>CM032664.1:32291203-32398443 GCA_019095985.1 Streblospio benedicti | reverse complement strand
ATGTTTTGTTGAGGTCACTTCCGATCTAAGTTTTCAGAAAAGGGGGCACAAATAAGGAAGTCCAAGTAATGTGCACGCACGAACATGCGCGGTGACGACAAATAAAACACATCAAGATTTTCACATTCGCATGAGCAGCTAGGGCTCATTTATATGAGAGAGAGAGAGAGAGGAATGACAAATCGATGACAGCTTGTTGTGGCAAGATGCAAGATTTTGTACTGCTATGTTTAAAACAATTGCGCCCCTTGGACCTACCAGTAACACTGAACAACAAGGGCTCAATTTTTGCTCAAAACCTGAGCCAATATCATATAGAGTAACCAGTAATGCTGTCGTTATCAAACTTTCGCTTAGGCCTATCTTTAATTTCAATAAAGAGTATACAATCACCTGATCTCCTTCAGAGTGGACGTTTTACTCTGCGTTTTCGGCGTATGCTCCCACCACCAGAACGTACAGCGGTGGACAGCCAGTCTTGTTCAACTCCACGTACTTCTCCATTGACGTGAGCAGTCCCAGCGACTACAACCCAAGTGAGTAAGATCATTGTGGTTATTGAGAAGACAAAGGAAAACACTTTTTTGTCTACATTTTAAACATTAACACGGCGCATGGACACTTCCTGATACGAACTCATTGGTTACCCTTTCATTCCACTAGTCGTAATCACACGAAGAACATTTGGCTTGACATTGTCGTTGTCCTGACTTTGTCTGGACCTTAACCTTTTCCAGTCTTGGTAGTTGGGAGCTAGTCTCAACCAAGTCTTGGCAAAAAGGCGCGATGGATCCCAGACTTTGGCCAAGACAAAAAAGTTGGAGATATACACCTTCATACTTTTTGTTAGGCTAATTTGACGAGACCAAACAATCAATATTTTTCTCCAGATCATGTTGGAACCATGTCCTAATTTTATCAAAACCATGTCCGAACATGTCAGTGGCTAGTTTTAACCTAGTCTTGTTGGTCTTCAGTATCTTCACTATGTGTGAACCCAATGTCAAGATAGTAGAATCTGGGATGGGGGTGGGAGTGTAAGGTACCATAAGGTACCAAAACCAAAAACAGTTGGTGTGCGTAGTGCCCATATTTTCAAATGCTGAGACGTATTCTATATATACGTCTCAAGCTCGCAATTTAGCATGTCGAATAAGATCTTTTGAATTAAAATGAGTTTCAACTATAGCCTACTGTTTCAGTCAAGAGCGTTTACACATGTCCCGTTGATGGCTATTACTTCGTATATGGCCAGTTCAACAACGTCTTCAACGAGGCTATGTCGTTTGACATGAGGATCTCGGTAAGCACATCACTTTAAAAAAAACACTTTATTTACTTGTTTAAACTAAAACTTAAATACCATATAACCATGTAACTATAATATAACTACAGAGAAGTTACAATAGCCAATAAACACACACAATAGACACAAAGTACTCTCATTGGTTGAGTAAGTGGTATCAAAGTTTAAAAAATATAAATAGAGCACATTCAGTCGAAGTAACCTGGAACTAAATTGCCATACATCTATACAAGTTGGGATACTAATTAACAAGTTTAATAAAAACACTCTTATTTTTCTCTAAATCATTAGAAAACCAATGTAGGTAAATGCCATATCCTGTTTGTGTTGCGGTTTGGGGGCAAAGGGCAGTTCTGCACCCCAGGTTCTGCCCACAGGTAGCACCATATCAAAGCAATAACACATAAGCTGCTAGTGATTGGACTCAGTTATTCCAAATGCTTGTCAAATTTGCGCAAATATCTAAGCATCGTTATTTTTAGGGTGGCTTCGCACGCAGTCTGGGCCGTATCAGCACCACATCCTCAGTGGGCAGCGCCTCATTTGCGCGTGCCGTCTACTGTGGGCAGTCTGAAACAATCTTCGTTAATGCCTTTTCCGGCACGTTCCGTGTCTCCTCTGACTCAGCCTTTTTTGCAGCGCATATGCTCTACAACTCTTTTGGTTAAAATGGAAGATAAAGTAAGAAAAGGGTGCATGTTATGTTTGAAAGTGCACAAATAAAGTAACTCAAATTTTAATACTGTAGTTATATTTATAAATACACACACATGCATACACGTCCTCAGATCCATGTTCCACTATTTTTTTACCATTATGTTCCATGTTCCACTATCGTTTTGCCCCTATGTTCCATGATTCACTATGATGTCTCATTTTCCGTGTTCCACTATGAAAATGACTCAAAGAAAACACATTTGAACACATTTATCGACAATTCTTTATTATGTGCATACCCGAATCAAATATTTTGTATGGAAGTTCTAATATTTAACCAAACCAAATAATCTTCAGTCCGGAGAAAGGCAAGATATCTCAAGCAAGATATAGCGTGACAACTACTAAAAGGAAAAGAAGAAATGCCAAGCATACAAAATATATCACAAAAAAGTGTACTGATTAGCGTAAATTCTTTGATGCATAAATCAACATTCGTGTGGCTATGTGCAAGTATAGAGAACTATTTTCTAACCTTTTTGGCATTCTTATCTGATGTACATGTAGCAGTACTTGTACCACAGAGATCACAGAAGCCTCTACCTCAATACTACCAGTACCACTTTCAGCAATGATCGATGCTTCATTTATTGATGGCTCTGTAGTGACATCTTTTATCATAACCAAGGGCATAAAAAGGTTTTTGTAGGGAGGGGTTCACATTTGTGAAGGAGCATATAGCGGCCGAGTGGGGGGAGGATATAGGAGGGGGGGTTCCTGTGATGAAATATTTTGATAATGAAGGGCAAAATGGTTGGATTTCCTCCCGGTAGGTGGGGGCACTAACTGTATTGGGTAGGTATGCTCCAAGGCACGTTCAAAATGGGTGTGGGGGTGTTTGTGTAAATGGGGGGGGTTCTTAAATATGGTTTGTGGCAGAATAGGGTCTTATATATTGGTGTTTAAAACAATGCATTGAATCTATATGGAATTTGAAGGTAACAACAAAATATCATCATGTTTCAGTATTGAAGAGATTTTTCACTGGCAAAGGTGTGGGTCTTTGCTTTGAAATTAGAAAAAATAGGGGTCTTTGAGGTTTAGCTGGCAAAAAATACGGTGTCTTAACATATTTTGTTTCTCAAAATCGTGGGTCTTTCTGCTGAGCATATATATCCAACTTAGAACTTTCGCTTTTATTCAATATATTCTCAGTGTAATCACATGGTATGTACATGAATAATGCATGGTTCAGCGTTCAGCCAATGTAGAGCTCATGGAACAAAATGAAAACACGGATTTTGCTATATTCGAAGTGACACAATTAATCTTTGTAAATCACTGTCCATTTCCATATTATGGGGATGTCGACTGAAATCTGTCAACAATTTTGCCAACGTCCATTTATGGGGCCGAACCAGGTTGTCAGTGAGGGGGGGGGGGGTAAGAAGAGCAAACAATGGTGATAACTGCGTTATGCTAGGTGGGGGTGGGGGGAGGTCTGGGGGAATGCTCCCTTAGGGAAATTTTAAAAGTTATACAAAATAAAGTTATATCATATAAATGTATGTAATTTCAAACATGTAAGGTTTTCTCTATTTAAACACATTGATGGTGGGTTTGAACCTTCAAAACCTCATTCTACCACCCAGCCCAGATCCTTTGTGCAAAGCCATTACAAATATGGATATAGCCCAGATACTCTAAAAATGTCAAGGAAACGGTAACTGTTGCAAACTTTTAGAGATTTTAGTCAGGTAGATGTACATGTAAATGTGGTGGTTCATAATCGTGATCCATGTCTTGCTCTCACAACTTTACATTTTTACACCAATTCATTGGAACACCTATGCTAACTACTCACACAATCACTCACTTACTCTTTCAACCCAATGGCCTGTACCTAATTAACGTGTAGGTGCCACAGAGCTGTGTCTAACTATTTAGGTATGAGTTTGCTCCACATCCACAAACAGAGCGGACTGGCAATAAACCCACGAAATTCTGGTCACGAGTCTAACTGCCTATTCACTCGGCCAAAGAAGCACATTAGCGACATGGTAGATGCTGTAGAAACCAAACATTGGCTGGATGATTGCCACGATTATGAAGAGTAGGATATCATATTGACCGACATCGCAATACAATGTGGTCATTATGGTGCGTTTGAAACCTTGCCTATTACGAGAAAATAGCATAAAATTCACTCAAAACACCCTAAAATTGCAACAAAAGTGCTAAAGAAATTGAGGGAATTGCCATGTTCCACTATGACTTCCTATGTTCCATGTTCCGCTATATTTTTACCCCTATGTTCCATGTTTCACTATTTTTTTTTACCCAATGTTCCACGTCCCCCTATCCTGTGTCACCCCTCTCATGTAAATTAAGCAGCATGACTTCTACTTCAGCTTCAACAGAAATCAGCCGGGTAATAACTATTTGGTAGTAGTTTTATCAATACTGATTTAACTGAGTTTAAAATAATACTGCATGAAACTTTTGTGTAGAATTCCATGTGGTTCTTGTACTGATATTTGGTTGTTATAGAGGAGTGACATTACCAGTATGTGTTCAATAATTAATGCATTGAGACATTGAGAGAGGACTTCTCAAGGCTTTGCAACATGCCTGTATTTTGCATCACAGCCTCGGAACACTTTAGTGTGTAAAATACCCATGAATAGTATTTGACAATGGTACAGGATCAAACAGTTTTGAGCTTCCAGACAAAATTCTATATTAAAGTACAAATGACTACTGTTTCCAGTAAAATTATTCCAGTGGTCTCGTTACTGGTTGAACGAAATATTCACATGCATGTTGACCTATGTCCATTATCTTTTATGCAGAGAAACAGGAAAACAAGCAAGTTTCATTTGATTCATTGCATATCATTAACTTTTTTATTAACTTACATCTCAATATTATATGAACAAGTAGCATCAAATCAACAGGTGCAATAAATACAGATATTCTGTCATAAATTTTACATGCATATTTATTTAGAAGCTATTCTATTGTGCAGGTGCAAACTTAACAATTCTGTAGATGGAAAAACTCAATTCAACATAGCATTTTCAATTTTGAAAATAGGAATTATAAAAATGCGCAAACAAAACTAATTGTTATCATGTACATATCATGATGACTTCAAAATTCCTTCAAAGGAATATGTAAGCAATTGTGTTGCACACAACATACACTGCTTGTTACACAGTGAAAACATTTTGAATCAATCCCATGCCCATAAATAATAACAATTATAATAACAATTATATGCTTAATGAAAGCTTCTGAAAATCTTAATAATATCTATTTATTTCTAAAGTAATATCAATACACTAATTAATGTAAGTGACATTGAGTTTAATACTTGATTACACACTCAACTTTCTGTCATGCATATCACTTTGAAAAAAATAAACAAGATAAATTCTAATTATCTATTTAGTTGCACAGCCATTTTCTAATTAAAGTGCATACAAACATAAGAGCAGATATAAGAACAGTACTCACATACTGTAAATATTCAGTGTAAAAATGCACAGAAAAACACAAATCAAAGCTATTAGCAAACATTAACTTTACAAAGTGAACGCATTATTTGGGTTTCAAACTATGATTTCCTAGTCATTCATAATAAATACATAGAAAACATGGGCATAAATATTGCATATTTTTTTGTTGAATAATCAACAGACAATTCTTTAGGAGACCGTGATAGCAGGTGTATCACACTTTTAACGTGGTCTTGGAGTAAAACAATAATATAAGCAAAAATAAACCATCACACAGAAACCATACACACTGTATATTCACGTATTCACATCACAAACAAAAAAGATTCGTGTTTGAGAGGGTTATTACACAAATTCCTCAGGTAAAAGAAGGAAGACTTCAAAATAGACTAATCCTATGTAATATCACATCATTTTTATTACATGTAGCAGTGTTCACGCCTTAGTATTTAGTTGCAGGTCCATTGGGCCTGCTGGTGGTCTGAAAAGTTGCAGGACCCACAAAATAGTTGCATCCGATTATCTCAAACGAGCTCCACAGTGGCCAATAATCTAGGGGGTTGTACAGAAATGTACCGGCACGTTGGGCTTGCAACTTGGTAATTTACCCGGCTCAAATCAATTTTTGTCAGTGTCGAACACTGCATGTGGTAGTATTATATTTTTATATCCGTGGAGACAATGTGTAAATAATGTAGATACAATAGAGGAAATTTTTTTAAAAATATATATATCAATATTTCATTAATATTAAGATTTAAGTATCATGAAATTTGAAAATCAGTCTACAAAAAACATGATGCATTAAAAGATTATTTAGAATTAATCATGTAACATTACATTCTTTGAATTGCACAATTATTCCACGTTGTGTACCTTACACCTTACATTCAAGTCACGCACATTAAAACATAAACACATGTAAACACCAGTTTCATAGAATTCTAGACTATAACAACATTAGGCGTGGGTTCCTGGGTTCCACTAGACTTTTCTGACTGCTTCGAGTCCCCAGTACCAGCCAAACCATTGCACACCTCCTCCACAGTATCACCATTGCATATCGCAGCCTCAGTATCTACTTCACAGTTGTCATTACCCTTTTTACTGCTTTCTTTCTGAGAATCAGTCACTTCGCTTTTCGATTTCTTTTGTGCCTCAGTCGTTTGCTTTGCAGTATTGTCATTAGTATCACTACATTCACCATTTCCACCACTGATAACTTGATTTTCACGACAACCTACACTATCACCAATTGTGTCCCCACTACCCTCGTGTTTGCCTTCCTCCCTACCCTCCTCACGCAGCCGATTATCCATGACTATTCTCTCATCTTCAACGGGCTCCCCGGTCATTCTACGCAATGACTCGATGATAGAGTTGCAAGAGTTATAAAGTTCCCTGCTCTCACTAATGTGTTCATCCTGGCTGGAACTAGCTGATGGACGCTCATTGTCGGTAACCTGCAAATAGCAATATGTGTAATATGCATTTATATATACATATATTGAAGTAAATATAGTATAAGTTTTTATATTCATGTGAGACTGTTTAACTTTATTTTTATTTCTTGCATTGGTATTATTTAATTATTATGTAACAATCTGTGATATGGACTTTATGTCTGCATTAAAGAATCTATACATAATTACGCGACAGGGGACGTGGCACATGGTTGGGCTTTTTTTACTTATGGAAATCACCTTACAGTCACTTTCCTGGGGCATTTTTTTAACTTTTTGACCATTGCATCCATTAGGACATCACATTTTACAGGTCTATCTGTTCTTCCTGCACTTACTTTGATTAACATCAACTAGAAAAATGATCTAGAATATTTTTGCTGTGATTATCTGCTCTCTTTCATGTACATATTAACCTTTTTGCACATGGTTGTTTCTTTTTTACTTTTGGAAATCACCTTACAGTCACTTTCCTGGGCAGTTTTTACACTTTTTGACCATTGCATTGATTAGGACATCACCTTTTACAGGTCTATCTGTTCTTTGTGCACTTCCCTTGGTTAACATTAACTAGAAAACTGATCTAGAAAATTTTTGCTGTGATTGTATGTTCTGAATTTTTCAGACGCACTTTTAGCTAATTGCATTGGGTTTCCAATGCATTGTGTTTTCTAGTTTTCTAATGCACAGGCTATAAAATAATATGTAATCAAATTATCGTCATAGCAATATTGGTTTATGATATAAATACTTAACCCCAAAGGTGTGCATGAGTTGTTCTACAAGATATTTCACAAATATCTTCTATTACCGTCCACGGGTACAATACAACAGGTATTGTACACGAGTAAATGACTAAATGTCAATGTAAAGTTCTAAATGCTTGACGTTCCACCAGCGCCCAAGCAGGAATCACAACCTCTTTCAGTGAGACAGACGAATATAGTTTTTTTTTTTCACATTTTCATTTCCATCATACACAAAATAGTCTCTGTACGATTCGGGCCAGCTAGTAAGAATAATATCATTGCGGACATGTCGGTTAGTACTGATGCGCATTAACGGTAAGTACTGATGCGCATTAATTATGTGTGTGCGTGTGTACCTGGTCGCTGCTGTGTGTGTTGTTTGCTGCAGGCACGACCTCCCCATAGCCAGACTCATCGTCTGATGAATCACTATCGCTGCTGTCAAAGTCGCTGTCAAAGATCAGATTCCCTGAAACATACACATTGCAATACCTTTTGAAAAGCGAATTTGTTTAATATGCAGCAAAACATTTGTTAGTTGAACACCTTACAAAGTAGGTACATCAGACAAATGCACACTATCGCATACACAGGTTCAACCCGCCCCGCCTACTCATAAATGCGCTACTGATTTCTCGAAGGGGGTGCTTCCCCGGCCCTGAGTCAGATGCCTCCCATACCTGAGTTGATTCCACTCATGATCCGTCTCATCTCCTCCCGCATTGTATTCTGAATATTTTGCATCATCGCCTTTGCTGTCCTGATCTCGTTAGTAATCCGCATCACATCCTCTTCCCTGCAAATTACATATCCATAACGTCATTTGCAGTACTAATTTTATCCATACTGTACAAGGTAACAAATGAACATTGCAAGCTGTGACATATTGAATAACATGTTAATGTGCTGCCAAGAATTCCTTGGCGTGAAATTTAGCATTCTTTTCCTTAATGATACTATATATAAAAATTTTAATATCTATTGTGTGTAAGGCTAGTTTTAGTGATTGCTGCTCTACTGGTTTTGTATTGGTATTTATATTGTTAGAGATGTGTGTGAGAGAGGGAAGATAGAAAATGTATTCTAGTATCATTTAGGATATACAATTAAGAATACAAAATGGTATGAACATTCCAAAGCATTGCTGTCAACAAAATACTGTTCTGGCTTTGTATTGGTATTTGAAAATATTACCATCTTCAGCCAAGAAGAGAAAGAAATGCAGTGTTTGTAGTTTGATCATGTGCCATTGCTAAACAGCAGGAATACATGTTCATCTATATTCCTGTATACAGTGAAGTAGCTGCTGAATGTATTCTGCATCGAAAAAGAAAGCAACTGTTTATGAACAATATTTTAAAACTGTCGTGTTTTATGCATGGTAAAATTCAGTAATTACCTGCTGAAGTTGTACTGGCGGGTGAATTTCTCCACCTCATTTAGGCTGCGGTTCAGGTTTAAATTGACGCTGCGACATCCAGCCTCAAGACGTGACGAGCGGCACATCAGACAGCCCCCGTTTTCACCAGTGTCACCTCCACCTGCCCCGTTATTTGCAGTATTTTCGTCGCTGTGCACTGCACATGGAGCAGAGGCATCAGATTCATCAGCATCATTGTGGCTGTCACCTGATTATGCGATTTGCAAACTATAGACATGCTGAATCATTACACTGAAATATTCATGAATTTATTCTGCAGGAACTTACCGGTAGTATATATATTTTTTAACTGATTATCCATAAACATTTATACTGCCTTCATGATGGTGGCAATACACTACAGTATAGATCATGATACAGTAACAATTTCAGTATTCCATGACAGTTTCAAAAGCACCATATAATGACCATCCAAATGCACAGGACGTTAAGATTAGGGTGGGGTGGGGGGGTGGGGGCGGGGTCGTTTACACAGGAAGGACTTTTGATAGGAGGGCATTTGCCGAGGAGAGGACCTGGTTTCTCTCTTGGAATCACCACAAGAAATAAATAGGTTATAAAGTTTGTTGAAATATAAAGAAATATTAACATACATCTGTTGTTTTCACTTTCGCTTTTGACTGGGACCAATGAGGCATGATGAGTGTTGTATACAGAGCAAACAAAAATTCAGATTTGTGTTCTAAAGGGGGCTAAACATTTCACTGTAGAATTCTAAAAACATGAAAACATGAATACATGTTTATGTAAATGCGAAAACAACACAGCTATGAGTTCATGTTTCTTCATTTTTCAAAAAACTTTATACTTTAATTATTTCTTGGGGTGGTGGGGTGGTAGCGGGGGATGTTGAAAAATAATTAGTTTGAAGAAGGGGGTGGGGATTGTTTACACAAGGGGTGGGCACTTGGATGGTTGGCAGTGAATGAAGATGGATACATGTTTATGTTTATGAGAACATTTAGCCATTTACCCCCCATTTTGAGAAAATTTCAATCTAGATGTGTTGGAAATTCATCGTACATGTTCTATACGGTATTACAAAGGTGTGACCCACCATCCTGGTTGTTTTCTTCGTCACCGAGGTTGTTGGCCTCTGAGGTAAACTCATCCATCAGCTCATTCACACGCTGAAAATAGAACTTCAGCATTCTGAATGTCACCAATTTTTTGTGGTAAGTTTATTGTACCACCTTCACACTATTAAATACCTTTAGGTGACATATCATAAAACAACACTCAACCCGAGTAACGTAATAATTGTTCACTCTAGTTTACAGGACTGCCAACCCCTTCTCGTGGATTTCTTTACTCCCAATGTCCCAAATCAGTATTTTAGGGGTCCAAATTAGTATTCAGAGTGCAAAATTCATTATTTGCCAGTATTTTGCTTATTATAGCAGGATTTAAGATACAATGTAAGCTAGAAACATTGGCTGGATTAATTTTGATGTATAAAGTGAAATTCAACCTCATTCAAGTCCAATTGGAATCGAGCACGGAGCCCTAAGTGGGGAGGATGCCCTGCAGATCCAGGGCAACAAAACTCCCCTAAACCTGGGTTGCGGATGAGTGGTATTAACTTCAGAAATAGGGTATGTGGATATATTTCCTGTTCATGACCCAAACCACCCAGGCAGGATCCCTACCATGGTATAGTACTTGGTTTATTTTATGCAGTGTTGTCTGGGAAACCATTCAAAGATATACTGATCTTGGCAAGTATTAACCTAACCAAATACATATGGTATCATAAAATCCGGTTCGTTGGATATATATATATATATATATATATATATATATATATATATATATATATATATATATTACAGATTCTGTAAACTGACGCAGCGTATCTGTGGTTATTATTGTCCCAGCACTAATACTAGTATTTTGTCAGCAAATTTTGAGTGTTGATCTAGCCTTATAGTGGGCTGTATCCTGCATGCACGATACTAATGAGTCATTCCTGCGTATAGCTTTTTCCCTCCGCAACAGTGTTAATATTTGGCCATTTAAACACCGGTAACAGGTGATTTTAAGCTTTATTCTGTACAAATCCATTTTATTTTGTCAATCAGCCACCATGACATGCATATATGTTTTTTCAATAATAAGTGTGTGACGTCTAGTTTTGGTTGAACTATGTGCACATGCGACGTCATAAAAAGCGTGTGATAATGTTATAGCTATTCAGGAGCAGGTGCGCATATGTGCCCTTCATGTCGAACATTTCGTCTGTGTGTGCCATTTACAATCTATGTGAGCGATAACGTAAGTTCGCTTGAAAGAAAAAAAATAATTCTATTTATGTATTTATCCTCATAACCACTGAAATCTGAACTGAAAAGGGTACAGATCCGTACTCCCGTATTCAGACCCATAAATTCGTATGAATACGGCCACATCCATACTACTTGGCAGCCCTGACTTTATCAAAAATAATCTGCAATTTACAATTCACAATATCATTGATGCAATGCTTGTCTGCTTCAATCACAATACATACATACATTGCTCTGTGATATAATATATACTGCAATATTCACTAGGTAGTGCACCCAAAAAAACGGTGGAAAAATTTGCATCTTAGGTTACAGTAGTGTGATAGTAGTATGATACAGTATTAATTACCTTGTGGCCTCGCTTTAGGTTGTTGGCAACTGTGTCCAGATCAGTATATATTTTCTCTTCAGCTTCAGAGAACTTAATATCTTTGGCACTATCATCAGAATTCTCTGCCTCTGATAACCTTTTCTCACCACTGTCTTTACATTTAAGAGGCAGCATGTTTTCACTCTCACTGTCAATTTGAGCGGACGATGCTTTTGCTTTGTAAGATTTGTCCTTGTTTTTCAGGGCATCAGATTTCATTTTTAATCGTTGAAAGTTCATATTTTTACTTGCAGATTTATATTTAGAGGGATTATCCTTCTGATCGTGTATATCATTTTCAGTTTTTAACCTCTTTTTGGACTTTTCTACTCCATTTCCTGATTCACAGATTGGATCCAATACTGAGTCTAGCCCAAGTCTTCCCAGGTATGTCCTTTTCTTACCTGGAAACCGACTATCAATAACTCTATCACAATTTACAGAAAATTTCACGTCATCGTCCATATAATCACTATCAAAATGCTCACCCTCACGATCAATGGGTGCTCTAACACATGTGCGTGTGCCAAATTTACCATCCAAGCTCCTGTGTTTAGTATCAGGCTTATAAACATCACTTATTTTGGAATCGAGCAAGTTGGGACTTCTCTCCCTGTTTACAATATTTGTGGCAAATGTAATCTCAGATCTTGTGCTTGCACCCTTATCTACACGTGGAACCTTTGAAAAGAGATAAAATATACTAGAGTTATACTAGAGGTCATGAATCAATTCAAACTGTATCCACAAGGTTTGTTCTTACATATACAATGCAACATTGCTATTGTGGTGTTACATGTATGTTAACATGAGAAAAAAAATTCATGAAACATTTTTGCCATATAATACCTATCAATATACCAAATAACCACTATCTTAACCTTATCACTTGTTGAAGTATATACACGGTGTTCAATCAATCTCCAGTTTTTGTGAGTTATAAGCAGATCTTGTGAGGAAATCAAGAGTTTTTGTGAGGAAAATGTTTACTTTTGAAATCGCCGGATTGGATTTTCCACTATAAACGGGCTAAAAATCATTTCTGAGCACAATTTTTGCCGTCCATGCACTATAAGAATACTTCTGGCACATATTGATGCGATTTATTTCCACTCACATGGGCTGGTTTCTGCTGCTAAGTCTGCAATAGTTGAAGACCCTTGTTCTACATGGCTGTCCACTATCCGAAAATGAGTTTGATGATATTTTGCCTTATATTGCTTTGTTAAGCCCTAAGTTGTGCCAGGCATGTAGCTTATACTTGACTGAAAACTACCTTATGCATTGCATCTATATTATTAACTTCTATATTGTGTAAAGTCTCCAAATCTACAGAAATGTACAATCAACAGTTTTCGTGAGGAGTTGAAAATCATTTTGTAATTTTGGCCAGTTATGTGGTTTTAAAAAGCATGGGATTAGTGTGATCTGTTTTGTATCAAGTTTGAGATACATTCTCATTCATATTTTGCCTGAATTACGTCTTTACAGCCACTATATTCGTCGTTTTCTATCAGATGACCTTAATTTTGAAGGTGGGTAGTCATGTATTGCAGACTTAGCAGCAGAAACCAACCCATGTGAGTTGAAATAAATCGCATCAGTATGTGCCAGAAGTATTCTTATAGTGCATGGACGGCAAAAATTGTGCTCAGAAATGGTTTTTAGACCGTTTACAGTGGAAAATCCAAACCGCCGATTTTCAAAAGCAAACATTTTCCTCACAAAAACTGCTTATAACTCACAAAAACTGGAGATTGATTGAACACCGTGATATATGTATTCAATCTATCATACCAACTTGCTTCATTCAAGTGTACTGACATGTTCAAAGTTCAAAGCACCATACATTTCTTAGAATTTTGCAATACATCTGAATGTATGTCACTTATCTACCTTTGGTCTGACGTAGGTGTACAGTTCACTGTCAGCAGCTCGTTTCTTCACCTCTCCCTCCTCATCAAACACTCTATCTGCGCCAAGCACATGCCTCAGGAGCTTGGTGCCTGTCAACGTCCTACGATGGCCTTTACGGGGGTACTTCTTCTGCACAGGACACATCATTGTTATTAGTGATTAGGTGTGTTCATGTGCTTTAAGCCCTGTACAAAAACTTTGATAGCGCGATTTTTCAGTAATATTTTTTGAACGGAACTTCAACATATAAAATAGTTCACAATAAAAATGTCCAAATGGTTTATGGGACCCAAATCATGTTGTAACCTCCTTACCTTGGGCAGAGGTCGGTCAGGGTCATGGAACCTCATGTGTGCTTGGAGCTTGGCCGTGTTGACGAATGTTCTGGTGCAGCCATCCACCTTGCACTGGACACGTCGCCCCTCATGGTATGAGCGCATGTGTGCATTCAGGTTACGCATTTCTGTGTATACTCGGGAGCAGCCTAAGACAGAGGTCATACAATGAATGCAGAACATTCTCAGGAGTGTATGTTTTGTTTGGCAACTGGATTCTCAGTATGTAGCTAAAATTATTTCATTGCTAAACAATGAAAAACAAAAAATTCAGGTTACCGTTAGTGATACAAAAAGAGCAAGTTGGTCTGAATCAAGCATTTAGTGGTCCAGGGCCATTCTTCACAGCCCTGTTATACTGCGATTTATTTATGATTCTCTGTCAAGCTGGCAGTAAATTACCAAATAAAATGAGATCAACCTAATTAATAACTCTGCATGTGGGATAAAACCAAGAGCTTTCACCAAAACAGAGACCTGGCAAATATCATTGCTATGTGAATAGTTGAAAACACCTTTGGAAACTTTTTTCATGCAATGAATCATATCAAGTCAAGACTAAAATTTCAATCCTTCAATGTTATATGTATTTTTTTTAATTTGATGATATTCGTCACAAGCATCCCATACAGATTACATGAAATAAATAGTAAAAAGTATAAATAGAAAAAGATATACATGTAATGTATATATACTCAGAAATATTAACCATGTGACAAACAAGGAACATCAACAGATACTAGATCTACATCATAAAAAAATGAAATGTCTTGTTTCCATAGTGCATATAGTGTAGATATTCTAACAAAGCTAGTTTCTGTGCCCTGTGCTTAGAGACAAATTTATGGTTTTCTAGTAACATCGATGGTATTGGCAATGACTTAAATTTAAAAAAATATTTGGTAGTCACTGCATGGATTAGTGTCAATGTAAAAATCTACCATTTTCTGGGCATTTGAACACTGTCTGATTCTCCTGGTGGGATGACTGATGTTTCTTCAGCAGGCTAGGCCGTGGGAAGGTCTTGTCACACTGTTCACAGGTATACACTGAATACGAGAGCTTTGGGTTAGCAGTAGTCTTTATTCATAATTTTTCTAATAATTTTTTGTAGCTTTGGATTGCTTCTTAACAATCCGGTCTGTATTTCAGGTTTGTTATTATCAATTTTACATACAACAGTATTATTTTCTTGCAATCACTTTTTTAAAGATTGTAGTTGATGGTAATCTTGACTTTCCATTTTTTAGGTTAATACTCTATATGTTTTCACGTACAAAAAAAATTAATTATAGTTAGTATTTTATAGGATTATACTTTCTTGTATTAAAGTGCCTTAAACTGAAAGTTGTCATACATTTTTTTTTTATGTACATGAAAAATATAAAATGGGGTTAACAGGCATCCACATCCAACAACTAAAGTACCTTTGGGATGTTCAAGAGCTTTGTGTTTTCGGTACAATGTCCACTTAGAGAAGTGTTTGGTGCAGCCTGGCTCATCACAAGTAACAAGAGAACCTGCAAAAGCATAACAAAGTCATCGTTTTAGAAAAACAAAACACAAATTAATCAAGTTCAAATTTTTGTGGTTGTTTGCAAGTAAAATACTGAGTTGTACAAAAATGTAAAGCATCACTGATATAACATATCAATTGTTCGCACAAAGAAATTACGGAAATAAACTCTACAAAAACAAACCAAACCTCTGTGATAACTTTTATGTCGTTCCAAATGTTGAGATGTTCTAAACTGTTTGTTGCAACCAACTTCATCACATCTGATAAATACAAGAAAACGTAATATAACAATTTCCATAATAACTAATACCGGTGTATGATAAATTTTTTGAATTTTAGATAAATACATAATTATGATTAGTTTTATCAGATTTACTTTGTTAACAATACTATGAGTCATATGTATACTAGTATTAAATATGTTGAGATCTAAACAGGACCTACACATAATGATTATTGTTTATGTAATACGCTAAAAGTGTGACTCACTGAAATGGCATAACACCTGCGTGTTCAAACTTGTGTGCTCGAAGTTGGTGGCGCTTATGGAATGCTTGCTGGCACCCTGCCTCAGGGCACTGAAAAGGTAATAGTGAATGATTTGATTTAATCTATTTCATGAAATATACAGCACTTCTTTTACACCTCTGTAAGCTCAAAAGCTTAAAGCTTCCAAATAGTGTGTCTAAATGTATAATAAATGCAGGCATCAACTGAAACTAGTTGAATGGGGATGAACAGTGTATGCCAGGGGTGCCATGGCATTAGTCCGACGACCCATTCGTCCGAAGGACCATTGGTCCGAAGACCCATTCGTCCGAAGGCCCATTGGTCCGAAGACCCATTGGTCCGACGACCCATTGGTCCGAAGGCCCATTGGTCTGAAAATGTATCAATTCAGCATTTTAGCATTGTATTCATGCCTCTACGACTGCAAGCATGAAATTTTCACACACTGATAACGTACCTCGTCACACACTCATTATATAGGTTTATAGTTATTCTTCAAAAACTGGTTGATTGCTATCACAGAAAATCTATAAGACACCTTTGCATAAATAAAATATGGTTAACTTGCATTTGAAATTACTATTAATATATCTAATTTGCCAAAAAGATCACATTTTATTGCATAAGAAATTTTCTTGTTAGATTATTATTCTTTTAAATATTGAGTCACAATGCACCAACACTGTATTGCTAATACACTGATTTTTGCAGATTCGTTTATATAACACAGTTACTTTGAATCCCGGGAAAGGGGCTGGGGCGGGGACAAGCAATTGAACTGAGAGAAAGAAACACACATCAGCTGACACATATCCAATTGGCAAATGAGAAGCCTGGGATGAGACAGACACTTCAAAGCTGTTGTCTTAACATAGAGTTTTCATAGCTGCTGTGCATCACAAAATGCCATTTCATAGCTGCTGGACTTGGGAGGGTGGAACAGGTGGGTCATTCGAAGGGAGCGTACCCGTCAGCCGATGTATGGAAGTGTCCCCCCGGGTCTTTGAATGGTTCATATTTAGAATGTTTTACTGTATGATTTACTACTTGTACATTTAAACAAAATAATGAATTTGTATATATGATCACCCGCCGCAAATTTGATAGAACAATCGGATCATTCACACAAATGACGTCACCCTGCAGGGGGGGGGGGTGTAGCAAAAGATGAGGGGGCGGCGCTCTAGCATTGGGTGATGGACATCTATGTTCAAACGTATTTATATAATGAGATAATAATTAAGAGTGGAATCACACACCAATACCTGTATACACATGGGCGTGTGTGGCGGTGTTCATTTGAAGTTACTTGAGTGAGGCACAGTGACTTCCTTTGGGTGTGTCTAACTCAAACTTAAAAAAGTCATGCACAGGGGAATTTCATGTCATATCTACCTTTAATGCCACACAAACAGTACTTGCTAAGCCATTTATATATATATATATACATTTTTATCTATGCGCAGCGTTCCATTCAAGAATCATAACGTCCTTTTTCAGTGGCAAGGATTATCTTTTCATATGGTGAAATCATGAGAGCATTGTGACTTTATATTCAAAAGAATAATAATCTTTTTAGAGAAACCTTCATGTAATATAATGTTGTTGCTTTTGTTGAAGTAGATATATAATCAATTATTTTCAATCCATGATATAGATATTTTGAATGTAAACATATATCTTTTATATTCTCATAGAAAAAAATAAACACACTTTGAAGACTGAATATAGAGCCATATATAATATCTGTTTACATATATATTATTTAGCTGTTCATGAAATTAGAAATGAACTGAGGGCACTAATAAATAGGTGTTGCACCAACGAGTGTACATCAATGTAGCATCCTTGGTTGTTCCCCAGGGTCGGCCCCCGCCGGATACACAAAATAAATAAATCAAGAACCAGTAAATGAATGTACTCAATTATATGACTATTCGGACCAATGGGCCTTCGGACTAATGGGCAGTCCCCATGCCAGGATAGTCTGGTCAGAGAAATATTTTATCTATTATCCAAGCAAGTAATAAAAATACCAATTTGAAATCATAAACATCAGAATTTCAATTTCATACATGTAATGAATACTAGATGTTAGGGTAATTCACTGCAATACATTTGTATTTCTTAGTGAAGGATTACCTTAAATCAACAATCACTCTCATTGCATGCTGGAATGGGTATACATTTAAACTGTTATTTGTATCATAAGCATAACACTGATCTTTTCCAGAAGCGCATACATGTACGTTTATATACTAGAGTTTTGCTATTTTAGCCGAAAGTGCAATATACACAGATAAGTACTTTGTTATTGCTTAACAGTACAATTTTTGCATAAAATTAAAGTATCTTTATGTCGTACAGCTTGATTAGGCTTGACATTTTGTATATTTTAAGATCCTCTACTACAATTAGAAAGAAACAACACCAATGATGTGCATGTTCTGAAACAAACAAAAAATGAAATTTATAGTCACCTTATACTTATCAGGCGTTTGATGAAGCCTTGCCATATGCTTTTTTAGGTTGTCATTGGAAACAAATGTTTGACCACACCCATCTTTTGGACAACTGCAACCATGACAAAACATACTGACATTGAAATGATAACAATAAAAAAAAATAATATGTTTGAATGAAACAAATGACATTTCATCCAAATCATCAGCAAACTACATATGTACCAGTAGGTGTTTTTACGCAAATTGCACATTTTTGAAGAAAAATTTACTTGAAAGCAACACAGTGAACACAATTTGGATTAATTAATTAACACTCTTTTTAGGCTACTGTAAACAAAGTGGAGTCGATCGCGACACCCAGCGGTGGCTGGGCCGCGAGCTGTGCTAATTCGCGTTGCCACAAGCCTGAGCTCGAGACGCGTGACGGACGACTGACTCCTGGACGATGTGGGTTCCCTTACTACTCCTCGTTGTGTTAACTGGTAGTCCACGTACAGGCCACCGTCCAGCGTACTGGGCGAGTGCCTGGTGCCTAACAAGCCGGGTTTCACGATGGGCCCATACGCAGAGGGGACTTCGCACCGGTGCTGACACGCAACGATCAGGGCGTCCCCTTTACGAAGCCACGCAGTCCCAGACGCTGTGAGGAGGGGGGTTCGCCACCGGCTAGCCCCGTCAGGTAAGTAAAGAGGGCCTATCCCCGAAGGAATAGGTTACCAACCCTACGTGCTATCCGACTAGCGTCTACAAGGAAACTGAGTCCTAATGGCTGAATCTTAGTACTATAGTGTACGGAGTCCTTAATCCTACAATGGGCTTAAGAAGGAATAACAACAAGGTGTGTGTAACAAAGGGGATAATATTACCTAGTCCAGTGCAACTTATATAACTACTTTATACTCTGCGAAGTTGCTGCAACCTCGCGCACTGGAGACCTACTAAAGAAATGGTTTCGTTACACTACCATTTATCATCCAGAACAAAGGCAACTGCATCAATGGATTTGATCTTCTTTTGAAAGGGCCTTTGAAAAGATTTGAGAAAATTAATAATGAAACGTATGAAAAAATAACATTCTAATAAAACAGTTAGTTAGTTAGTTATTTGTTTATTAAAGTGTCGTAAAGATATTCAAACATAGTATAATTGTACAATTGATCAAATTAAAAGAATATCTTCCAGCCATGTAATGGCTTATTTTGACACATTGTTCTAAAATTTGACTAGTATATTAGGTTTTAAAATATCAGTTCATATGTCGTGACAGTCTTTGTCCTTCCTGGTATGAGGGTGTATAAACCGGCAATGCTTAATATACAATTTCCTACGGCTAAACAAATAAAAATCTTTTTAAGGCCCCTTTCAAAAGCAAGCAAATCTATTAATGCAGTTGCCTTTGATCAATAACTACCAGATCCTCGAATGGGGGTGGAGGAAGAAGCAACTGTTTATTAATAGTTGAATATTATGGATTAGATTATAACAGAGGACTTATTTCACTAGATGAAATTATCCATTTATCTATATTCGAGGGAGTAATAAATGTTAATCTATTATATTATATTATGGATTTAGAGTATAACGAATGAATTAGTTCATATTAAAGATTGAATTCCTCAATTTGCCTATATTTGTATACATCTACTTACCACACTTTCCCCTTAGTTTTCTCAGGAGATATATGTGCCGATGCAACATGCCTTTGTAAATGTGCATTTCTTGCATAGCTTTTGCCACATCCACTTTCTTTGCACTTGTATGGACGCTAAAATATAACAGAATACTTTTTTTCCCCGGATACACTGGAATATAATATTATATTGTAAGCACCCTTGTGTGCTTCAGTCTCAAATATACATCATGTTGTGACATGATTCAACATTTACAAAATTACAGCGGTTCAGAAAAAATTAAAATAAAAAAATTAGACCAATTACATCAGACAATTAAAACATTATTCAGAATTTAAACATTGTTACAGTAGAACCAATTTTATTTGTATATATATCTTATCCGAATTATTTCATTATCAGACCCCTGCTACAGTACTGACGACGAATTATAGACATAATTCTTTCTTTTTCTCAGAATTTAAGTAATATAAGGTGATGACAGCATGCAGATTCCATTTATTATCAGAATTTACGGACATTTTGCAAATTATGTGAATTTTCAGGCGTTCAGACTTCTTTTCATCTGTATAATTCGTGAATTTCCCATATTATAGCAAAGGTGAGTAAAATGAGAATTTACCATTCGCCTTTTAAGTCAGTCATTCGTTTAAAATTTGAAATATTCGGCTAAATTCCCTGTCTATAATTCGTAATCATTACTGTAAATTCTCATTTTTGGTTAAATAAAGCACAGAATTCCAATCGGAAATCCCCCTAAATAATTTACAGAGCACATCTAAATTGCAGCTATGGGTAACATTTTTACTTGACAGGTCAGAAGTTACAAGCAACTTGATAACATTTTAAAACCCAATTTGTGAACTCATTGACGAGTTTGTCATCTGTTCATATATGTACTAGCCAATCTTACATGCCTAATGTTGATATATTGTATCAGAAATTTGAAAAACAAAACAGATATATACATTTGAATAGAATATGGCATGGGACTTGGGAGGGTCCCTTCTTGAATATTATAAAGCAAATACCTCATTCGTGCTGTATATGGCGTACATACTGGTATACGGCTCACGCATTATCTTATCTGACTCATCCCGTCGGACTCATTGGATATGCGTTAAGTGTATACAAGTACAACATATTCGCCCCTCAGTTATTCGCACTCACCTTTGTATTCTACATGTATTGGCCGTTCACATATTTTTCGGTATACAAGAAAAATGTAGTTTACACATTTCTGAATCCTACCACAGTATACAAATGTATAGTTATCCAGAATCTATGTTTTTCAACCTATATGTGGACATACATTTAACGAATCTTCGACTATTATGATGATACCTTTGTTATTTTTATGTTTATTTTTATCACGTGAATTTTCCTTGTCAACTTTACTGCAGAAAAATGAGTATTCTATTTTTTTATTGTTTCTGACATTATTTATATTATTTACGTTATGAACGCAAGGATTTACGAGGAGCATAAGTTGTTTTGGTCTTGAGTCAAGAAACTCATCACCTGTTAAACTAAGTTATTTTGCTCTCATTGCTTATTTAGGCTTCAATAATTCTATTTAGTATTTATAAATCTATATAGCATGGAATGATTGGCTATAATCGGCGGTAATTAAATTTAAAATTTCATTGTGCTTCCGTCGCCGAATGAATAGGGAGTTGGACTCATGACCAGAAGGTCATGGGTTCGATTCCCGGTCGGTAAGTGTTGAGCAAACTTACCTCAAACAGGTTTCACACTGCTCCGTGGTACCTACACGTTAAATAGGTACAGGTCGGTGATAAGCGTGCGCAAATTTGCATTTGCAGCAATACCGTAAGCAACCAGTATGGTATGCTCCCCAGGGAGTTGAGAAAGATATATATAGTGTGAGAATGATGCTACTGACCTGGTGTAGATGTAAAGTCGCTAGAAAACTGCATGAGCTGTTAATTGAGACTATAAAACAATACATTTACATTTATATCAATTGTATCAGAAATGCAGCGATCCCTAGCTAGACTAGAATCATGCGTGATTTGCTACACATAAACAAAAGACGCCATGATGTTTGGTGAAATATTGTCGATTCAGGAATATTTTCTCCTTGCCTATAGTTGTAAGGAAGCTTTTGTTACTTAGTTTATTGGGACATATTAGGTTGTGAAATATAGCTTTAGCACGAATAGCAACGGATGCTGGATGTTGGACATGAAAAGCAAAAATACAATATTTCTTGTATACCGAAATTGTGAAGAAATAGTCACTGTCTATAACCCATATAACTGTGAAGAAATAGTCACTGTCTATAATAACCCATATAATGTTCATATCATAAGCCTATGTCACGATAAAGACAACAAATGTTATGGGTCTAAGTTTTGGTTCATATGGTCCTCCATTAATTAAGGGTCAATAAGATGGAATACAGTGATCTTTGTTCATTTAGTCCCTGGACCCTAGCTATAGGAGTCTAGATCTAGAATCTAGTACTCTAGGTCTATCTGTTTTTCGACGGGCAAAAACCTATAGGCTATAACCAACAAAATGAAGAAAACTACTCAATGTTATGACCTCAAACTTTCTGATCCCTCCCAGAATGAACCCTAGACGAGACCGGACATTATTGGTGTCAATATTGGAAAAATCGAGTTGCATTATGTCTAGTAGATCTACCATAGAAAATTAACTCTATATACTGTATTATCGTCCATAAACAGTGGACATAATTTCGTTATTAGTGCTTGTTTACGAGCTTGTTACCTCTCCAGTATGAGTGCGCATGTGTTGTAAAAGTCGTGAAGGCCTCGAAAACGTTTTAGCACAATCATCATAGGAACATATGTGTATATTTGCTGGTGAAGATTTTCCAACGTGTTTATTTAAAGCCATTGTAACCAGACGGCACTGTGTGGTAGGACAGATATTTGGGACAACCCATCTGCTTTACTTACTTACTTGAATTTATTTTTTTGAAAAATCAATTCATCACGTTTTTAAGACATTTAAATAAACTCTGCCGCTTTGGGATCATGGATGCAAAAGAAATTAAATCTCTTCTTAAGTCGGCAAGAGAAGCAGTAAGGAATAAGGAGTATAAAGACGCGTTGAAGCATTGCAAGGCTATTCTTAAACATGACAAGTCCAATTACAACGCGCTCGTGTTTGTTGGTGTTGCAGCTGAAGGGCTTGAACAGCCGGAACAAGCAATTATGGCTTATAAAAAAGCATCTCAAATCGACCCATCTCAATTATTAGCATGGCAAGGCATGTGCAGTTTTTATGAGAAAAATAACAAGGATGAAGATTACGAAGCCATGACTGATGTATATGAGCAATTAATGAAACTCCACGATAATGACATTGTTAAAATTTCAGAAATATTGTGTAAATTGTGTCGATTGTTTGAAAACCATGGTGACCACGACTCTGCCATCAAATATCTTCGGAACGCAGTTGAAAAAGTGAAAGACGTCGAATTCAATATTAATAAATGGAAAGAAATTATAAGGATTGTTCAATCAAAATCTGAGAAAACTGATGATGATAATGATACATTATATGATGGTTATAAATTTCTTATTGAAAACAATACAAATTTTGAAGATGATTTTAGTTTGAGGAAAGATTTTATTGATTTATTGAAATGCAAGATGCCTATAAATATTCAGCAGTTAGAAGAAGAATACATAAAGTTGATAAACAAATATCCAGAAAATGCCTATGTGTTGGTGAATAAAGCAGCCATGTGGTTTGATAAACACTTTCTTGAGACATCAAGAATAAACAAAGAAGAACTTGATGATAACATTAAATGGCTACAGAAACTTAATGAAGAAGCTGTCATTTTAGATTTTCTAATAGCTTTACAACAATTTGTCAATGGTTTGGTAAAAGACGCAGAAGTAACTATTGCATCGGGTTTTAGCAAAGATAGTAAAAATGTTGCTGCATGGACACTTTATGCACAAATCAATGCTGTGTTACATAAAGACATAATGACCGGTAAAGCAGCTTCCTTCGGTATCAAATTGATTGAGAAAAACGAAACTGTGTTCTATGGTGATAAACAAAGTGTTTTAAAAGCAAATAAGTTAGCCTTGGCATCTTCCCTTTTGCAACAAGGTAGTTCTGACACAATCCAAAAAGCATTTGATATTGTAAAAGATGAAGACGATTCAGGGATGAAGAAGATTTATATTGAATGCTTATTAGCACTGAAACATTATGATGAAGCTAACCAAGCAATAAAAGATACAAGTTTTGAGCACCAATATGAAGAAGATGCACTTCAAGGGTGGCTTGCATATCTTATTGGCGATTTGGATCAAGCACTAAGCTGCTTAGAAAAGAGTTGTGAGGTAGATACAAATAACAGCGTTAGTCTGCATCGGTTAGGAGTTGTGTATTGGTCTAAAGCAAAAACAGATCAAATGTATGCAGCAAAAGCCTTTGACACATTTCTAAAGTCTGCTAAATCTGATCCAAATGTCAGTAAGAACTTCATGTATATTGGCTTTTACTATCGAGATATTCTAGGTGACAAAGTGAAAGCTTCTAAATGTCTGTCAAAGTCATTTGAACTTGAAAAACATGATGAAGAATGTGGAACTGCACTTGTTGACCTATTGGCCGATTTGGACCAGTCCGAGAGAAGTCTAGAAATTTTAAGAGAAGTAACTGGGAAAGCAAGTGCAGGAAGCTGCAAATGGGCATGGCTCAGATATGGACTAGTTCTGCTTAAACAAGGAGAGCTTACACAGGCTATTGGAGCTCTGCAATCGGCTCTCAGGGCAGATCCTACAGACGAGCACTGCTGGGAGTGTTTAGGTACATGTATTTTGTGTTCTTCATTCTTTTGCACATATTTTCATTTGTTGTTATGCTCCAGAAGTACCCGATAGCCTAGACCTGGTATCATGCATCTTCAAAATGACCTGATAATCATACTGTCTGTATCCATGGTTGTACTCTGCCGTGATTATGCAACATACTTCTACGTGATCTCTGTATAGGGATTTACTAACTACATGTAATTCCACTATTATACAAGAAGTTTTTTAAGGACCATCAATTTTGAAAGTGTAGACGAAATATTCGAATAAGAATGATAAATACAATACCGGGTTTATTGTTAAACAAGAAGTTTGTTATCAGGACCTGTTCTTATGTGAAATCACAATGAGTCCGATTCGGAACAAAAACAAGCCCTGATAACAAACTCATTTTAAAGGCCTTCAAAAGATTACCCAGTTCTTTGCTTCATATTATATCATGATTATGAATAACTATTTTGATATGATTATTCTTGTCAATTTTTGGAGCGAAATTTTCCAAATAATCTGTATGGCCCCATGATGCTAAAATATTAGCTGAAATCCACAATTTTTTTTGACGGATTTAAAAAATGAAAATGAAACATGTGACAGGATCTTACAATGTCAAAGCTTTTGGCAGCCAAAAACATGAAATGTGTAAATGATATGGCCAGTTTAGCCTGTTAGCTCTAGGAGTCTGTATTGATATAATAAGTGTTGTTATTCATAGAATTTTCTTGTATGATAATTGTATGCAAAAACACAAACACCCATATTATTTCTGCACGACCCAGAATAGCACCCGGACCACTTACATTTTGTAGTAGGTCGTCCGGACGGGCTAGCTACGATTTAGAATTACTGTGCTTTCTGGTACTAATGTATATTTTATTTGTTTTCAGGGGAAGCTTACATGAAGAGAGGTAGCTATACGGCAGCAATGAAAGCCTTCTCCAAAACCATTGAGCTTAACCCTGAAGCCTTCTACAGTCGTTATCAACTGGCAGCTATTATGCAAACTGTGGGCACCTACACAGAGGCAGTCACAGCTTATGAAGATGTACTCAAACAAAATTCAGATTATGTTCCCGCTTTGTGTGGTATTGGTGAGACTTATCTGTTGCTCGCTAAGACATCGTTAAAGGACTTTTTTCATGGTCGTGCATTGGGATATTGCCAGAAATCATCCGAATATTTGACAAGAGCAGTCCGTAAGCGTCATGACATGGGCTGCATTTGGAAATTACTGGGAGACGTATTTACACTAGTGAATGAAATGCCTGATGAGTTAGTCACCATGCAAGTAAATGGCGTCCTTATTAGTGAAAATAATGTACCTATGCAGGAAATGCACATGATAGAGCTGCTTTCGCTTGGCTCAAGATGTTATGGCATGGGATTGAAACTGAATCCAAAATCTGCAGCTCTGTGGAAAGACCTTGGTGTCAATTACTGGCATCAATCGAGGAAAACAAAAGATTCTAATGCAAGTATCAGTGTACTTGCACAAAGTATCCAGTGTTTGCAAAAGTCCATTTCATTGGATAAGAACAACTATCACAACTGGCTCATACTTGGGACCATATGTTCCATGAATTCTAATGCTGAAAATGCTGCTTTTGCCCAGCATTGTTTGATCAAATCCATTGAATTGGAGCCCAACAATGTCCAAGCTTGGACCCATTTAGGAGTTCTGTATATGAAGAAGGGAAATATTCAACTAGCCAACGAATCCTTTAAAATGGCCCAGTCTCTGGAGCCAAACCATGTGGAGTGCTGGTTAGGCCAAGCAATGCTAGCGGAGACTGTGGGACAGCAGGAAGAATCCATGGACCTGTTCAGGCATGCCACAGAGCTCAGTAATCACACTGAAGGCAGCATAGGCTATGGACATTGGGTGTGCAGCATACTGAAAGATAAGGAAAAGCTCAAGATGGACTGGAATAGCTATGTTATTCACCAGATGGCAGCTGTGCCTGCAGCTTGTGATGCCATGCATAGGTTCACTGAGAGGGAGAAGACGAATGCTACAGCATATAACATTTATGGATTGCTCTTAGAGCGTCAGAAGTTGTATCAGACAGCAGCTGCTGCATTGAGCAAGGCCCTGCGACTCTTGCGTGAAACTTCAGATGTAGACATTTTAATGCAAGTGAGGTCAAATTATGCACGATGCCTGTTTAAATGTGAACGGTATCAGGACAGCGTCAGCGAATACATGAAGCTTGGTCAGAAAATGTCCTTCTCAGATCTATGTGGTCTTGCTTTGTGTCTATACAAGAACAAGCAGTATGAGGAAGCAAAAAAGATTTACAATCAAGCTTTGACATTGGCCCAGAATGAAGCTGATAAGTCTAATGTTAATGCAGCTATTGGAATGGCTGCTTATGCGATGGGTGATTTAGATGATGCCAGAACTGCTTTGTTCTTGTGTTCTCAGTCTAGTGAACCTTCTGCTGATGGGCTCGTGTGTTTGTGTGCTCTAGGCCTACTTCAAAATGACCTTACTCTCACAGGAGCAGTGTTGGCAGAGCTGCATGATGAATTCCCATCATTAGTGCAAAGATTCACTGCTGAAGTTTTCTTCAGGCAGGGACAATCACAGGAGGCTCTAGCAGTTTGGGAAAAGGGCCTTGAAGATGGAGTGCTCTCTCCACTTGATTATGTTGTGTTTATTCTTCAAAATGTTCCATTGCAAGCAGAGAAACTTTTGGCTTTTCTGCCAACTCTGTCCAGTATGAACGCTAAACACATAGCAATTGGAAGCTTGGCAGCAGGTGAAAATATCAAAAGCATCAAATCAGCATTTTCAGCTGCACAGAAAGCAGTGCATTTAAATCCAAGTTGTTCTGAGAATTGGACGACTCTGTTGACTTGCAGTCAGTCTATGCTTATCTTCCACCAATCTTTGAAATTTGTTGACACACTACTGCCCTTTTACTCTCATATTATGAGTGCTTTAGAGAAGCAGCTGAGTGCGTCTGAAGGAAAAGAAAAGGATTATCTTCAGAAGCTACATCAGTGCTGTGCTCAGCACTATGTTATTGCATTACTTCAGGCAGAGAGGAGTCAACAGGCACAGCATTTTCTACATCAAGCATTGTGGCTTTATGATGATGATGAGTTTCTGCTTTCCCTTCAGGCATATATTTCTCAAAGTTTTTCTGATTTAAGAAAGAATGTTGGTGTCTCCAGTTTCAGGTGGAACATGCTAGCAAATTTGTACGCCAGTCACAAGCTTATTCCTGAGGGTATAGAAATGTTTAGAGAATGGCAACGTAAAGACGGATGCAGAGATGTTGCCTGTGTACATATGGTAAATTGGTTGTTGGCAAATGTAAAAAGCAGTACACCCAAAGAAGAATTTCAGTTGCTTGTTGAAGAAGGAAAGTTATCTGATGGAGAAGCTGAGCTTTGTTCCCGTCATTCAGTAGCATTCCTATTGTTAGCAATGAGTGCAACATCAGATGGAAACCTGCGGCTTGCTCGGAGGCTGCTACAGCAGTGTGTGGAACTGGGCAAAAAAGGTAGTCTATCCAAAACCTTAGCCAGGAAGCATCTGCTGAATATTCATACAAATAAGAAGGATTCTGAGGCCATTGGACTGCTTGTGAAGGATGCAGAAGAAGATGGTGATGTTAGTTTCCTTGAGTATTTCAAGGACATGAGTTAATCTATATGCCAAGTTATTTAGCTCAAATGTGTATTGGGTTATCATATACGTGTAATCATAATCATGATTAGACAGTGAACATGAAAAATGCAGACAACTTTGATATTACATAAATATTGTTTTTAATGAAAATGACGTCAATTGCGTACTTTTCAATGTGGGAATTATTTGTCATGTTTGGTCTGTATTAAATGGAAACATCCCTTGCATTCTAGTGTCTCTGTATTACATAAAATATGTTATAAGGATTATTGATTATAATTTTTCAATATTTCGCATAAGGAACAGGAAATAATTAGATTGTACATGTATATGGGGGAACAGACTTCTGTAATCTAAGTGATGAAGAAAACTTGTATCCTATTTGTAATTTTTGATAGTTTAAGTGTTACTATGAAGTACGAAATCTTTTTTTTCCTACTGAAGACTTCTTTTGAAAATACTAACCGGTATATAGGAGTTCTAAAAATATGCTTGATGATCAAATGTAAATGCAATATATCTAACTGAGATGTTCGTTGAACAAAAACTTGTATAACTATCATTATCTATAAAAATGATATATGATATATCATTATTCCTTCTCATGTTTATACAGAATGCAAGTGTTTCATGTTTATACAATATTCAAGTAATTTGTATTGGGTTATTTTGTTTACAATGCGATTTTCTAGGTTTTGTGTTATGTTCTTTGGTGGATTGTTGTGATGGATTTTTGATTTATATATTTTCCAATATGTTATATTTATATTTGTGCTCCAAGCTCTAATTTGTGGCTCAAAATTTACTGAAGACCAGAAAATTCAGTAGGCAATTGGTTTGGATTACATAATTAAATTGTGTTATATAAATTGAAATATTAAAATTGCATTTATGTAGTTATCTTTTTATTATGTTCAAATGCAATGACACCAGTATCAGTGTTTGTGGTTTTAGATATAACAGACATGTATGTTTAGAAGCCCACATACAGATAAGGATAAATTTATTTCAGATGTATAAAAAATACATATTTACATACATATATTATGTTTTTGAACCATACAACTTCATATATATACAATGTATATGCAGTACATATAATAACACTGATTCTGGTGTCTTTGTTCAAATGAATACAAGATACTACCGGTATTTGCACTTGATGGGTTTGGAAATTTTTACAAGTGGGTTTTAATCAAGCATGTCCTAATAAATACCAATGATGATTATAATTTGAAATTGTTTTCCAATGGGACATCATTTTTGCAGCATAGACCAAATAAACTTGAATTGTGGGACTCCGCTCAAAGAATACATAAATTCATTATCAGTTCATAAATATGAAAAAAGAAAACACTTTTTCTAACTAAATATTTTATTTGTGAAAAAAATTCTTTTTTGAAAGGCTTCAATTTGGGCTAAGGCTAAATTGTGAAGTACATATTCGTGGATTCTAAAAATTTCTGACTTTCCAATTGAACATTTATATGGGATTGATTAATGTAAATTATTTGATGATAGTAATTCATATTTGAAAATATTCCAACTAAGAAATAAATTACAAAATATAACACAAATTTTTGGAAAAAGATAATGGCTAGACTTTAAAAACCCGGAAATAGATATTTGCTAGATCTCAAAGAATACACGTACCTTTTCTTTCTGTAACATATCCAGAAATATGGATATAGATTATGAACAAGCCAAGAAGCTCCTTTCAAAGTAAAAATAAAATGCACACCTATGTATAGTTTGTGCATAATACAATTGAATGCACTATATCACAGTATAAAATAATATATTTGAAATTATATAATTCACATATCTGTGGTTATATATATTTGTAGTTACAATACACGTACAATGTTATGTAATTGCAGAATATGATCCCAAACACCACAGGCGGAAATATCTTACATAAAAATATCCATGATTCTCAAAGAAAGGCTTCAATTTATACAATTATAATGGTTAAATGGAAGAAACTCTCACAAGTATACATGTACTTCACACCCTGAAAAGTTTAAACACCTCTAAAGGTTTAATCTTAGACAGACGGAATGGTACAAGCCCAAAGCCAACCCTGTACATCCATGTACATTAGTCAAGTCAAAGTGAGGACCAATTTATATCATACACAGCGTATATACATTGCAATGAAAAAACTAACTAAAATGCATATTAGAAAAACAGACGTTCAACTTTGTCAATTTAAACTCTTTTCTCAGAGTGATAACAAGTATATTAATTTGAAAAATTATGTACAGAGTATCGACAATGTCTTGATGCAGTCACAACTGCCTGGATGAAAACTTGGTCATCTATAACCTCTAAATTGAATGTTTGCCATTTCATATTTGTAGTCTTTATTTTCAAATATATTAAATACATCTCACTTTCTGAAATAGTTTAATCTGCGGAGAGATTTGGCACCTTTGCTTTTCTAGATCACTATTAATCTTAACTTATGTATTGTATCAGGCTTCTAAATCAAACTGACCAAAGTGTAATTAAGTCATCATATTTAAATGTGATATTATATATACCAGTACAAACCCAAGAGGGACTTCGTGAGAAAAATACATAACATTCAGAACAAGTACATGTATGTAATACATGTAAGCATAACTTTATGAATAAATGGATCTTAAAAATAAAGAACTAAAGGCAACAAAATAAAAGAAAAAGAAATCTTTACTAAAATTTTACATGGAAAAATGTTATAAAAAATTTGTGAAATACACTAAGCATATATCTTCTTTTAAAACAACTCTTAAACATAAAAAGCAAAATGCAACAAAATAGAATTACCGGTACAATTTATGAATACATGTATATGACATTCATTCATTCGGGTACTAATGAAAGATAATTAAAAATGTCAACAATCAATGGAAATTTTATAGAAAAAAAGAGATTGATTGCATTTGTTAAAAAATCTTGCATCTAAAAGAAGTGTTTGGCCAACAGAACCATCAGCAACACCACCCACAGTTTTCCCACAATGCCTTCAGCAGATGATCCCTGTGCAATAGGGTCATAGAAGATCTGAAAAAGCAAAGGCAAATACTAGTATTAGTGGATGCTATAGTTTTAAAATAATTTGATTAGCACTTTATCAACATGCACATTCAAATGTGCACATTAAACTAGATGTTTAGATTGCAGATTTTTTTACAGTACATGTTATACCTTGTTGTTTTAAGAGGTTTAACATACTGTAATTACAAAATTGTTATATTAAACCATATAGTGTAGCTAATGTTGTCATGGTTTGTGTTCATGTTATTGTATACATGATTGCAATGAATGTTTTAAAAGGAAAAATATTCAACAAAGTCCATATTCAGTCGTTCAATACTATATGTGCACAATAAACTACAATAAAATAACAACATTATTTATATCATAGTGCTGCTTTTTCTCTTCAGATAAGAATGTATACATATTTTAGGAAACGGTCCTACTTGTTGGTTTGTCTTGTCTTCATCATAAATTGATGCTGAAGATGTTTAAAAAATCCACATATTGCAAATGTTATTAAACTTACTGGGGGTTTTGAGATCTTCATCTCCTTTCTAAATATTTTATCAGTTAACTGTTAACTGATACAATTGATATATTCTAAATATTCTCAATCAACTCACTTTTGAGCCTTTGCCAAATGAGTAAGTGAAAATCTGCCTTGATCCACTCTTCTCAAATTTGGGATAACCCTCTGGCATTTCTTTGATTTCACCATCAGCAGTGTACTGAAAGGGAGATGCATGATTGTTCATCTACATCTAAATTATTTCTTTATAAAATATATGTAGGTAAAATAAGGTTCATTTAATTCATTGTCACATCTGTATTTTTACTTTTACTAATAATTCCACAAAATTCTCCACACTAATCTGTCCCCACTTTACAACATATACCGGTATATATTACATTATTTCACATGACACAAACTATGTTTGTATATATGCAAAATGATACTCACGATTCTGAGAAACACCACAGATTGGCTGTCACCCATGGAGTAAGAGGTGACAGGTCCATTAGTCTCAGAGTTCACCTCGCTTTTTGCTTCACCAGTGCCCTTGATGGCCATCTGAAACTCCACACGCTCGCCGGTCTGGAACATTGAAACAGGGGTAGATTAAAATTCCATGCAACAATAACATACCTATAGCGTTGAAATTTATTCCATGTTAAGTCTAATAGCTAGTGAATAAAATTAAGCACTGTTTCCGGATTTGAACGCTCGATAACAATCAGAATATTCATTCATTGAATGAAGGGAATATACAATGGAAGCTTGTATATTAAAAATGAATAAGGATCAACATCCTTGAACACTATACAATATGCACATACCCAAAAATGTAACTCATACACAATGCGTATGTTCATTGGTGAGGACATTGTACATACGCTGTAGATGATATGTCTCAATATAGCTGCCATTAAGGATTTTTTATACTATATCCCCCGCATAGAAACATCAAATTAAAATAGCTTTTGCATATGATGGTGCCTGTTCACACCACTACGATGATTCATCATAAGCAGGCCTCAATCCTTGAAAAGGTATAAAAGATACCAAGATCTATACTGCGTTTAACATTATTGATTAGACACCAACACGGCTAGTGCCAACTATAGACGATGACTCCCCACCAAATGTTGGTCTAAACTTGCTCGGTCTTCACAACGGCCTCAGATGCGATGGGCATTGATCGAATCATAGTCGTAAGTACTTCCACACCGCCATGATTTTGCCCCACGTTATGTCGCATCGTATACCGTCATAGCGGTATTTACATTACAAAATATGTTTATTCAAGTGTACATTCACACACCTCTTTTTTCTGTCCCTTCATACAGGTGTCATCACCGCCTTCTCCACAAAAGCACCAGTTGTTCATCTCCAGGTTGAACTTCATCATGTTCTTCTTGATGGTGAACTCTGCTTCTCCAACCTTGACCCTGATCTCATCAACATCACCTGGCAGTGCTTTGAACATCACCAGTGTAACCTGCAACAAATAATGTAATATGTACAAGAGCATTACTCAGTAATAGTATGCAATTTGTCTCTCAACATAATGCAAAAGTTTGAATGTATTGTGTACGTATTAATATTGATATGCCAAAACGAAAAGAAGACCAATTTGTTGAAGTGCATAATATTAAGTGATAAACTGGGAAAACATTCTCTTGCTGGTCAACATCGAATCCTACAGTACAGAAGGTTTCCATTATTGCCTGCATGAGACAACAGCTGTACGCAATGATGCAATATGCTAGTAACAAATGAAATCAATGATAATAACATGGAAAGTATAGTGAAAACCTGTGGTTTTGAAAATGCATGTTCATATATGTTTAGAAGTCACAAATTTTACGATTGTAAATTGTAACTCCATGTGCCATTTGAAAATTTACTGCAGTACTTTGATTGAAACTACAATAGATAAAGACATATCTTCTCTACAATGGGTCACAATATTCATAATCAGTTGATAATGAATGCTAATTGCTAAGGTATCTATATATTAGCACACTTTTTTGGACGCAATTCATTCATTTATACAGTTGAAGACGTTAGCAGGGTCATCCTCATTATAAGTTATACAAACAATAGTGTCACCCATCATTTGTTACTGATCTATCCAAATTTGCTAATTTGCAATTATTGCCCTGCGCACTTAAATGTGAACATAAACAGGATCTACTGTAAAAATAAAAGTGCTCTAGTTGCTATATCAACACTGATTGTTTTGTCAAATAGATCTAAGTAACAGAAACTCATTAAATATGAAACGGTTGACACAAACAATAGCTGTCATACTCTACTCAATGAGACACAAAACATATGTATAATGAACAAAAAGCAGTGACATATTGTGTCATTAATATGTAAATTTCTACATAAACGCTTTGTTCAACATTTGCCTACTACACAGTTTGTTATCTCATCTGGCATTATGGTTGTATATCAATACATTATATTGATTGATAAAAGCACAGATACAAAGATTTTCATATAAAAATTGAATGATGTCTCCTGCATGTTTGAGTGCAACAATAACACATGCAAAATGGCATATGTTCATAATTAAATTTGTATTACCCCATTTGAAATAGAGAATAGAAATTTGTATTATTCATGTTCATGAACAATATGAGTGACAAGACATATCAAATTAAATGCAAGCGTTTTATTAGTTTTCAGTGAAACAGAGACAAGGATAACATGTCCTCAATTATTGGGTAGCGTTCACAATTGACGTCAACCCTGAAGGGGGGGGTGGGGGGGTGGGGGTGGAAGGGGGTGAGCGCTGCATAAAAGATATATTAATCAAAGTTCAATTGATATTTAAGGTTGTAGTATATAGAATGGAGATAATATAAATGCTTTGTATTTGTTGGAACTTTTGTTCATATATCACATTATCATATATTACCCATGAAACGCAATTGTTGTATGACATGACCTATTGGCTAGATTAGATGGTTAACTGAGGGGTTTGGGGTTTGGGTGAAGATGTCATGAAATTGACATCACCGCCACAGTTGACAGGGGAAGGCATGGGGGGCGTTTGGGGGCGCGTATCCTCAAGTTAATGGGGGGGGTTGTCATGAAATTGACAAAAAGTTGACGAGGGGGGGAGGTGTCAGAAAAAGCCAAAATGTGGTTGATGTCAATTGTAAATGCTCCCTTGGTGATCTTGGTAACCTTTATACGTTCAATGTTTACGCCCAATGTTTTCAGCTGGATCAATAGTGTTACGCATGTACATGGTGTTGGGTAAATTATTGTATTGATCAGCATTGTAGCAAATGGATATTATGATATTATGTAAATCCTTTTTTACATCTATAAAGGTTAGAACAATAGTCAACAAAAATTGCATGGTGGTCAGGGGATTCAACTCAACTTATTAATATTCCTCATATATTAAAGCTAATCAACAATGATCAATGTAGGAAATGTTATAATCCATTAAAAGACTTATTCCCATGTTCACACTAGCTTTTCCCTTTCAACCCATAGTAAAAGTGCACTATGTACAGTAGATATCAAAGAGTTTTCCATTTTCTGTGTGGGATTTTTTTGGTGTGAAAATAGGTCCAAACAGGGCACATTCATAACATCAACCTCCCATGATTTATCATGCAACATGCCCTTCCCCCCCCCCCCCCTTCCTTGCCTGGCTTATCATTCCTTGGTACAATTTTTATTGCGTTCAGGCCAGATATTATATCTGTTTTGAAATATGATAAGATGATGCTTCAGGAGAGTTACATCAATCTGAAGCAATGGACACTTTGCAAATAAATTATAGCTTTCACTGTTAGCCTGTATAACAGATGTCTTATAATGACGTCTATGGTGCAATTGAGTGTGCAATTAAATAAAAACTTGGATTGAAAATATTTTTAGTCCTAGACAATGACTATTTTCACCTACTGCCATTCTTTGCAATGGCTGGTGGATGATGAATGTAATACAGCAGACATTTACATGTATTTACTCAGCTGATTTTATGTTGTTTTTTTTGCATTATGGACTACTGTAACGTTTTTCACATAGAACATACAGTGAACGCATAACAAACTGTATTTCATAATGTTTGTATATTAGAATATTTTGGTACGATTTTAATCATTTAAACGCAAAAATATGCATGTTTGTGTGTACATGCACTGCTAAAGTCTAGTAAAACCACAACGAAAATATTTAAAAACAAATCCACTGTTGCATGGCTCAATGGGGAATATTCTATTTGTAATGTGTCAAATGCAAATGATCAACATTATTCACATTGAAGAAAAAATAGATTCGAATAATTCAGATCCACTTTATATAACACTCGGGCTATCGAGTGGTGATACAAAGACATCTTCCACAATATTTAACAAACATTTAAACACATATTGACATGCCATTTAATCTATAACGGTTTTGGAGTAAATATACTAATACAGTACAACCTCCAATAAAGACCACCTCTCTATTGAGACCACCTCTATAATAAGACCACTTTTCAAGGTTCCAAACAGTCAAAAAGCTATCAAAATGAGCCTCTGTATAGAGACCACCACTCTATTAAGACCACCTATTACTGGTCGCAAAGGTGGTCCTAATAGAGAGGTTCTACTGTATGTATTTGATATCTTAATTCATAGATGGCAATTAAATGCAAATATTTGATGTCTCTTTCCAAAACAGGGGTAAAGGTTTTTGTTTGTTTGTTGGTGTTTTTTAAAACCCTACACTAGCTAAATTACTGACATCAGTGGACGTTCATATTTTATTGATGGCTTTCGTGCAACAGCCTGGTACCTTCAATGCACTGGGCGTGTCCTTAACTAAGGAACAATCAATAAACCCAGATCCACACATAATAAACATGGATATGGAAGGCCTTGGTTCTTAAAATGGATCTGTTCTGTCATTATGTAATATTCCGATGTTGGAAATAATGCTGATATTACATTCTATTGCTGAATGTCGGTTCAATTTTTCATTGTTCTCATGACATTGAAGTGCTCTGTAATCTGTATGTGTAAGAAATAAGGGCGTTATGCATTATACTCGTAGATATGATATAAGAAATGGCCTTACCTATTGGTGGATTATGTCTGGTCCGTTTACATTATACAAAGCGTAAAAAAAAATCTGCTTGATATTTTCTTCATCTTCTTTCACAAACTGTTAATGCCATTGTTCTTGATATGGATAGAATGTCTTAATATGAACTCGCACTGTGACATCAGATCCAGTGTAATAGGCATGCAATGCCATTGGGATTTTTCAGCCTTCATGTGAAAGATATCTTATTTTAGCGATTGCATTGAATTATGAACAATAATGATAACTGTATAGTGGATATTTCACTTGGCAATGTCTCTTTGATCATCATAATTGATTGATCGCACCTTATATAATATAATATATGACAATTCATAGATCGACCTATCCATTAAACAGTAGTTTGTTATATAATGGGGTATTGCTGCCGTCATCAATAATTTTGCATACTGTTATTATATTTTGTTTGTTGCCAATGATCTTGATTCCCGTAGCTACATGCATTTTTCAGCATGTACCTGGGCACTTTTCGTAAATATTGTAAGCCCCCAATAATTTAAAACATTCTTTCTAGCTGATGAGACTTTTGGCAGTTATTTGCATATATAAGTTTGTTTTCCAGTCAATCTCTTGTCATTGTAAATTTATTGAAAGAATATAGTGCAAAGATAGATAAATAAATAAGGAAGACATTGTTATATGAATGAGGCATTGAACACAAGCATAATCACTTGCCGAAATCAATACGCATCTTTTAGTAGTGTCAGTACATTTATTGTTTGTCTGTTCTTAGGCTTCACTTACAATGCCTACATGTAGGTTGAAGGTACTACAAACTTGATGTAATCTTCCTTTAGAAGATTATGTCAGCAAACAGAAAGAAACAATTGTATGAGATCAAACAAAGGTTATCTTTCACTTACTTTATATCTCACTTGAACATTACACACTAATCATAAATTTTCAGTTAATGGGTATTGCGTATATGGCACATAAACTTTCTCATTTTAAATATTTCATATATTTATCTTTGGCATGAACACTCAAAAAGGATGACTCAGAAGTATGTGAAAATATACAGGGTTGCCTCTTGCCACACTTACTACCCTGGTCATTATAGAGAGGTGGTTGCCGTTAATTTAGTATGTGTAGTGACTACATAGAAAGGTGGTCACCTTCACATGTGCAGTATATTAGTTGGGGTCACCTTTAAGTAGGGCCAGTATAATTTATCAAGTGGTGGTCACCCTTTTCAGTTGTCACAAAATAGAGAAGGTCACCAGGTCCCTTGTGACTTGTCCCTATTCTGAGAGGTCACCATAAAGATGACCTTATGTTGGCTGTCATACCTTGAAGGTTGCGGCGTCCTTGCCTTCACACTTGATCTCACCGAAGGTGGCCGTGTAGACGAGCTGCTTCACGTCCAGGGACACCTGCCGGCAGAAAACGTTTGATGAGTGGATGAACACAGTAGGGGTGGTTTGGGAGGGTGTAAGGCCTTATATGCATTTAATAGTGTGAAACCGAGAGAGGGTGAGAGGAATAAACATGGGTTGGAGATAAAAATCTGAACATCAAACGTGTATTTCCTACATTGATGTGATGATCAAGCTCATGAGCAAACACATTAACCAGATCAACCGCATGTAACATTCATAGTGACAAGAAAATCCAGGATCCAGACTCCCATATTACTCATTGCACCAATAAAGACTGGGTCGCTCTTTTTACTGAAATCTTAAGCAAACATTGAAATAAAAAAAGCCTATGCAAACATGAAAATTCCCCTCATTTTGGTCGCGGACCATTATTCCGGTGGCGAGGGGAGGGTGGTGATGAGCGGGTGACCTCAATATAGGTTTATCTTTCCATAAATTGTAAATGTGCAGATCGATGTGCAGTACGAGTTCATCAATAAATTATGATTTAAAATCAGTATGTTTTTAAACCACTGACCAAGGACATGGTTTCCGCTGTTTCTTTTGAAGTATGCACAATAATTGCAATGAACATGGTATGGATGGCTTAAATGTCACACAGGGATGCCTTATCCGCTGACCAGTTGACTAGGCCTTAACCATTGTTGGCCCTTTATATATGCATAATAGTATTATATGAACTTTATTAGTGATGGAGAGTGATTATGTTGGTGTCAAATTACACAAGAAAGGAAATAGTGGTGTGAGACCAAATTGGGTGGATTGTGATATCTAAAAGGATTGTGGTTGATTTTCGATTTCTATAAAAAGAGGTAATGATCAAGATCATGGATTCTTTTCAGACTGTGTTATGTGACTCATTCCGCCAAAACTGAAGCGGATGTAATTCAAGTGTCATCGTGTTAGCAAATGGAGGCCAGATCTAGGTCACTCTCTCGATGAGACAGAGGTTGTTCACCACAACCATGGCACAATAAATCAATTGTGACAATCTGTGCAAGACCACCTTTGTCATAGGCTTAGAGAACTTTTGAACTTTTCAAGGAGAGCTTTCTAATTGTTATGTTGCACTAACTGATGTCTATTTATTAATGTATGGTGTGTATATCTCATCATTTCAAGAGATACAGGATAAATAAATATAAATAAAGATAGATAAATAAATATTACATGGAAAAGCCTCCCCAGTGATGCTCAAAATTATCAAGTGTCTCTGGTCTTTTAAAAGTCATTGTGTACCTCACCCATGTGTATCAAAGGTTAAGAGACACTTGCAACTTTATACTATATTTGACAAAAGTAAAATAATGTAAACTAAAAACAAGTTATTGATTGGGTGCATGCATTTTAGTTACATGTACATTAGCAATAATAGTGATACCATATTAGCAGCAACAACAATTAAACGCCATTGGCAGCATCAGCATCACATGTAGCAACAAGTGAGAATAGCTGCAATGTCTTACCTTCTCATCAGTGCCTGGCACGTCAAAGGACAGAGTGGTGTCTGTGACCTCCCCGGAGTTGAAGTCGAGTTGGGCGAAGTTCTGGAAGCTGTGCTTGATGTTCTGGCCTGTGGTTCCTACAGCATTGCCGTCTGCGTCCACCTCCTGTAGAAGAACAGCCGTGCGCTTTTGTATGCACCATGGTCCCATTTCAGCTATAGGTCTCATTCTCCTGAATATTTCTCCCAACATATGCTATGTTAGCCTATCGTGTGTTTTTCTGTTTTTTTTTTGTTTGTATTTTCTTTATTAGATTAATCTTAACCAATATACAACAGAATGGTCATGGAAAACACCTTTATATCAAATGCTAACTGTTTGTAGTTATGCCATATTCTAGCATTATATCAAAGGATGGTTGTTTTATACCACATCCCTGAATTTTAAATTGCCCACGTATGAATATGTTATATAATGTTAAACTTGTATGTATGGTATAAATTATTATATTTAAAGATTGAGCAACTTATTGCTCATTAATCAGTGCCATGATAGGTTTCAACATCCACACATGTATACTGAAAATTCTTCACGTTTTTTGGACTAATATGTTTACTACACCTACTTTGTTGTGCATCCGGGAAAGTATGGGAAAAAATAACTGCTTTTTATCTCAAGGCAATGTAACTGTGAATTTTAATTGGTTGATTCGGTAGTGCTAGACTATGCATGTTATTTCAGCCATAACACAACTGTCAATAATCATAAAACTCAACAGTTATGCTGTCGAAAGATTGCAGTTGCCATGAAATAGTTGCAAGTTAGATAACATGAATGCAAAAGAAGAGAAAAATTACTGTGAAGCAATCATGAATGGATGTTATTCTATATTCTTTGCCCACATTAAAGGAGAAGCATATATATAATAGTATTTCAAATTATCATAGGCAAACGCACTTTTGAAAAAAAAAGATTAACTCAATTACTACCATCATTGATTTCACTTCATTATTTTCATACTTACAGTGGCCATCACAGACACATGTTGCACACATGTTGACACTTGCCATTAAGTTCCAAAAAGAGCATTTTTTATATAGGTTTGCAGCATATTTGATTTTCACAAGTTATCAACGTGTTTATTTAAATACAATGTACAGTTATTGTTTTAAATTCTACAAAGACAAGTACATGTACACAACTAAGTAGAATAATAGGCTAACGGGTTCATTGGGAACCAGATTTGCAAGTTTTAATGGAAATATTGGTGTGTACTGTGTATCATATGATGGACATATGCAAGTGTGTGAAGCATATAACCATATATCAAAGTATCTCATGATTCACGATTAGAATTTATTTAGTAGGCAATTGCAAGCCGCTGCATTCGACTGCACTAATATTTGCGTGACACCAGTGACCAGACGTTGCCAGCTTAAAATGGTTTCACCTACCTTAACGGAGTCGAACTCGAATTCCATCTGCTTGACATTTCCATCCTCGGTGCAAGTGAGCGTGAACTTTCCTGACTTCCCCTTGGCGTGGACCTTGCAATCGCCGAAATCCATCTCCTTGTCCGCGCACTCGCACGCGGCGACGAAAAGGATCAACGCCAGGACAACCCGCATCTTGAAATGGGCTCAAGTTTTCTGTGTAAATGATAAGATATCAAATCTTCTGTCTCTGCTTCCCGCGAAGAAGATAGTGCAAACTAGCGTGTGTCAACGCGAGGGACGCTCCTGTGCTGTAGTCTGCACGAGTTTGTTTTATATTAGTCGTCTGGTTGGCCCGTTTTTTTTAGGCGCCGTTCACTCGTTGCGTAGTATTGAGTGAGAAATGGCCCTGCAACGGGTCTCCAGAAAATGTGGGGCTTTAGATCTCTAGATTACAGGGTCAAAATCATGAACTCTTCTTATTACTACGTTGTCATATTGAACCGTCAATGACCGCAATATCACATGCGGTAATCTTGCATGATGCCGATGGTGCGTGTGGTGTAGCCCTACTGTTTGAAATGTGACAAGTCGAAATAATGAACCGTCCTAATTCGTTTAAAAGACACTGGATGCTGCTATAAACTTTTCCTTATAATGGTATATCTGGCATTTCTTCCACGTTTTTTGTTGAGTTCATCCAAAGACAACTGCATCAGCGAACTTTGCAAAGAAATGTAATACCTGATTGAGCGTCTCTCAATCTAACATTTCTGTACAAAGTCCCCCGATGTGCCATTTCTTTTTAATGTAAGCAAATCAAAGCGACCGATGCAGCTGCCTTTTGTTTTATTAATCTTTCTCCGGACAACATATATGTTGCACAACCCATCTTATTAAAGAAAAATTGGCTAATACATGTATTTATACTTTGCGAGCGCAATATTCAGCAAATTTTGTTAAAGGCATAAAATCACACTATTGCACGAAAAACACCTAAATATTCATGATATCACAAATATACATGTAAGATTTGTATGGAAATATTTTTTGTATATATTTCCTGAAGTTCGTTATATTCTATTGCAGTCAGGGAACAAGGTGTCGTTGTACTTTTCTTGTGCAAGAAAAAAAAACAATAAACAGAGAACTGAGATAAGACTGTCCGTAAAAACTAGGGAAAAAAGCGACGTTAAAATAGCAGTTATTGGCACACAAAAAGTACGAGCTCAATGGAAAACATTCTAAGAGGATACTGCATGCCAGTGTTTATTGTTTCGTTGTGGTGAACCCTTTTTCATTATTCATTTGTTGAACTGCCCGACTCTTACCACATTAACCCCTTTACAAGTTCTGCGGGGGAAATCTTTTACCCATTCAATGGCCAGGCCAGTGCACGGTGTTGCCAGGTTCTCCCTGCCGGTTTGTTTACCTATTTCACTGCTCGACTCAAGGTTTTATTGATCAATATATCATACGGTGTGTCTCGGGCTTACACAATACCATGTAAACTAAGAAAATAGCACTCATTTGTTTTGTAACCCCCTCAATAGTTTACGTAATATCTACATGTAGCAGACCAATAGAGTGGAACGTGCTAATCAAACACATTTTCTATATTCTGGCTATCCTACTCCACCCATGTACAGAATCTGGTAAATGGTCCACAGCAGTTCTAACTCATCACATAGTAGATTAATAACAAGTCAAATCGTTATACTGATATTAAAATAAATGACCAAAAGATAACGAAGTCACTTGCACGCATATATTTTATACCAGCACAGTAAAAACAGAAATGTTTCTTGAATTCACTCATATAATCTTTTGTCCAATTCTATCAATTACACTTACACTTAGACACATTTACGCACGCGCGCGCACGCACACATACGCACAACATGTGGATCTATGCATTCACATGGAGGATAGTATAGGGTCTAGTCCCAGATGCTCCCGTTTTTGCCACTCAGGGTGGATCGTCGGTGATCTGTCTTCAAACATGGAGATATAGGCCTACACACGTATACATTGCTGATTCCCGGGTTGTTCTGTTGTTCCTATAGGGAATTGCGCACTTTCGGCTGATTCTGACCTTAAGAAATTATTACCTCTCCTGGTTTGTGTTTTTTTCGGCCTATATACTAGGACAATGGGTTGGAAGAGTGCATACGTGATTGTGCGAGTTATCAGCTTTGTGCGCTGAATGTACTGCCAGAGCAAGTAGAGCCTATTTGGGATTTCAAATGATCAAGTGGTGTTCTATAAGTGTTACAATGACCTACAGTCGAACCTCCCTATTAGGACCACCCACGGGACTGGCCTCAAGTGGTCCTAATAGAGAGGTGGTCTCAATATAGAGCTTCACTACATTTAACAGACCATTTTTCTCATGCATACATTATATTATGTAATAGCAGTGTATGAAATGTATTACATTGTAGTTGGTATTGTGTAATAAATATACATTTGTTGTATGTTATTATTAGAGTATAAGGGAGCAAAGCACATTTATATTCATATTTATTTTCATCTATTTTTAACGTATATATATACGTTTTGGTTAAGACATTTGAATATTGCTTTTCATAAACTGAAAGAGGTTCGTCTACTAGGCACGAGCTACGGACAAAGAATGAAAAAAGAAGTTTATTTGTGGGCTTTAATTTATAAAACATTTTCTCTTCGTTCTTCATCAATAAAATTTAGTAAATCACCCCACAAAGTTCCTACTTACCATCAGCGTCTTTGATACACTAAAACTACCGGTAGATAACACTTCAATCCCAAAATACACGGAGCTTAAACATGAATTAGTTATAAGATCGTCTATCATTAAATATTCAACCTCCTGGAGATAAAAATTTCTTACTACCAGCTGTCAAACATTTCACTAACTAAACGCAAACACAATCTTTAAGTATACAATGTAGTTCTTTAACTACAATGGGCGTCTATAGAGAGGTGGTCTTAATATAGAGGTGTCCTAATTAGAGATTCGACTGTAGTGTAAAATGTAAAAGCAAGAGAGCAATATTTGGATCCCCGGGCTTAGATCACGAATATATATAAACCACCATGGCACATTTACATTATACACCAACTTTAATTACTGGAATATTACATAAAAACGGCGTCTTTCCGGTGTACTTGTTGCAGAGGCATTGGACAATGTTTTCACCTTGCGGGTGCAATCACCTGCCGTGTGACGCGTTTTTCTTCTTCTTTAGAACTCCTGAATTAACGTGGAATTGGGGGTGGGGGTGGGGGTGGGGTGTTAAAGCAACCCATTACAATTATGGTGTCAATTATGGTCTTCATATCTACGCTGATTTTTTAATAGAAGCAAGGTGAAGCGGCGGCGAAGTATAATGTATATAGACTGTGTAGATCTAGATGTCTACGGACACTGACGAAGAAAAAATCAGCTGGGGACTACACTGTACATACAAATTCAAACTAGGACTAAACCCATGTGTTTTGATAGCCTCGTTCAACCAAGCGCTCTATTCATAGTTGATGAGAGCAAGACACCATAATTGATAGACTCGACCAGCCAGCCTCACTTTGACGGGGCCACGTGGTACGTTGTTCTGTGTTGCGCGAGACTACATAATTGATCGAAACTACGTTACTTACGTTATTCGTTTGTACATAACCGGTTCAAAGAACGTGGAACGTAACACACATACACCCTCATTATCACCCAATCCATTGCCAAAACGCACATACACAGACAAAACCATCTAGTTTTTTAAGAACCCCTACCCCAAAGAGCGGGGTAGGGCAGAAACAATTGCCACAATGGTGCACCCCCAGACTGTCCAGGTATCTAGTGGTATTTATTTAGTCAATAGTCAATAATTATAACATCAAGATTAAAGTGAAACAATACCAGGGAAAATACGGCCACATAATATGTTGAATTAAATTGAATTATTTTATTTGTAACAGATACACTACACATTACAAACAAAAGATGAACACAAGAGCTACAAACCACATACAATTCCAAACCAAAGTTGTTAACTTATTCTACACCTTATATACATCATTGATTAATACATCATCTCAAATTACATTCATTAATTCATCTCTGACATTTTCAACATCGTAATATGTGTAACTTCTCTTTTCTTTTACGTAGACTAAATATTAATTTCTCTTTTATATTGCTATTTTCAACGGTCTTCCTCATACTTAGAGTGTCTAGTACACCACATAGTTTTGGAGGGACCAATTTTTATCCATTGGCGAGAATTAATCAGGATTATAGCAATAGTTGTACTTCAATGGTTTAATATTAACGTTTTCTCAATAATCTATTCTATGTCATTCGGTCATTTGTACTGAGGCTGAGTAATGGCTGATACAGTAGATATTTATTTTACAGAACCCACTCATCACAAATATCTTTCGGAAAGGCCTGCCGAGGTTGAAGTACTCGGACCGGCCTTTGGTTGCAACGGGAAGATGGGAAATTCCCAGGTTTGTATCCTCTAGCTCTATCCACGCTCCAAAACAGATCCAACTTTAAAAAGCTCAGTCATATGCTTTTGAGGTTTTTAACAACAATTGACAACACATATTCTTACAGGGGTGGTCGCCTCCCCCCTCTCATGAAATTGAGCAAATTCTACACCACGGCAGAACTGGTTAGTTGGTGGAATGCAAAGCAAAATTCGTTTTTGCATCCAGAAAAATTAGACTGGGAGCCCCCAGGTTAGTTTTATCATAATAACTACAACTTTCGTTACTTGTGCATAGAGCGGGAATGCAGACAACATGGTCATAATAGTTATTATTGGGGGTGATGTAGATATACTATGTGATATGGACATTTCATATGTTGACGTGTGCAGTCTGCCTTCTTATTATACCCCACTCAAAATATTCTATCGCACCAGTCACTTCTTTTATTTTATTTCACGCTGCCGATGAAATTTGTACACGATATGCATCTTTTAATCAAAGTGTCTATTACATTCTTATTTCAGAGGACTATATGTTCAAAGTGTTGAAGTATGTGCCGACCTCGTCTGATAACATCAGGTACCCCATCGTGCCACGGCAAGTGCCAACAGAAACACGGAATATGAATGCAAATCTTTATGACCACCAGTTGAATCTAAAGGTATTTATTACAAACCATTTAAGCTAGGGGCACAACTGACATTTTAGCCACACGGCTTTTTCGGGTCTGCGGCGTCTGCAGCGTTTTACTCATTCAGTGACAATCGTAAGATTATGGGCACATGCCGTACTGGCTCGGTGCGTTATGACTACGGCGGCAGTAGCAACTAGCATGCATTTCATTCCTGTGGCCGTCAGTGCAACATGCGTTGAATGTGCAGCGTTGTACTCACGTACGTACAGCCTAAGTTGTAGGCACTTATGTGTGATTCTTAAAAGCACGACATTCATACGTTCACGTTCTGTGTATGCACTGGGAAAGCACTGCGTCAGTACGGTATACATCTGTGCCCACAATGTGCGTGCATGCGTATATATAGTTCATATATAGTGCACTTGGCGTAGTCATAGGTCACCGTACTGCCTAACAAGCAGACGACTGCTGAGTTGGGCCGTAGCGGAGGTTTGACATGCCATACTTCTGCTGTCACCGTATACGTAAGGCTAAAAATATACTACGTTTGCCGCACTGGACACTCACTGATCTGCACAATCTTCATAGGTTTTCGGCTGTAGACAGGCAGTAGACTGACATGACGATGTAATGTGCCCTAGGCATCGGGCTATTTATAGGTATTTGCACACTTGTTGGCGTGGATTTGCTGCTGCTGCTGCTGCTGCTGCTGCTGCTGCTGCTGCTGCTGTCGCTGCTGTTGTTAATGTGCGTCAATGACAAATTGTATATCCATGTGGCATTAATTCTTTGTTTGCATTATAACACAGAGCACCATAACGCACACACTCCTGTTGGTTACGCTTGCAGGCCAAGACGCATGGGATGCCATATTTTTATAAAGAGGATGGGAAGTCTTATTTTGGACCCATTCCGAAACCACCGGTACCCGAAAAACCACCAGCGATTCAACCTACGCGTGGCTATAAAAAGTATATACCACCAGAACCCCCTCCAATCAAACCAAGAGCTCCAACGTCAAGGTAAAATAAAATGCCTGCATATCATATATCCATGATACATGAACTATTTTAATCATAATAAAACAACTTAAAACCAGAGGCATCTTATAAATGATGACACAGAGTGTGCAAGATTCATTTCGGCAAAAGATTGTTTACAAAACACCGATGTTTAGTTTCGTTATTACATGTGTGACACACGAAATGACTGCAGTGTCAACGAACGCGCTGTCCACTGTACTCTGTATATGTTACTTAGAAACATATTGTATAGGTCATCTTATTGCTGATCGCGAGTTCTGGATTAGAGTCCAGCAAATACGGCATAAGCGACATACTGCATACTGCCAGATATACAGAATATTTAATACATACGTATTTAGTACTGCATAGATTTGTGACTTAATTACACCGCTGTTCAATTGCATGGTATCTCCCGAAGTCGTCCACAAGTTGCGACTTTTGGATGCATTTTTATGACTGCATGGTCAGTTCGCAAGGCATCATTTGATGCAATATTTTTTCGCCTATGTCTCCCCTTTGTACTTAAAATATATTCCAAAAAATTTGACATACTGCCTACTGGATACCCTGTCATTTGCACATGCCTCGCCAATTGCATCATATGATGTAGGCTACCCTTAGCTATATTCTCTCTCTTTTCTCCTAATGCTACAGGCTTATGATGCGTAGACCCGTGCTGACACCCACCCGACAAGGCGCGAAAGCGGACAATCAGGTGAATACGAGGCGCACGCCATCCGTGACCACGGACAACAAGATCGGGTGGAACTGGATCGACTGGCCACTTTTTGATGAATGGAGGGAATACGACTTTACAACAGTGTCCCGAGACGATCCCCTGGACCCCAACGGTTTCTATAGGAGGTAGGTGTAATGAATTTGGCCATCTTCCGTGGCAGATCCAGGTTTTCGGATGGGGCGGGAAGTGACACACTGAATCAGCCTCTGAGCTTGATATCTACCAATACGCTGCATTTAATAGCGCACAAGTGCGATAGTGTAACTACTGCATGCACAATGCGTAATATATCGCTAAATGGCTAAATCTTTTACATGCATATCAATTTGCATTTGAATTATTGTGTATTCATTTAATTGTATGTAATAGGGTGTGCACTATTTCTAGCAATGTACATCTATTGCTTTACCATCAAATTACAGAGCGTATCCATTGCTGTTGCGACAATACCAAATGATCGACCACTACAGATATGGTGGTAGCAGAAAAGACGTCAGTAAAAAATCAGCGAGCATGGAAGAGCTGGAAAAACTTATGAGGATAAGACGCATGTCTAATATCAACGGCAAAAATCAACAAGTACAGAGTCTTCTACAAATGCGTACGAGGTTCCAAACTACCGACGAGCACCGTGGTATGTTGAGAAAGATTGAAGAACAGTTGGCGGAAGACGAACAGCAACAACAGATTGCGTTTGCTACCGAGCCTCTAGAGTACTTTGAACTAGAGGTGCCCGACGCATACCCTCCGCCGCCCGAGCTAGCTCCTGCCGCTACTGAAGACGACGGGGTCGCGGACAATGCGGACGGTGACGCCTCAGCTCTCCACATAGCCTTCCATGCTGCTAGTGATGTGGCAATGGATGATAAAGAGCAGAATGACAGTCATTGTAGTCTTCACATAGACTTCAATGTTAGTGATGCCGACGTTGATATTGGGGACGACAACGATGGAGATTCATACGATGATAGCGATATAAATAGGGTTATTGGAGCCAGTGCAAGTGAAGATAGGCCTATGACGGACAGTGATTATCATTTTGATACTAATGAGCATGATAATGATACTGATATTGAAAGTGCTTATGATAACAGTGATGTTAATGTTTTAAGTGACCGTAAGAGTGAAGATCGGCCTATGCCTTACTATTGAGAAATTATGGCACGGTGGTATCTAAGGAATCATACATTACTGATTACATGATATTACGCTTATATGATATGGGGTCCTATGAAATAGTTATTGTGATTAAAATGATAAACTAATGCACCATTGTTATGTTATCCCTACCTACCCTACCTACTAGCCCCCTCCTTCCCAGCACTGTGCACACACGCACATGAACGTATGTGGTTATTATTCTTTTTAATAAACAACATATATTTAATTAGTGCAATTTGAAATATGTTTTCAGACGATTAGACGCTAATAAATCTATAAATATACGAGTTCCATTGTTGTGATATAGTATCGATACTTTTTTGCAATTTATATAAAAGTGACACGTCTTACTATATATACATCCAATGTTAGTTTTCTGCAGTGCTGTTTCTAAACTATGGATTCTATGCTAAGTTGATTATTAACGGCATGGACACGTGCATAAATGTGTTTACTAATATTCAGTTTTAAAAAAACAACAACAACAAAACATCAAGAGAAACGTGGACGTGCGGTTTTCGACATACCACCAAATGTCGATTCACTTGAATGTGTAGATCCCGTGAAGACAGATACAAATCGCAATCAACGCTGACTTAAATATAGGCCTAATTGTCGCCGTAATTGTCAATCATTCAGACTGGCAATAGCTATTCAAATACTTTGACGGAACAGTTCACAAACACGCTATCTGTGGACTGTCTCAACCGACAATCTCCCATGGGGATCATGCGGACGTGATCAAAGCAGCGTTTCCCTCCCATAGAGGGCAGGTGACGTAACCTGTTTACCATGTCGAAGGAGCGTATATAAAGCGAGTAAGAAAATCTCAAATTATACATAATTGTTCTCAAGCCTCGCTGTACTTGAATGCTTGTTTCCGAAACCAACCGTATATATTAAAGGTAAGCAATTGTACTCAAAAGCCCGTGACTAAGATTATAGAGGCGCTTATATTGAAAAGGCTTTTGGCACCCCACAGCCCTGTGTACTGAAGTGACCTTGTTACAATAGTAGTGGCAATGGCCAAAGGCAATGTGTTTCCGAACGATGGTTTTAGTTGGTGTATCAAATCAATGGAGTAACCTGCTTAGAAGCTTGGATATTTGAGACATTATTGAGTAATTTGCAAGGGGAATGCATACTATAGATGATAAACGAGCATAATTTGCCAGAGCTTGAAGTAATCGTGTATGGTAATCTGTGTTTTGGTATGGCAACGTTTTTGAACAGAAGTCGTGCACGATTGATGGCTAAGGTAAGTAAATACACTGGTTATTGCACAACTACAATGTATTTTATTAATTTTCAGTGTACAGTCAATGTCTATTACATATATAGATAAATATCCTCAAATAGATGTGAACGTGGCCACATTTTTGGTGTGTAATTCCAATTAACAGCAAAGTGTATTAATTCTCTTTGGCAAAATTTATGTGTATGTGTATATTTTTAATGCACATTATGTAGTTTGCACTGTGCTAAAGCAAAGGAAGGTAGTAATTGAACCGGATAATTAATCGCTAAATCCATAAGTGGTCTCATTAGAGAGGATGTCCAATAGTGAGCTTAGCAAGTGGTCTCTTTATGAGGATGTGGAACTGAAAAAGTTTTAATGGGAAGCTTGCTCTCGTTGTTTATATCGTTTATATATATTGCATAGATAAGTGCAATGCCAGTTATACTTCTCAGATATTTACATGGAAGCCTCCTAGTATTTTAAATATGATATGACTATATACTGATGTCATTTAGTTCCTAACTCCAGGAGTTTGTTGCCATCATAGTTCCAATGGAATACTTTGATTGTTATATGAAAGTACTGTGGCTACGGTGTGCCTAAATACAGCTGATATATGTTATAACTAATGAAATGCACTTGTTTCTACAGCTGTCAAAACTACGCCACAATACATCCCTCAATATCAGTACCAAGTCAATTCATCGAAGTAATTCAACAACTTTACACGATCTTCATAGAACGACAGAGCATGGATCAAGAGATTGTATTCTAGACATCACAGGAAGCAGCAGAAATTCTTGTAGTACACAGGAAGCAGGTATTGGGAAATATATTATATGAAATAATATTGTTTATTAGTCTGAATGAACTAACAGCATGTATGCTTACACAAATGTCATCTGGTTTATATGTTCGGATTGCATTATGTATCAAACGAAAGTTTTCAGAAATAATTTCCAAAACATTATATAAAAGTAAAATTTTATATATTTATTCTAGTTTTGCAATTATTGTTTCTTTTTAATTGATTTTTAAGGGGAGACTGTACAGTTTTTCTTTTAATAGTTAATGATTACCATTGTGAAGTTCAAAGTGTGTAGATATTAATAAAAAAAAATTACTCATGTTGCCTCACTCGTTTGAGATTTATGAGTCAAAACGCAAGGCATGTGTGGCATGTGTGAACAGACGATTTACATAGAGTTCAATACAAGATTTTACTATTACCATTAAAAATACTGCTCCAAAATGTTTTTAAATCAATATTTTTGTATCATATGAAAAGATCTTAACCGCTTTTTAAAAAGTGTAAATTTGATGTAGGTTACCTTCCATTTAAAAAAAAATATGAATATTTTAGGATCTAAAAATCTGTCAAACCAGAGTAAAATACAAAACATGATTTTAAGTATAATATTATATGTTTTCACAATACAAAATATAACAGGAAGTAAATATTATCTACTAAATCGGGTAAGAAACACTGTTCACAACCACTGATCACAGCTGATTATAGCCGTTAGAGTGGGTGTAAACATAATGCAACCCTTTACTGTCCAGTAGCATCTTACAGCATTCACAGTGACCGGTCACGGCATTCAGGACATTAATTTCTTTTAACACAATCCAAAAATACATGAATGTATCCAATAGCTTTTAAAATTCAAATTGTTGATCATGAAGTAAAGTGAACTTTATTTCAGGAGAGAGCATTCTCCGGCATCCCGAGCAAGACCAATCAAGTTCTACATCTGCAGATGAACATCGAAGAAGTCTTGATTTTGGCTCAAAAGACTGTCTTTTGTCTACAAGTAGGACAAAAAGAATTAAAAAATCAAACAACTCTACCACATGCTCTGAAAATATGGCACAATTCAAGGATAGCATTGTGAAAAATTCAACTAAAATGAAAGATTTTCATTTGGCAAATGTTTCTCAAAACAATGAAAATAAAGCTGAATCAAAGGATACTGTTCAAATAAAACCATATGTTAAAAGTTTAATAAAACCTAATGATAAATTCAGTGACAAATGTGATGAGAATAGTAAATCGATAACAGATAGTGCTTATACGAATGACAATATTTCGGAATTAAATGCCAGCAAGCGACTTAGACCAGGATTTTCTGCTCCAAATCTTGCTGGACGTTTGTCGCATGCGAATAGCTTATGTTCGGTTGCAGAAAATTCAGTTCTAGATGAGTTTTCCAATCATCGTCCTTTGGATATGAGACAACAGAGACGTAATTCTGTACAACCAAAGCATTCGACTCCAAAACAGACTAGAGCATTTGTAGTGTCAAAAGAATCAGCATTATCCACCTCGAAAAAGTCTACAGTTTACCAGTGTAAAACATCAGACTTTGAAGTTTCAATATCATGCCTTTCGGAAGTAGCAAGGTCAGATATTACTACTCCTGATGTGGGTAACAGGTCGATGGCATCCATAGCAAACTCTTCTTATAGTAGTCAGCAACGAAGAGAAATGGCAAAACGAATAGCTCGCATGAAACGAAGATTAAATGACAGAGTTGATATGCAAACATTGGCTGTCGTATGAAAGAATGCTACCAAGAATGTTGATTTGTTATTGTGGCAGTTCTTGTGTATGTCCTTCTTTAACCTATGCACATAACATATCTAAGGTATTTGAAATGTTACACAAGATTTAGAAAAAATATTCTTAAAATAAATATTTTCTTTACATACTGAATATAAATTATCATTGAATTATTTTAGAAATAATCAGTTATGATGCTATTGTACTTTAACATACCAATTATTTTTCGTTGGCAAATATCTTCATAATCAATCACGCATGTAATTTTGATTATGAAGTGTTGTATTTTTAATATCAAGTTCAACATGCTAAGAGTCATTATGCGTATTCATATTGTGAATTTGCCAACTTAGTCAGTATTTATAATGCAATTTGTGATATGTGTGCTTTTTACATTGTTGTTAGATGTAATGATTGGCAAGTACATGCACAAAATGCTGTATGTAAATTATGTGTAAATGATATTTAATGCAAATATGAATGTGATAACTCCATACAATTGTTTTAGTCGATATTGTCTGCCAATCTTGCCAACATATTGTTGACAATTTTAGTATTTATATTATACTATATACTAATTAAAGATATTACATTTACACAAAATGATGTAGAATTGAAACTTTGCAAATTTGATGGTTTTATAACTAGCCAAACTATTACAATGATCGAATAGTTAAATAAAGCAATGAAGTTGTTAAGTTGTAAAGAATGTTAGTAATTTGTGTGATCTAAATGACCAAAGGTGGGCTGCTCAAAACCTTTTATTTTTAGTTGGAACAAGTAATATGTCCTCTAATTCTATGGCTGGAACTAGCCAACAACAGCTTGCAAATTTTACTTTTTAGATATTATTTTATTTCACAAAGTCCTAATTGTAATAAAATTCTTCATTCTCTAATTCATAAGTATATATTATATTATATATATATATATATATATATATATATATATATATATGAATATGATAATATATATATATATATATATATATATATATCACTTTTTGGTTCCTCAAAATTACCACTCAAATAGTGCTCAAAATGCTTGGAGCTTTTATATTTAATTTATTTTTTGACAATTACTATTTCATTCTCTACACGGTGTTTCATGCGTGTTACCACACGCAATCCTCAGGAGAGTATGATATTGAAATAAAAAAGTAGAATTACCCAGTACTTTGTAAATAGTACATTGTAAAGGTGCTCTAGCTATCAACATATCATTCTATCATTCCATGCAAAAATCACTGCCAATTACCCACGTTGATTGGTCAATCAGCGTGCTCAATTTTTACGATGGAAAACACGCTCCAAAAAAAAAAACCACGCCATCTCTAGTCTAAACTCCTCACAATATCAATACAGCCGCTGACGACGCAAGGCGTGTTCCGTGTAGCGGAGATCAACAGTTTAGACTAACGCCATATAGTAGTGGTCTCCATATATATCAAAACAAAACAAAATTGACTGGCAATGAGAATGTTATAATATGATTTATTTATTTTAACATAAAATGGATTTTAGTCATGATAGAATGGTGATTGATGCAAAATTTAAGCATGCTCAATTTTGCGATTGACACTCTAATCTCGTGGTCAATTCACTACAATACATGTATTGATTTATGCTCAGCGGTTATTTATTGTTTATTAATAAGAATTTGTTTTTATGCCTACAAATGCTAACGATCTCTGATCTCTTGGTTAAGGTGGCCATCTCTCTTTGGTATAATATATATATATATATATATATATATATATATATATATATATATATATATATATATATATATATATATATATATATATATATATATGCTTATGAAAAAATAACTACATGTTCATAAAGTGCTCAACTGGTTATCAGGAGCATTTATAATTGTTGATTAAGTGAAAACTACAATGTAGACATTGCCCTACAACGTTGTTTCATGCTTCTTGCTGGAAGCAGTCATCAGGGGCTCTGGTCCAATACATGTACACATTACATTGTTCATACCACAGTGTCTCACAGTACATTAGTACATGAGTTCAATACATAAAAACATAAAATGTAATATGTATTTTTTTTTCAAGATTTGGAAAAAGTCATTCCAATCGTCTATTGCGTATAAATGTTGTGCACCATCTGAAATGGAATAATGAAAATATAATTGAAGTTGTTAATAATGTACTTCTACTTACATTGTTCGGTATTTGTTACAGTGAATGAAAAACTTCACCCGAAAAGGTGTATTGATTGCCTCCCATTATAAATTAGATAAGATCCACAGATTTATACTAACATGCATTATACTGATCAATCTTAATCACAAATTAATCAGAGTAAAATTCACATTAAACGGAATTAAATATTGACGTGCATTCTCCATTCATTGCATGCAAATAGTCCATGATCATCATTACTCGTGGAGCACTAACGATCTGGTATGTGTCTTTTGTCTTTACCCTTTCCCAGTATATGTGTCCTTCATGAGAGAATAGCATGTATATGATGCCCTGCTAAAATATGGGAGGTAGTGTGATAACAGAGAATCCGTGTACTTACAGCATTGGCAAATCCGGTAAGGGAGCAGGGGACCTTTTTCAAACCCCAAAAGTCATATTCATGTTTTTGTTTTTGTGTCAACGGGCACAGCCAATATATGGCTTGAAAAGTACACACGTGTTATCTAGCCATGACAGATGTCTTCGATTGGCAGTCTGTGTGATATCTGGATCTGAGGATAAGGAGATACACATACATATTTGGTGTGTATATTGCATGTGCAGATTTCTATCTTGTCTGCCCTGTGAACACCAAGCACTAACTGAATGTCAATCATTGCACATTAGCTGTCAATCAATGCTGAAATCTCCGATATTATCTTACGTATCTGACCCACCGGGAATTGCCTTTGAAAATTACCTGACATTTTTTTTTTAATATCATAGAGTGAAAATGGGGACAAGGCGAAAGTTAAGCTGCCGTTTTAAATTCTTTAAATAATATTATAAGAAATATTTTATCTCTTTTTCATACATCTAAGGCCCTCTTCTAAACCCAGCGTTTGGGATGTATACAATTTCATACTTTGAGTTGATGCAAACAACAATAACATGCTGTACAAAGTTGTGCATGGTTTTTGTGTACGTTCGTAAGAAATCTATATACGACCATGGGCCCCGGCATCATGAGAGGGTTTGAAGGGGGTGAGGATGGGGTATGCATACTACTATGATTAACAAAACCAATACTATACACAGTACAAAATATAATGGATAAATCATAGTAGTATTCATACCCACGGACACGACTTGGTTGCATTGGTTTAATTGCTACTGATACTCGATCCATGCAAAAATTAGTCAATAGTCACAAAGAGAAGTTATTTTACATGTAATTATCTACTTTATCAGCACGATAGCCATCTATATGAATTTATAATATCATTAAGAAATATTGACAATCATCTTCCAAATTGCCAGCTTGTGAAGATAAACTTTGGAAATAGCAATTGAAATATATTATTTGGGCCATAGATAAACTTGCCCACGTGGCAGCAGATTTGTGCCGATTACATGTACTTGTACATTGGTTCTGTTACCAGTACAATTTTGTTTGTATCTGCAATTACATATGTTACAATTGTAGTAGGACTTACAAATACAAGTATTTACCCTATCGAAATATGTACGTGTTCATCTAAAAGCGAACCGAACCATGCTGGTTTATTTCTACACCGAATGATAGTAACAATTTAAAAAAAAATGGTATGATAACAATTCCATGAAAGTTAAATTTCGAATATAATTTGCGTTTGTGATATCATTGCTTATAATGCTACAGAGACATGCCCATGATACGAACCTGCAGGTGTTTGCATAATGAAAATACGTAAATACTAGAAATGTTGATGAAAATACGCAGTGGAGATAGCCAATGCCCCATCTGTGAACATGAACTGACATTGGAAAATGGATCGTCGTAAGACTGCAAATTCTGTGAATTGGGTTACGGATAGATACAGATGCTTACATATGATACGGATCCTAGCAGATATTTAAGTATTTTATGTATTTTCTAATACTTACCAAAGTTTTAAGAATTTCAAAATCTCAGAGGTGGATTTGCGTGTCTTTGCGTATGTCTGCGTATCCTGCTTATTGATTTACGGATAATGTAACATGTGACTGTAGCATTATATGACTGTAGCATAATGCTACAGACACATGGCATGATACGGGCCTGCGGATGCTTGCATACTGAAAATACGTAAATATTATGAAAATATGCAGCAAAGAGATCCAGGATTCCAGCTGTGAACATGAACTCAAATTAGAACAATTAAAGATCATCAAAAGACTGCAGATTGTATTACGGATAGATACCCATGCTTACATATGATATGGATCCTCGCAGATTCATGAGTATACGTATCTTGCGGATAAGTTTACATATCTTCAGTAATGCTACAGTCACACGGACACTTACGGTAGATACAGACGCTTACCATAACAAATACACAAGAATCCGCAAGAATACGTATCTTCCGTAATCATAGATAACCCGATACGTAGGATACGTAACGATACGCTGACATATTAGTAGAGTCATTCTAGGTGAAATGCACCCCAATTTTCGGAAAAATTGCAAGAAATTGTTTTATGATTTTATTCAATAGATATGATGCCCCTATATCCCAGAAAAAAAGTCTACCAAAATCACCCAATCCGAAATAGCTTTTTTTAGACGTTTTTCAAAATGGCCGCCGGGCATATCGTAAAAAATTATGTTTTTTATCTTTTAAGCTACATTGAAGTGTAATACATAGAATTTGGGGTTAAAAGGGTCACTGATTCCATTTCCAGTATTATTTTAATAATTTGACCTTATCTTGACCTTCAAATCCAAGATGGCTGCCACTTACTATGTGTAGTTTACATATTTTACTTTTGAACCTACATCAATGTGTAATACCTGGGTTTTAGGGTTTAGAGGGGTCACTGATTCCATTTTCAGCATCATTTTAATGATTTGACCTTATCTTGACCTCCAAATCCAAGATGGCTGCCACTTACAACATGAAGTTTCATTTTTTTTATTTTGTACCTGCATCGACTTGTACGTAATACCTGGGCTTTAGCGTTTAGAGGGGTCGCAGATTCTATTTTCACCATCATTTTAATAATTTTACCTTATCTTGACCTTCAAATCCGAGATGGCTGCCAATTACGACATGAAAAATGAGCTTATATCGATGTGTAATGCCTGGGCCTTCAGGTTTAGCGGGGTTACTGTTTCCATTTTCAGCATCATTTTGATGATTTGACCTTATCTTGACCTTCAAATCCAAGATGGCTGCCATTGATGCCATGTTTCTTTTAATTAGTATGTGTTTGACATGATTCGCTCACCAAGACTATAATACATAAGTCAGGTACGTTAGACCATTGGCCATTCAGAGAACAAAAAGATCTGTCATTCCAACTGGGAATGTTAATGATCCTGTGTTATATGACCTGACTTGACTAGTCTCAATGGTAGGGACCGTGTGTAGGCCTTTTCATCCTTCCAGAGGTAAAAAAAGATACTTTTACTTTGTGACATGCGTGGATAAGCTATGTATTTACATATTCTGACATTGTGGTGCATGGAGGGAGGATAAGTGTTTCCAGTGGTCATTAAGTCTGCTCTTAAAGGCGTTTACTGATAGGGCCTTGACACCTGAGTCAGGTAAACTGTACCAGATTGAGATGACGGACTGGGAGAAGTTTCCTCTGATGTTTAGCCCAAATCTGTCTTTGAGGAGCTTCAGAGAGTTACCCCACAAGTCATTTTCTAAGAGTATGAGGGTTGGCTATTGGACATCATAGAAGCCGTGGAGGTATTTGAATACCTCGATCATGTCACCTCTTTTGTGTCGATGCTCTACTTTAGAATCTTTAGTCTTTCAGGGTTGGGTTTGTTGTACAGGTGGGATAGAAGGTTTACGGCTCTGAGCTGTACATCCTTGATATCACTGCATAGTATTTTCAGGTGTGATTGCCAGACGCAGGGTCCGTATTCCAGGATGGGTCTCACCAGTCTCTGGTACAGGTGGACAAAGGTTTTTTATGAGATAGTCAAAGGACTTGCGGATGACTCCAACAATGCAATCTGCCTCTGATGTTGCCTCCGCTACGTGGTCTTTGAATGTTAGCCTGTTGTCCATCACCACCCCAAGATCCTTGTCTGCTTCATTGACTCTTGCAGGTCCTAATGGCCTTCATCAGTGTCGCTTCTCATGTACAGCTTCGTATCTTGGCAAGTCATTAATGAGCAGGATCGAACATTATCGGGCCAACAATGGACCCTTTTAGACACCGCTACTCATATGCCCCTTGTGTGATTGGGTGCCATTGATGACGACGTTCTGTTGTCTGACTGTGAAGAAATTTTTCAGTCACTTGAGGACTGCCTCTGATACTGAAAGCGTGTATTTTTGCCAGGAGACGACGGTCGTTGTGGGACAGAGTAGAGCGCCATTTTTATAGGCCATGTATACGATCTTCCACACAGCAGCCATCATTCAGGATACTTGTCCAGTTTTCCATGACCTCAGGCAGTTATGTGATACACAACCATGCCTGGCAAGCCATGACTTTACATAGGATGCATGTCAGACTCACTGGCCCATAGTTTCTCGCTGTCGTTTTACTGCCCTTCTTCACACTCAGCTGGGAGTTGTCCTGTATCAAGGGAAAGCTGGAGCAGGTCAGGTGGGTGAAGGGTTCCTTAAGTTCCTCGGCTGCCTGTGGCAAGACACATGTTGGCATGCCGTTTGGACCTGATGCCTTTCCAGTGTGGAGGCTGTTTAGTTTGACCATTTCAATGGTAATGACGAAGTCTGTAAGTTCATCCGTGAAGCTATGTTTGGTGGGTGTGAAGATGCTTTAAAAGAACTGGTTTAGCTCATAGGCCTTTTCAGAAAGTGACATCTAGCCACTTTTTCACACGAGAGTGTTTATCACCTAAAGCATCATCCAGTAAATATCACTTTGAGGGTCTACTACCAAGTATTAGTTTGGATGGATGATGATCCTTCTAAATGGGAGTGGGAAAGCAAATGACATTACTGCCCTACAATGAATGATATAAAGGTTGCAACACAGTGTGTGATTAATGTCATACCTTGCAATTTCACAACCTATTGTCATTTGAAGAAATGTAGCTGTCAGTTGTACAATCTGGCATGTATATCAGCATGTGGCTCTTGCCAATTAACATACTGTCACAATCAATACAACAATGATTTAGAAGATGTAAAGGAAGAACCATAGACACTGGAGGTTCCCAAGCATTGGGAATCGTTGGCCACTCAATGTAGGAGGCTTATGGCTTTCCCCCAAAGAAATCATATTTGAATATTATCTGCTATAATTTACAAATGTGCATGTATCTGTATGTATCTGTTGCATGTAAGATTCTTTTGGTTTAGAATAAATTTTGTTACTGTAATAATCTTTGTGTGCATAACTCTCTCATGACTAAAGGTAGAAGAAGCTGAGATTCCATTACCATTCAAATTATGTTTACCAATATAAATGTTATATTTCAATGCTAAATGGAATCACAGTTTATGAGTTTAGATTTGGTTAAGTCTGTAATGCTTAAAAGCTTAACATGCAGATGATTACACACCAACATTGCTTAGAAATAAAATGTTCAATAAAGTAGTAACAATCTTGGATTTGAAGGTCAAGATAAGGTCATATCATTAAAATGATGCTGAAAATGGAATCAGTGACACCTTTAGTCCCTAAAGTCCAGGTATTACACATTGATGTAGGTTCAAAAGTAAAATATGTAAACTACACATGGCAAGTGGCAGCCATCTTGGATTTGAAGGTCAAGATAAGGTCAAATCATTAAAATAATACTAGAAATGGAATCAGTGACCCTGTTAACCCCAAATTCCATGTATTACACATCAATGTAGCTTAAAAGATAAAAAACATAATTTTTTACGATATGCCCGGCGGCCATTTTGAAAAACGTCTAAAAAAAGCTATTTCGGATTGGGTGATTTTGGTAGACTTTTTTTCTGGGATAGAGGGGCATAATACCTATTGAATAAAATCAAAAAACAATTTCTTGCAATTTTTCCGACAAAAAATCTTAAAATGACTCTACTATATACGCAGATCTCCCAGAAACATTTGGAAATTCTCAAACCTTTGCTATGGATCACACATGCATGTATGCTTGTAAGTAAAATGCGTAATTCTTATGCTTCAGTCACACGGCCACTTACGGTAGATGCGGATGCTTGCGGATAACAAATACGTAAGCATCCGCATTAATACGTATCTTATGTAAGCATACGTATCTATCCGTATCTCAATACGCAGGATACGTAGTCATGCGCAGACATACGCAGATTCGTGAAGATTTTGAAATTCTCAAAACTTTGTTGCGGATCACACATACGTAAAATATACGTAAGATACGTAACTCTTACGTAAGATACGTAAACTCATCCGCGAGGCTCCGTATCGTACGTAATCACCCGTATTCATCTGTAACCCAATACGCAGGGTCCGCAGTAATATGTTGATCTATCTCTTTACTGTGAAGTCAGGTTGACAACTGGAATCCTGGGTCTCTTTGCTGCGTATTTTCAGAACATTTACGGATTTTAATCATGCGCAAGCATCCGCAGGTCCGTATCATGCCGTAAGTGGCCGTGTGACTGTAGCATTACGTTTGTGTTATCTGCAAGCATCCATATCTACCGTAAGTGGCCGTCTGACTGTAGCATAAGGTCATGGGCAAATACTATTCATTATAATATACCAATTCTATATTTGAACCCATGTCTGTATGTTCTTCATATGATTAATTTTTTTGCACGATTACTGGTAGTAAACTTAGGTTTGAGAAAACTTTAGGTTGTGATTTATTGATATTAATTATATCTGTAAAATCATATATTTATATGCAAAAATGGAAATAAAATCTGTATAAATGATATGAAATCTAAGAAATGGAAGTAATGGTTAAGATAATATAGTCTAATCTAATCAACCAGTCACTCGATCATACATATTATAATAGTGATAATTCAAATTTCTCCATAGCCTAAGATTACCAAAGTGATATGAATTGATCATAATCTTATTTCATCTTGGCATTCAATCTCTAAAAGCCAAATGTAATGTGTACATAATATGTAAAGTTCATTCTACATCAATCTATTCTTAAAGTTATTTAATCGAACACAACATCACTAAAGATATATTTCGAATTACTTTGTAATCGAATACAGCTCATTCGACATTTGAACATATCATCTAATCTCACCATAATCTAATCATATTTCATCTAACCAAGTCTGTGTATTAGCTACAACACAAGACAAACAAATATCACAAATTTACCCCTATGTGACCGGGAATCACAATAGCCTTGATTGTCGAGCTATTGATGGCACTCGTAGTACCGTGGCATTAATTCTGGAATCTTCAGATAGCGCTAAGCTACCATGTGGACTCACACTTAACTAGCCCAGTTGGATAACAACAGTGGATATGCGCTAACTGTAGGGCAAATTATGTGAGCAATTGCAGCTATTGTTGCATGAACATGCATGGATGTGGCGCCTGTTTGGGTTGCCATTAACACAAACTTCAATTGGAGATTGTGTCCTCAGGAGATATGATTACTCTATGTCTAATTTCTAATGAGCCGTATATCAGCGTGACTCTCTATCGAAAAAAACTGGATGAACGCTTGATGGATATATGTTGTGAAATTGATTAGCATTATATGCGTAATATGACCCAACAGATGGTTATTTTTATGAAATGAATACATATACACACGTGGATCAATGTATAAGGAATTACAAGCTCATGTTAAAACTGGCTGTTGGATATTTGGTGTGATAGTTATCATTCTCCATTCAAATGATCTAATGTTATTATTGGCAATAGTGGAATAAGTTTAGATTGTTAATTTGTAATCTTATGCACCCAAATGAAATCAAATTTAAGGATTGCTGCAAACAAAATACACTTTAGTTACTACATGACTAACAGAATTGTGAAGAATTGAGTGCAGAATGATATAGCATTACACGTGAAATCGTTGTGTTCTATGGACGCGCATGGCCTATTAGACACCGATGTAAGTTCTCCACTGAAGCATGCTTATAATTCAAGATTTACACTAAGTAAGTTTATTGTGTATGTTATGAGCTAAACTTTCTTACACTGGCTAATAGACCCCAACATTGCACTATTATTGGCGTGTTCGTTTTTGCTAAAATGTTACTAACTATTCTAGTTAGAGTAGACAGTGAAAGACATGTTTAAAGGGGTTTTGAATGCAAACATGACCGAATAATACGGCATTGTGTATTTACAAACAAAAGTCCTAAAAGGTCTATTGATGCAGCTAATTTGAATGACCAAGAGAATCAAGCTAACACTTAAAAGGTCCAATGTCAATTCATTGAGATCTACCACCAAATTCTGGTGCATCAATTTAAGAAAGTTTATTAGAACGAAATATCTTAGCCTACTCAATCTACATAATCTAGAGCCTTGCTATCAGAGTAATTATTAGGGGGAAATCCGATGAATACACCAACAGCAGAGAAAGCTCATCAGGATTCCAAACAAAATTTGCTCACCTATTGTCATAGAATTCAACTTAATGATGGACAAATATCACGTGGAGTAGTGCTCCGGCAGTAGATTGATGGTTGGGATACAGATTTCGCACTGTGTAAGCACATTAGGCCGACAGCAGCGAAGTCCTCTTGACAAATACGGACGCTGATTTGCCGGATTTCTGTTTGGAGAAGCTATTTGACTTGCATGTGGATTTAGTCGTCTGCGATTTTACCACGGTCTCGTATAAACGAACGCTGTAATGCCTGTGTTAATGTTTAATTTACATCATGTCATCCGCCTACAACAACAGTGGGTTGTATTTATCTAATTTATCTTACATCTGTCAGTGATTAATACAAAATGGAGAGAATTTGTAAAAGATGAAGGAGCATGATACGTTAAATGGCAGGGTTCAGGATATCATGGTTCCACTCTGATGAAGTTACAGTGAGTTGTTTGATCCTGTTTTAAATAGATAGTGAGCAGGTTTAATATTAGACAATCGCAAAATAAATCTGCGTTTTACTACAATCACATTTCCTTTTCATCATTCTATTAATGAATCGCACAAGATCAGATCTACAAAACGAAATGGAAATTGCAGAGAAAGAAAAAAAAAACCCACTATACTTTTTACATGATTTGTGCGTGTAACAAGACAAGATAAAATCAGCCAACTGAAAGTCTGATAACCTTTTACAGCTGAAATTACGTCGATAGGAATCGCAAATCTTTTTGGATATCACTTAGAACTTCTGGTTTTGACAGTGACACGTTTATCCACAGGTGGCGAAATACAGTGCATGCCTCTCATATCGATCAGGGCCATGAGACAGACATTTGACATGCGACTACTAATAATATTGAAGTAAAATAAAGTCAACACAGTGCATGACCTTTGACAAAAGAAGACCGACCCTCCAAACTAGCAGTGTTCACAAAAACAAACTTCGAGGTAGCAAACTTATCAAATTGTGTCATCATTCATAGAAGCAAACATGGCTAAAAGTCTCATGCTCGCCGTGGAGGAATGTAGGTACATTCAGATGAAGCTTCTCATGAAACAAGGAATTCACATCAACGTGAGTACGGACGACGGCCATAACGCCCTCATCACCTCTCTGAAGATAGACGATCCACGGCGTCGGCTCCACATGTTCAAATGGCTCATGCACCATGGCGCCGACACCATATACGTAGACAAGGTCACAGGTCGCGACCTCTTGACCTGGGCGGCCATCTTTAACAGAACCCCAGAAATGCGCCTGATCATGCAAGTAGACGCTGGTTTGGTGGATTTCAACGCAAAAGACAAGTACGGTAGAAGCGCTTTGCACTACGCAACCATGCACAACAACCCCGAAGCAGTGCGCATGATCACGGCTGCCATGAAGAAGTACGGTCTGTCGGTGGACGTGGCCGACCATACGGGCCTCACGCCCTACATCATGGCGTCCGTTTTGGGCTTCCAGGAATGTGCTAGGATCCTGCGAACTCTGGGAGACGCTTCCCCAAACCAGGTGGACATTCCTGTGTTCGACATGGGGTCGCTGTGGGCGGCTTTAGGAGAGATAGAGACAAAACCCAGTAGGGAGAAGGCGTTCAAGCTGCCGTCAGTGACGAGTAGAAGACCACTCAAAAGAGCCAAAGCCGCGTCTCGATCGTCATTGAGGACCACTTCTAATAACGATAACGATAACGACAACCGGTGGGCGGTCACAACATTTTCCAGGGTCTCTGATATAAGTCAGGCTTGGAAAAAACCTGGCATGCAGAGTGTTCAGTCAGTGCGTACTGCTCCCCAAACCTCTTGCAGACTACCGGAGATATTACAGGTAACTCGATTTCAGTTAAGACATTGGGTCGGTTGGGTTTGTTTCGTCATATATATCTAGTCAGAAAACATGACCTTATAGGATGTTTAAAGTTATTGGGGAAATCCCTAAGACTTGTAACCATTCTTAATATGACATCAATATTTTGGTTTTGAGCAGAGCACAGCTTCATTCAAAGAGGTGAAAGAGTCAATGTGTGCTTTCCCTATGGTTAGTGCTTCCAAACATTCGCCCTCCACTTTCATACCGGCACTAATGGACCTTCTGGCTCAGCAGACATCATATACATACAGGTATATATGGGTTATTTCATATTATGTGATATAAGAAGTTATTACACTCGTTGTAAATTATATGTACAACTGTGAGAAGTTTTACACATATAATTACTATAGCATCTGTTACTTTTCGAAGAGAAGGTATAGATAGAACTTGTATAATTATTTCAATAATCACTAATATCTATTGTCCTTTTACCAACCTTTGAAACACACATCCACGTGCCTTATAGATGATCTTTGTTGTAGTATCTTCATTATTTTTCTGTGTAGTTATTTTTATATCCTTTTAATTTCAAATCTATATCTCTGCTTTATGTTCTTGTACGCAGTCATCCTTTTTCGTACAAATTCCACGATGGTGAGGAACAGAACCTCAACTATTTCAATAGTCAGGTAGACATCTAGATAATATGCTAGAAGAGTTTCACTAATAATGTCTTTATTTTCATTTGAACCTCCTCTTTCATCGGAGCTGTGATGCGATTGGTGGGTGTATGTCATTTCAGACCCCCTGCCCGTCCGCCGACGCCACCCAGGCTTAATACTTCAAGCATCAGTTTCCGAACGGCGGTGAAAATCTCAGCTTTTGCAGTGTCATTGAGAAAGAGAAGAGACGCAAAGCTAGCAAACGTGACTTCTTAGCGCTATGGATAGGGGTACATTGTGGAAGATTTTTAATCATATGGATGCCAGGTGTTTGGTGTGTGTTTGTGAGCGCTATTTCATATATTGTGATCTATCTATCTAAAAAAAAGACGCTATATATATGCATATAGATCTACTACTGTTACACAAATTATGACTGATATATGTACCATGTTGAACAGTAACCCGGCACAGGTCCTAAACAAAACGGGGGTAATTGGATGTATTTTGAGCTGGAATTACTCAATAATACTCATGCATTGCCTTATTATTTTATGGTGGGAGGGAAGTGCATTTACCTTTCCCTCTTTGAATTTTTTACGTACATGAATATGGATTGTGAGTAATGCACACTATTAAAATTGGAAGAAAAAATGTTGTTCATTGCAAGCACATAATTTAATAATATTTTGTTGCCATACTATGTCCTAAATATGAAACTACCAAGCCTTTGAAATCTGTGACCTCTATTCTAAACTGTTGATCTGAGCTGTTGATGCCCTAAAAATACAAGATTGTCGCTATTGAATTGACATTTAAAACATATTTTATGAAAAATTTAAATAATCAACAGAAAAACATTTTAACAGACAGACTATGCCTCCATCTTGTATGGGTAACCCCCATACAACTACCGCGAGTCACCGGCTACGACTTTACGCCGATGGAATATAGCCCATACGACCATTAGACCATATACGTGGTCCATGAACAACAACACAATTGGACAATACAGAATGGTTGTAAGTATTGTTAGGCAGATTCAGAGGGAGGGGTGTAAGGAACGCACGCCCCTCCCCCTGGATCTGCCTTACAATATCGTGTGTACGAAACCCATGAGATCTTTTAATAGTCTATAAATACCCCCCCCCCCCGCCTTACCGTTTACTGAAAACCTGAACCTGGAACTTCCTAGTATCCCTTATAAACAATACTTTAAAACCGTATTATTTATGAGATTGATCATAAAACATTTCATTATCTTGTTAGAAATAATTGTGAATTACATATAATCCTATACATACATGTATTTGTTCACAGACATGAAAAACAAATATTGTTAAACTGTTTGTAAAGCTTTAGGATATTTTAAGTGGAGTATATATACCAAAGTTTTTAAAAGTTGATCATGTTTATTGTGTGCTGGTGTTGCAGAGAGGATTTAACTGTGAACACGCAATTATGTGAGTTAGAACTAACTATTCAATATCTTTACAAGACTAAACTGCATAGTTCACTCTAAACTAACACAATACCTTGTTTGTGGTACATACATGTACATGTAGCTGTGATGGTAGGATTCTAATTTGTCTTACATAGTCTTACTTATTCACATGTTCACATTCAAACGTTAGGTCGACATGGGGAAGGTGGTGATACATAGGATACAGTTTTCTTTTTGAAGTTCATTTTGTTGTAACAAAAGTAGATAAAGAAAAAATCGCTTTGAATTATTCATATTCAGTTTCTTGTGTTTTGTCGTTTGATTTAACAATTCATTCTTGTCTATCATGACCAATATTTGAAGATCTCTGAGGGAACACAGGCGTCAGTTGTGAGAACAGAAAACTTACAAGACCAGTCTAACTTCTAGAAGGACCAATTTATTATTGGATAGGACTATAAATTTCCACGTTCCATTTACCATTACATTTACATCACAGCGATGATGTTCTCAATCCCATTCCTATAACTGTGTGATTTATACCCAAATAATCGCACAGGTTGACATTGACAGGCTGCCAGACACGTTTTCCATAGCAGAGTGTAAACCAGTTTATGTCTGACAGTCTTCTTCAATCTCCATAACAATAGTGGGCGTGGTTTTCTCCTGCACAGCACGGCACCAATACAACCTGCAAATACATGGGTAAACACTTCCTAATATCACCCGCACCAGTATACCTGTAGTTTCAGATTAACTGCAACTAATTTTTATTGGCTGCATCAGTTATATCAATAATATCATAAGTATATAAGTAACATTTGAACGTGTAGACAAAATTAACAGTGATGAGTTCATATTCTATATACACAATTTTGACTAGGTTGCGGTAGGTCACTGCGCCAAATACTAGTAAACACAGAGGGCAAACATTTAAACATTTGAAAAGTTACATATGCATATACATGTACTAGCAATGTATGTCTGACAAGTATGTAAACTACTAAGCACGTGCGTACAAAACGTTGACGTCATATAGGATATACAACTAACTGATTTTCCCCCACTTTTCATAATAACTATTACCTATGATACTACATAGCTTAGAAAACTTATAAGCTTGACAATGCGCAAATTAATGGGCCAAATAACTATTGCAATTTATGATGTGGGCTAGCTTATAAGTCACTCAGAGACGCATCTAGTAAAATGCTACTGCTATTGCCGCCGAGTGCGGGTTTAATATGTCAGTGAGATGTGAGAAAGAAGGCCGAAAAAACGGGGATGTGTGAAAAAGGTAAAACATATTGGGCGTCGGTGGACGCGGGTATTTCAATGAAAAGTGACGTGGGGAAAACGAAAACGTCTTGTGTGGAATGTAGGGAAAAGGGATTTTTATTAGAGATGTGGGAAATAAGGCCAGCAAAAGTTGGGGTGTTGAAATTTTCGAACCCTTATACCCCCCCCCCCCCACCCTGAGAATTCAACCGAAAATGAACACTAAGTAATGCAACCAAACGTAAACCAAACACCCAACTTGGCCACATTTGAACTAATTTCAGAGCACTCTCTGCGGAAGTAAGCACGCAGGAGTGCCACACCAGGCCTCAAGCACCAAAAGTACGTACAGTAGGAGCGCGGTGGCCGCGGCGAGGACTGCGGCCTGCACGAGCACGGTGGCGCCGGGGAGTGAGGCGGCGGCGTACACGGCCGTGAAGACGGGCGGCCCGGCCACCGCCGCCAGCGACATCATGGTGCACAGCGTGCCGAACAGCGCACCTACAGCGGCACGGTGTTCATGTGGAGAGTTTTTTGTTGTTGTTGTTGTTTTTTTGTGTCCCCCCCCTCCTCGAGAACCACACTACATCTATAACAATATTCGTGTAGGCGTATAGTGATTTATTGTACACGCAACCAATGGCTATAATTTGGATGGTCTGATATTGCTTCATGCACACGATTTGTGTACGTGCGGTCACACTATCCTGCAGAATTTTTTCACGCTCCTTTTCTGTACAAGCCAAAACATAACATGACATAAAATGAATACTGTATATATAGTTGGCGAGTACAGTAATTACAAACACTATATTGTTGCATATACTAATGTCAATTTCAAGAATATGATATCATATAAGATAAAATGGAAATAAGACTGAATATTATTAGTTGTATAGCTATCTGTATTATTAACTTTAAAATTGCTACATAAGTCTTCTAAAGTGCATTATTTTATAGAAAAAATTGTAGACACCTAACCTTGTTGTGTTGAAGGAACGCGTTTAGACATCAGTGTTTTCAGCAGAGGGATGACTGCCAGCTCCCCAAAACTTATTGCCTGAGCTAAACTCAAAGAGGTTTATAATGGTTAGGCTTAAACATATATCAAGTATGTACACGCACGTGCATTCAATTGAACCTTGGTTTATGGAAACTTATGATAACTATACTGCTTTACTTACCAATAAAGAGCGTTGACGCGTTACTTGCAAACGCAAACATGATTCTGCCTACAATCGAGGAGAGCATGAAGACCATGCACATAACGGCCTCCCCCACACAGCGAGAGAACACGGCCAGCCCCGCCAATCCTGGTGTCGAGAAGAGAATGATATTCATTCATTGAGAAATTTTCCAATGTAATGACGCATTAGTTTTTCTATATATTTGCAGACCAGCTCATGTCTTCCTTACAAACCATTACACGTGGTAATACCGCATTTACATACATGTAGGCCTACATATAGGCCTACGCGAGAAACACTCAAATGGCTAATCAAGTCGCAAAATTTTGTTCATTCAATGTTTTCAATGATAGTTATTAATGCAATGGAGAATGTTTCTCTATATTCCATGATGTCGCATACAAATACTCTTGGCAGCAGCATCAATTAAGCATTATTCCGTACGTATGTACGGTGAACACCCCCCCACACACACAGATCTCCACATACGTGGACACACTTATACGCGCGCGCGCGCACGCACGCACGCACACGCACACACTCACACACACGCACACACACACACACACACACACACACGCACACACACACACACGCACACACACACACACACACACACACACACACACACACACACACACACACACACACACACACACACGTACCAAGCAGGCCCTGCAGGGCGGCGCCGGAGGCAAACAGCTGTCCAACCTGAGCGGGGGCGAGGCAGAAGGGCGGGCCGGCTACGTACAGCGTCTCTACGCCTGCGCGCCCCACGTCATACAGCACGCGCACCGAGAACGCGCCTGCACGCACGGCAGCGGGACGATAAGACGGATGTCAGTATTGGCAAACCCCAAATCTAGACCAAGACTTCAATCAAAGTAGCAGTCATCAAACGTGGTTCAAATCCCTGTTCAAATCTAACTGGTTTTAAACCTTAGTTTAAGACCAGACCTCGGCCCAGATCTTTGGTAGCCTACAGTCAGTATTTCAGCTTGGAAACAGCACTACAGTGTAACTTGTACGACGTTTTAACAAGTACACATGATGCACAATCGGCTTATACACATGCATTTAACCGTAAACTTAACTTACAGAACAGGACAATTAAAGATATTTGGTTGTTGCTGCTGGAGTGGCTGCTTCTGGCGTAGATTTGGAAGGCACAAACAGCTTTGTAGAATATTGCAAAAATACACGTTGTTGGGCCTGTAAAAGATACCCATAAATGAAGATACAGAAGTGCGTTTGAAGCATTATAATAATACTGATGTTGAGAAAATGAATTATGTATAATAGTGTGATTAATCAAAATTCTAAATACCTTCAGCTGTACGCGATTCTGGCAAAATAAAACCAACGTATAACACACAAGCGGCATACACTGCCATGAAGAACCATAGCGCCGGCAGGTATCCAGAACCACCGACCCACACACCCATGGGGATGTTTGCTAAACCAGAAAACACAGCGACAGTCTGTAAAATAGTAAATCGTACTCCTCTGTTCTTACTGGTTGTCACATCCGCCAGATAGGCGTATGATGCAGCTATTATAGTAAGGAAAGAGCCACCAAAACCTTCACACACATTACCAACAATTAATAGCCAGAGGGGCGCACCAGTTACCTCTGCTACGATGTATATCATAGTCTTGATTAAACAGCCAATTATTGGAAATAGAAGTCCGATCTTCCTCCCACCCCGGTCACTGTAGGAGCCGAGCACTAGGGTGGACAGTATCGCGGGTACTGAAGTGCCGAGTCTGGCAAACGTGACCCACATTGCAGCTTCAGCTTGAATAGCATCATCAAAACCACCAGCTGTGAAATTATTGGGGAGAATACCGCCCCCACAGCTTTCGTTCACAAACACTTGCGGCTGAGATCTGTTTGATTGATGCACTGAAGAGTTGTGGGTATTTAAGTACTGCTTTGTAACCACGCTCTTGATGTACTGGTCGAGAACCGGTACTGACGACACAAATGCTACATTGAATAAAAACACCAACGGTTCCACTAGTTTTGGTCTTTTACACTGTATGTCGTCAATTCTGTCATGGGTTAGAATTGAGTGATCTCGTTCACTTTCTATGTTGTTACTGGCAGCAGAAATACATGTACTATGTTGGTCTTCATGGCTCCCGTCGAGTCCTTCTGTCCAGCTGATATTGTCGTCTGTATTGAGAAGTGGAGATTTCTCATTTGACGCCATTTTCTCTTTATATTGCACGTATGCTATGGAGAAGAGTTAAATATGCTGTTGTTGTCATTATTTTAGACGGATATCCAATATAGAAGCATGGCCTGTAGGTAACTCGACACATTTAAAGTTAAACCAGTCCAAAAGCACAATGATTATTATAACATACATATACGTGGGTCAATTCCTATTAGACAAGCACTAAGAATGTGAAAGAATCCATATGTAACTCTATAGATGAACTTTGGCCATTTTTTTCAACAACCACTGTTTGATAGGTATTGATGTATATTTAGCTTTGCAGCATCTTAGAGGCGCCTAATGCCTGTCTATATACATTTACATGTATACCTTCACAATATCTTATATATTAATTCACGGAAGTTTATAGTAATTTGATTGTTTAGTGTGAATTATATAATTATCAAATTGTAATAAGAGTAGAAGTCTGTCATTTTTTATACATGGCAATAATAGTACACTCTCTGTAAAACACTTGCATGCTATGGTGAATACTATTGTATGTTCATTATAAAATTACCACATACTTATATAATTACTGACCTTGCTTCGAAAGCGGCGCCCCCGTAGTGAATCTCGAATTTCGGACATTTTTTACCCACCAGTGCCGTTTTGCGCTTCAAACCTAGGCGCGTTCCCTGCCTTACTACTATTTCAATGTTCCCCATAATCACTGTGCGTTTCAATCTCTCTTAATTTACGAGAAAACTGGTTCATAAATGTCGAGTCGACAACGGGTTTCTCTGAGACCGCTTACTTCCGGGTAAAACGACTGTCCCGATAATAGTTATGACATTCGGGACGTGCGAAACGACTGTCCCGAATCAAAATTAACCAGTTTTCAACTAACGGAGCACGGAACGGGTACATATCGTACATAACGTCCCCGCCTACTCGACACGAACCGCACGACTGTTGAGATTAATCGTCGTGCTGTTATAAATTGATGGACTATCCATTTGCGTCCGTAGGACGCGGGCCTGCTATAAACATAAAAGAAATTCACAAAACATTGCAACACATCACATTCATCTATACCTCTGCATGTCGCATACAGAGCTATTACGGTTCTGTAAAAATAGTCAATTCCACAGTTTGTGGTTACGTAATATCCGGTCCGTAAATATAGTCAGTCCCAGATGGTAAGTAAACAATAATATCTACAAAATGTATCACTTTTAATCTAATTTGTTAACAGACACCTGTTCTTGGATACGAACGTGCACGCTATCTTCACGAATGCATATCACTGATTGTTCAACATAAGTGGCAGGTAAGTAGATCTCACGATTATCAGTGAAAGTTGTGAAAAGCATGGACAGTGAGCGATAATTCCATTTCATGATAAACAGAATGTCTGATGACATCCGAGATGTGATTCCGAATCCACTGTTACAACCTCTATTATGATAATAAATAACTCTACAATTATGTTGGAGTGTCAATTCAAAACATTGTTCTCTATGGATAGTATGGTCAAAAGTCCAAATGAAAATGGCTTTCTTTGAGAAACCGACAAAACGCTAATCCTGGACTGTGTTTATAACCACTGGAATAATTTCACATTTTCATACACAAAATAGTCAGCTCCTAAAATAATCAGAGGGGGGGTCGGTCAAATTTCAGTGCATTATGTTTCACGCAAAAAAAATTCAAACAAAATGGATTTTTTCTTTTTTTTTTACATTTTCGTTTCCATCACACAAAAAATTAGTCTCCGTACGGAGACGGGCCAGCTAGTTAGTATAATACAACAACATATGAATAGTTCCACCCTCTACAAAAGCAATGTTGAATTCTGCACAATTTGGACTTAAATGACCAATAGTTTCCCTGACTGATGTTTCCCACGACTATCACATTTGCTATCAAAATAAGACAATATGAATAACTAAACCAGGGGTCAACTCTGAAAAAGTCACACGTCACTTTTATGTAGAGTTAAAATTCGTATTCGTTTTTAATGGATATAATGATTTCTTCTCACTGTCTCTCACGCAATAAGGTAAGGTTGAATGTAGTCATATACATGCACATTGCTGAGTATCATTCGCTAGATAGGTTATGCGCGTGAAAATGTTAGTCGGTTTCCACTTGTGGTAGGGCTAACTAAGTTATACCTAGTGAACTAAACTAAATCTAGCCAATGGAAACAACTTATTGTTATTGATAGATGGCCAGAATAGCCATGACAGTTTGTGCAAATGTTATAATTGTAATTGCATGTGACTGTGTCAGCTTATATCAATTAGATGAAGTAATAAAGTTAATTATTATTGTAGAATAAATCCAACCTAAAATGAATGTTCTCGCTGTCACTGAGCATGTTTTCTGTGGTTAGATACCCTATTCTATTTTCATTTTATAAAAATCGTGTTTATATAGTAGACCAAGTAGACCCAGTGTACCCCCTGAAGCCTCAAATCCAGCTTCGCAGTTGGTGCGTTATGGACGTTATGCATATGTGTGTGTGTGTGTGTGTGTGTGTGTGTGTGTGTGTGTGTGTGTGTGTGTGTGTGTGTGTGTGTGTGTGTGTGTGTGTGTGTGTGTGTGTGTGTGTGTGTGTGTGTGTGTGTGTGTGTGTGTGTGTGTGTGTGTGTGTGTGTGTGTGTGTGTGTGTGTGTGTGTGTGTGTGTGTGTGTGTGTGTGTGTGTGTGTGTGTGTGTGTGTGTGTGTGTGTGTAAGTAAGTAAGTAAGTACCCTTGGTCAAATACCCTTGGTCTGCCCCCCCCCACAGTACACGAAGTATTACTCAAACATCAACTCCTACATAAACTGACGCTTCGCATTCTTAAACCGTTTAGTTTTAAACATATTAAATTGATACGCAATTTCAGTATCTCTCATAGCTATATCGGGGACGTCAAAAGCGTGTTGTATCGAGCCTGACTCACGCCTGATAAGGGAGCAGCCGGCGACCCGCGCTGATAAGACACGATCACGCGAGGGCCGGACCCGTGCCGGGCTACAATGGACCAAATACACACGGTATACGAGACTTTGCACTTTTTAGTATTAATGTAGGCTTACATACTTTTTTATATTGAAAGTTTTTTATTGTGGCAGTTCTACGGTTTGGGCGAGTGTGCAGGACGAGTGCATATCGTAACCATGCTGGTCAAGTCAGTTGCGGAGATCTAAGTAGCCCCCACCCCCACCCCACCCCACGCACATCGAGATGAAAAATAGGGACACACGAGTTAGTTCTGTTAACATTGATAAATCAATCACAGTATTGGCTTGAAGCCCCCGCGATCTACCACTAAAGCACCTGAACGTATATTTTGAAAACGTTTGAAACACATTAAATATGATCGGTTGCTTTATTATTGCAGGACCTACTGCAATGGGTTAACAGTGTGTTCTTACATATATTATCTACACTATATAGTTACAATGTATGTTTAAACGTTTCCACTGAAAAATATTCGTACCTTCGTATTGCATAACGTAGATCTTAACGCGTTAGGAATAATGTGAATAAAAGTCAGGTATCTTTCTGTAACAAAACTTGTTTGAAACACGTTTCACCAATAGAGTAAGTGTCCCACGAGGTTTAGAAACGTGTCTGACATATTTAAAAAATCAGTTCAACACTATCTGAACGGTCATTAAGTTACTGTACACCATTATTACGAACAATGTGCTCATTTTATCTCCGTAGCCTTGAGACCTTATCGTCCCAGGCCGGAAGCGCACGGGTCATACGTGCGCACGTTATCTGCGCAAGTAGCGAATGTGTCCGTCAACTTGCGTCATACGGTATCATAAAGGTGCTCGCAACCAACATGGATAACAAAGACAATAAAACAGTAAGCATTAAACCACTATTATACGACACTTACTGTTGTTTTTGCACACTAATTATACTTTGTTTATGCGTATAGAATTCGCTGAGTAATTAGTCTGGTAATTAGTTTGATGATTAATCATGTCACGGACTTAGGTGATGAGACACACACTCTTTGGCTCATTCATGTTAAACCCACTCGCAACCACGTTGTTATTTTTTTTGTCGGAGTGTTGGACTTTTTGGTGGCCTGGATGTAAGGTCTACTTCGAATTAGGCTCGTTAAATTCCAGAATGTAATCGTGACTAGTAAGTGACATGTAGCGGCGGAAGGTCACCTTGTACCAACTGACTACGGTTGTTGCATTTTACTATGGCCACAAGCGGTGGGTCTGCATGTGGTGTTTTCTTTCATCGCCAGATCCTCGTCAATACATTAACCAAAACGCCATAATCAGTAGTTTAAAAAAACATGGGTCCATATAGACGCCAATCATTTCATGGCATTCTCAATTCAATTTACAGTGTATGTTCTTGTGTTGTTTTGTGTGATTTTTGTGTGGTGTTTCTCAAAGTAAAATGTTAAACTCCACTCAGGTGACTCGGCGAATTTTTGGTACCTTGGAAATTAAAGTACCAAGCTAGGATTTTTACGGGCCACTGAAATTCGCAGTTTTGTTTAATTTATGGTTTACAGTATATCAATAAAGTTTAGCTGCCATTCTACCACTCAAACCGTTGTTCTAGTTACAAATTCTACTTTATGTGTTTTAAAACACAAAATTGTCAACATTTTAAGGGTGCCTTTTATTTAGACTACCATGTACTGGACTGCTGAGCTCCGAAACATTCCGAGTAGTTCCGAGTGCTGAAAGTTAGCGTATAGACCTGATCACGTGACCACAACTCTCACAAACTATATGAATGTGAATATACATTATAAACAAAAAAAAACGCCATTGTTTATCAACCATGCAACCGCTATTCACCTTTTTCCTTTTCTTTTCTCCCTTTTCACTTACAATTTACTATGAAAAGGGTGGTGAAGACCGTAATTTACACGAAGCTTTTATAAAAGCACATAAAGTTAATACATCATCTTTATGTCTAAAAGGTTTAAACGATTCAATATAGTCAATGACGCACCGATGAGGTATTGTCTTATGAAGAATAAGGTGTGAAAATGACAACATTAATCAACGTATTGATATATATTGATATATTTGCAATTTATCCTGGACCAGCGGGACGTCTGAAGTCTGAAGGCTTTTCGTTACAAAACACAATACAAATGAAACCATTTCAAGGTCATAAGAAAGTATACTATTACCATCATGAAAAGGGTGCACTATCAACCATGCATTGTGTAACATGTATTTTAGAACAGTTTGTGTTATGATGTAACCCAGGTACTGAGCTATGGTCTCAGTCGGTCTGGGCCAATGTCGCAACGCGTTAAAGCCCTGAAGGTAACTCGGGAGTTATCAAAACAAAATGGATGCATAGTTTGATATATATATATATATATATATATATATATACTATATATATATATATATATATATATATATATATATATATATATATATATATATATATATATATATATATATATATATATAACAATATATATATATATATATATATATATATATATATATATATATATATATATTATTATCACTATATATAGCTTTTTGGTTCCTCAAAATTACCACTCAAATAGTGCTCAAAATGCTTGGAGCTTTTTATGTTTAATTTATTTTTTTGACAATTACTGGCTTCATTCTCTATATATATATTTTGCGTGTTATATATATATATATATATATATATATATATATAAATATATATTACCCAGTACTTTGTAAATAGTACACATGTAAAGAGTGCTCTAGCTATCAACGTTTCAGCCACATGTATTGATTTTTTATCAGTCTTTGCATGTATTTTCAGTAGATATCGACCTCAGAACTGCCGCTTAAAAATGTTGTATATACTAACCATATACGGAATCCGTATGGTTGATCAATCAGACTACTTTGCCTAACTTCAAATATGTTCATGAATCTAGCAATTACTACTTCTAGAATACTCTATTGATTTTATCAAACTACTAAAAAAAAGATCCAAAATCAATGAACATAAAGGTGATGCACAGAACAGCGTTAGTAGTAGTCATACGTCCCCACGTAACTGTATGCATTGACCATAGGCGTCTATATGTCTAGAAGTGACTGCGCTGTGTTCTGTTATGATTTTGCTATATTCCACTACATTATTGCATTTTGTAATTTATTAATACATTACCTTGTTAAATGTGTTGAATATATACCAGTTTATTTTTTTTTCAACAATATTTAATTGTTTACCCCCATTCCACCGTCGCGACCAGTACCGAAACTAGAAAGAGACTTGATGGTCGCCACCATGTCTCTACCATGTCTTTACCATGTCTTCATCTAGTCTCCAAGGTCAGGGAGCTACTCTTATCTAGTTTCCGAAAAAATGTCGCCGGCGCACCGGCGACAGCTCGCGACTTTTTAGTTGCACAGACATGCAGCTCAACTAAAAAAGTCGCGGGTGTTTGGTTTGACTAAAAATCAATAAAAAGATCGCCACCAAGTCGTAACCAACTCAAAGAAACCTTATTTATCTACTCGAGACCATGTCCTCATCAAGCTCTACCATGCCGTTATCAAGTCTCCCCTGGTCGGGACAGATCGCCACTTCAACGTAGGTAACGCGGCTGATAAAGATTAGATGGAGACTAGATAAAGACATGATGAGGACTTGGTGGTGAGTTGGTGGCGATTAAATAAAAACCTGGTCAAGACCTGGTAGAGACTTGTCGCCGTGGTGCTGTCGGCTCCAATGAGGGATTAGAATCTGGAGTCTTCCGTAAGTTACTATCTATTACAAAACGTATAATGTAAACAACAGCACCGTCGCCACAGTTATGAAACACCACGTTTTTTGCTCTTGAAAAACATCCTGAGCACCAATTTCCCTTTGACGGTGCAAACGTTTGCAACCAAGGCTGGAAAAACGTTTGATATTTGTCTAAAACAAACAAACAATGGCATTTAACGTGTGCATTGTGTAACGCTGTTTTCACCCCCCTATTCGAGCTCTGGTGCCTCCATGGCTGGTCAAGCGTGTAGTGACCCCCGTCCACTACTGTATGATGCCCTTAGTTTCTATGAGCAGACCTGGGCCCACCGTTACCCTGTTCCCAAATCTGCCTCAAGTCCGAACAACCATACTGAGTGGGATTTATTTTGCCTACAATCAACTCTGGTCATATGGAAAGGCAAACCACGCTATGTCGACATCAATTAACTGGATCAGCTACGGACTGGGATGATGTTGACAGGGGTGAAGTTTCAGGTTTCCACTCATACCACCATAAAGCTATATATTTTACAAACACCTTGCAAAGCGACTAGTTTACATCATCATGTCCTTGTCAAAGATAAACAGGTATTGATAATTAGAATTTCTATTAAACAGTAAGAGTATCATACCTATGTAGAATTGATAGATTTTGTAATTATCATTATACAAAACATAATTCAGATTTATTACACATAACATAAAACATGCCTGTATTTCTTCAGGCAGCATGTTGGTGTGTTCACTGTAACTTCGAGGTGAATGAGAACGGTTCACTGACGCGGGCTGCCTTTTATATAGTTTTGCCCAAGTCTCGAGGTACTCGAGACCTAGTTGTAACCTTGTCTTAACCAGATCTTAACCAGGTCTTAACCAGGTCTTTATAAGGTCCAACCACATCGCCATGATGACGGACATGTCGCTACTAAGTCTCTACCTTGTCTCTACCTACTCTTTACCATGTCGAGATCTGGTCGTAATCAAGTCTTCCTCAACTCGCCACCAGTCGCCGAAGCAGGTCCTCGATTTTCACGGTCGCCGGGGATTTAGTCTCCACCAAGTCGTAACCTTTGGACGCATGGGACACCATTTTTGGGGCCAAAAATCAGCATTTTGTCGTAACCTAGTCTCTGATACCCGCGACTTCTTCAGGTTGCGACTAAATATACGGTTTTGTATGGAGGGTTAGAAAAAGACTGATAAATACAAAACCGGGTTCGTTGGTTAACATTAATTTTTTATTATTAAAGTTACCATGGATTTATATTCTAATGCCAAAATCATATATATATATATATATATATATATATATATATATATATATATATATATATAATATATAGATGGAATATATATATTTTATATATATATATATATATATATATATATATATAATATATATATATGAATAAACATATATATATATATATATATATATATATATGATATATATATATATATATATATAGTCAGCGCAACATATGAGAAACCATTGATTTAGAATATAAAAATCCATGGTAACTTTAAAATGTTTCATCAACAGCAGGCTTCTATTGGCATCACGCAGCCGATAACTGTATATACCGACTTTGTTTGAAAAACTCCAAGTGGTGCACAAGAATAGCGTAGTTGGTAGTTACGGGCCACATGCTGACACTTTAAAACCTCATTTATGGACTGGACTCATTGGCAAGTTTGACATGTGTTCACTGTATGCAGGTGAATGATCGACGGTCGTATTTATGCGGGTTGCCTGATGTTAGGTCAATATGTTTTACTGTGTGGTGTCAAAAACGGTGCACACTAGCCGCTTTAATAGAACCGTTGGTAGAAAAGAGCATTGTTGAGCGGCGTTTTGCAACCAGCCACGTTTTGCAACCAGTTGCATTTCGCGTTAACACATTTTGCAAGCACTACCGCATTTTGCAACCAAAAAGAGATCTGGAGCCGCAAACTACAACCTGAACGCGTTTTGCAACCACCATTGCAAAATGTAACTACAGGTGGGGTTTTTTATTGTACAAATTACTAATATTCACGCATACGCATTTGAGGGATGGTGAGTATGTTTCTTAACATTATATAGAGATTTGTTTTAACAAAATTAGAAAATATATCGGTTTTGCATGAGGATATGCCTTGAACACGTGGCCTGACAAACATCACAGCATCTTTTTACATTATGTAAAACATTTCGAAGTCTGGCAGGTATTTAATATAGGCTCAACATCCTTTGATTTATTTTTGCTATACATAAGTTAATAGTTGACTATGATGAGAACCATCTAAGATGGTGAGATGGAATTGACCATGTGCAATACACAGATAAACTCTATTTGAATAGTTATATTTGTTGCAAACAAAGTGATTTTGAATAAACATTCTAATAAATAATAATGTTATACTGATGAATCTCATGACCATGATTGAATAGTCAGCGCAACATATGAGAAACCATTGATTTATGCTCCTCTCAGATAGTCTTGAAAATAATGCATACATGATGAAAACAATTGCCTGAAAGGATAATTAGCCTAAATTTAATGCCAAATTTCAAAATATCTTTGCTGAAAGTAAAATGAGGTTGTGATGTGGGCCTGATATTATATACTATATCAGTGATATAGTACATGATGCTCAATACATCTTCAATGTGCTTTCTAATTTTGTTTAAAAAAGTGCCCATATATAATGCTATAATGTTAAAAAATATACTCAATTTCCCTAATTAAAATGCAAATGTGTGAATGCTAGTAATTTGAAAACTATATAATAAAAAGCTGTGGTTGCATTTCATCATGGCGGTTGCAAAGCACGTTCTGGTTGCATTTTGCGGCTCCAGACCCCTTTTTGGTTGCAAAACGAGTTAGCGGGTACAAACACGCTTCGATGCAAAAAGCAACAGGTTGCAAAAATGCAGTTCGTTACAAAATACGGCTCAACACGTATTCATTAATAAAAGTCTCAGTGATGATAAGGTTTTGTGTGGCGCTTGGCATATACTCCTGCCACAAATTTTCCATGCAGCCACCCATTTAATTCGGGACTTATTAAATTGGTGCTTCTCACCCACGCACCTTCGAAAGTGTGATTTCACCAATTTAGTGTCAAACAAAGGTCGGGAATCATCCCATTGATCTCACTGAGGTTGACTCCAGTTAACGCCATAGGCGACACCATCATAGGACTGGGAAGGGGAATACATACTATGATTTACAAACAGTATACCATACACATTACTGCGATTATATTGTAGGGTACCTAACAGGCACGAAGACCAGGGAGCAAGGGTATCCGTTTTAGGTTGGATCTATGCTCTAATATATTATACACTTTATCACTTCACATTATTGAATTAAGCTGGCACAGTCCCGTGCAATCATATTTCGCATATTTTCACAAAATTTCCACTGCCTCATTTGTCAGTAAATCTACATGTAAGTTTTTTTATTACTTGGATTTAGTTAGGTTTGCATTATGGATGATTTTGTTTCATTTTTTTTATCATTTAGTTACTGGGATGCGGTATAACAAAGAATACGAGAAGCATGCTAGCAGATGATATACATACCTTATCAGTCACCTTTACGGCAGATTTAAATCTGGCATAGTCTGTATGGGAATGCAAATTGAACTAGCCAATCAAATCATAATCCAACCTATCTAAAACAACTTCATGATTGATTTACTGACAAATCAACATGTGGAAATTCGGTGAATATATCTAAATTGTGATTGCATAGGACTGTGTCAGCCTATTTCAAAATTGTGATTTGATAAAGAAAATACTAGAACGTAAATCCAGCCTAAAACTAGGTATCCTTCTCTACAATAGCAGTAATGTGTATGGCAGAGTGGTTATAAATCATAGAAGTATGACTACACCTCCTCTCCAATGATGTTGGGGCGCATTTATAATGTAATACCACCATTTTCTGAGTAGAAGGCAGTTTTCCCCACCACACATGTCCCACCCATCCACACACATTTCTATTCTACAGTGAGTACGTGTTCGTGCAATCACGAAGTATCTGCTTTGTCAAAATATTTAGACTCAGCAAATATTTATTGTTCAATTTATTTATATCACATTTGTGTTGTAAATTTGGCCTTGAATGAACTATGGACAATTTTTCAAGTGTTGCAAAAATCCGAATCTGTTATTAAAGTGCGACTTTTTAATGGATAAACCAAATAGAGCATTTGGATACATTGTACAAACTAAGAAATAAGGTGAGGGCTTTCCGAGGTCTACTGCTTTATTTTTTGTGATACCCAAGCAAATTAACCAAATATGAGTGATGTATGCTAAATTACATAGTTTACCTTACTAATACCGTATCATAGGGGTAATATGTCGCTGGTTGATTTTCGAAGTTCATATTCGTAGATTAATAGAAAAGCAGCTGAACAAAGGTCTTAATTCTTAGTCTATTGTCTATTTAACACCTAATGTGTCGTGGTAAATGGTGCACTGGGCACATTTTCAATGATAGTAGCAGAATCCAGGTCTTAAACATGACCCTAATATATTACTTTTGTTCAGACTCCCACGAGGTGAAATGTAATTACACGAATAATAAACGTGGTTGAAACTGTGGTATTAATCACCACGGTCACGTTTTAAAACACATCTTGTAGTTTCATTTTCAACAAAGAAAATGTAATGAGTGCTGTATGCATTTTGTCTTGTAGACATTGAGCATCCTACGTGAGATACCCTCGTCATTTCACACCACTCCGTTTTTCATATATACTAGTATGAGAAGTTGACTTTATGTACCGATGTAAGTGCTAATTCCAATGTCTCAGAGTGTGCCCAAATACGGACAATTGCACGCAGTTAAAGTTATGATCAACTGAAAACCAACCATATATGTACATTGTACATGTGCATGCATATGCTACTTAGGCTTAAATAACTGTTTGTTCCGCAACTATCAATTATTCAACTGAAATGTAATCGTCATAATATTTTATTTTTTCACATTCATCAAAGGTGTATGTCTCCATACATATATAATAATACTTAAAGAAAATATTGAACGTAAATAGCATGGGCCCCAGCATTATATGCATAAGACTGGGGCCCATGGTAAATATCTTATGTCTAAGTTCAATCAAAAGCATTGTACCTACTTGCAGTCAGCTATCATCCTATAGTGGAAGCTGCGGGGACATCTGCCGAGCACCCAGTCACATCTCGTATTAATTGCACTCATTGGTCAATCCTCAAAACTGCAACTCATACAGGTCATTGAGAGGGTGACGAAAAGATGCTAGAAGTGTAGTTTGCTCAAACTTGTGTGATTGATTATTACGGATAATATTTTTGCATTAGACCATTAGCATCTGGATCATTGGTCGAACTAGTTAATTCAATAATTTGTTATAACCAGAAAATGGTATGCGATATTCAACTACAAAAGTGTTACTGCTTATATTACACCCACGATGTCTGGAATAGCATAGAATTGAAAAGTAACGTTTTCATGCATTTTCATACATGAAATGCCCACTCACTCGCCCTCACTGTCTTGTGTTACTGATTGCAATCTGCCCACTTGCTTCAAATGTCTCAATTTTAATGGCTGTTGCATAAGTAAATTCTGAGCACGTGGGCAAAATATCATATTCGTTCTACTTATAAGCGACCAAACCTATACCATCCTGGAACTTACACAACACTCATCTGTCCAAATGAACAAGTGCCCACTGTGTTCATTCAGGAAGAAACACGATATTTAGGCCTAAAACCGTGACGCATATGTCATGAATGTGTTAATTTTATTAATTTTTAAATCCAAGTGGGTGAGACATCAATTAAAGGCCTGGACCGGCGCCGAAGCCGTGTCTCGGCGGCGTCACGAGACAGCGTGAAGGTGGGGGTGGGGACGCATCGCGCACGACCTTGCGGTGTTAGGATTGTAACACGAACTACCGCTCTCGATACAAGCCATATAAATAGTCTGCCATAAACTTTGGGGATAGTTGTAATTGCATCTTGCAGTGCTAGCTGGCAAGAGATGACAAGAGCAGCTAACAGCTGTAAGCAATAAGACTATATATGTAAGTTACTTCTACACTGCAGCGCTTCTCCAGATCTAAGTGTCGCTGAATAAAATTGATCTGTGATTTTCACTTGTGCGGAAAACCCTGTGTAATTGTTTTGTTTGTTACGTATCAAACCAATCAGGGTTTCGCTTGCATAGATTAGTAGAGCTGGTTGTTGGAATTATTTGACTTTTGGGGTCTGTGTTTTAGGGCCTCAGGCGTTGCATGTCCTATGGACCTACCCATTTTGAGATGAAAGATTCTGGGTGCATCGAGGATATGGGAGGATACCGAGGCTATGACGTCAGTTATAAATGTCTTCTGGTCGGAGAGTCAGGAGTAGGGAAGACCGCCATTTTACGAAGTTTGATGGGAAAGGGATTCACGGCGCACTACAGGGCAACAGTCGGTGAGTAACAGGCATTTATTCATTATTGGCGTGTTGTATAACGCTATTATTATCATTGCAAAGATAATAATCCCCAAATGTTACATGCATACTCTAATAGCGTCAATGGCCTGACCAAGTGATTAGATCGAGGATAGGGCTATGTGTTACAAAGCCGACTAGGACAGTTAACTAGGACATTGAGATTCGGTTAGCTCTATTAGCTATACGTCTCATGTAGGCAACTGTACAGTCGATGAGAACTGAAGGCGAATGTATCGTTGTTTGGCATCCACACCATCGCCAGAAGGTCAGCATATTTCAAGAATAATTGAGATATTATCATAAAACAAGATTTTCAAAGTAGAGTGGAGTTGATTTCGTTTACAATCAATACTTTATTCATGCAGTTCATCAAGTTCGCTATAAAGCATTAGGAAAATAAAACATAAAACTCTCCAAATGTCTTATCTTGTCAGATAGTGTTATAAGTATTTACTTTATAATAAGCAATCGTATTATGTCATTTTGCTATTTAGTCACTTGTTATATATATTTTTGCACACTTGTGAAGTATTCTAAACTAAATGTTTTTTTAGCGTTGTGAATAATAGGCACGATGTCATTTTAAATTACGCGTTTGGTGTTCGAATACGGTTTATGTGAATGTGCACTTCGTAGTTAAAAACTCACGTTCTAATAGCATATAGATTTAAGGTAACGATATCAATTGGGTAGATGCTTGATGATGACTCGATGAGAAATAAATGAATTCCATCTGCATGTTTTTATCATGCACTTACACAAACAAGAATTTCGTTTGCAAAGGGATTCTACCATTAAGATTACGCCGTGCTTCATATAACGCCATTGCATTATTAGGTATAGGTTTACCATCAGGGAATATTTCTAAACACATACAATAGGTTCAATATTATGGCCATTATAGAACATATCTGTTTCTTTGGTTGTTTGCTTGCTTGCTTGTTTGTTTGCTTGATTTAGACTGTTTGTTTGCGTGCGTGCGTGCGTGCATGCACACGTGTGCGTGCGTGTGTCTATACTCCGCCGCTATCAACGCTCAGTATCATTTTGTATTTCTAACATCGCATATAAATTTCAATCGCACTAGGCTGTAGATAGATTTGTATCACAAAATCCTCTTGTTAAAATGGTTTGTTTTATACAAGCACTAATCAATTTTAGTGGGAGCTCTAACTTTTTCTCGAATTTTTATCATACGATGACTGTCATCAATGCTATTGTAGGTGTATTGGCTCAAACAAAATAGGTAGTGTATGTGCACATGAAATGTAAGAATGACTTTTTATGCTAATTACAGGTATAGACTTTGTGAAGAAAATATTTGACGTGGATGGTGCAAGAGTTCAGCTGGAGATCTGGTAGGTTAACCAGCACTTACACTCTATTCGACACGTAAAACGAGGGAATTTCAGAAAACTTCAAACAAACACAGTGTCCGTTTATGAATTACACTTAAATGTTCACAAGTGCACATCAAAATGTTTACCTCTAGCTGATGGTCATGATAGTCAAATGATGCACCATCTATTTATACTTCCGCTTAAACTATTATATGACGTATTACGCTTTAAAATTGCAATTAGGTTCTGTTCAGGATAGACTCGATACGTGGACATTGGGCTGGTAGTTTACTACAATGTTATTCTTATCCTGCCACCCATGTTATTGGAGGCTGCACAGTATTGACGTGTTAATAGATCACACTGTGTATTGGAAGTATGTCACAATAGTTTGTGGGGGTGGGCACATGCTCAAAAGGTACATCATGTACTACATGTAGGCCTACATGTATATATGTTTGCATTGTATCGTATTTCAATTTACAAAACAATCTTCATAATGTTATATCAAATGGTTGCATCCATTCATTATCTTTATTCGGATCGATTTGTGTAAAATTTTATAATAAGTCCAATACTTTTACAGTTCTTATTTTTCAATCCAGGGATACTGCGGGTCAGGAGAGGTTCCGTACAATCACGCGTTTTCAATACAGAGGGACTAAGGTAGTGTTGTTGTTTTTTCATTTGACTTTAGTCAACGCAATTTTTAGAAGTCAAAGAAACTGACGAACTAAACTATAAAATCACTATCTATTTCAGAATGAAACCTCCTCAATATTCACATAAAACTGGGAACACACTGACCCTTTATATTTGATACATAAACAGCATACTGCATGCATTTCCGTGGCACTGTTTCCTTAAAATATGCTTTGCCCATTAATGTCAATCATACTCTCCATAAAAATCTTCTTAAATGTATTGTGTCTACTTATCCATATCCAATGTAAAGTACACCTAACCCGCCTGTCACGCCGCAGGGTCTGCTGCTGGTGTACGACATCACGGACAGAGCCAGCTTCTCACAGCTCAACTACTGGCTGCAGAGCATTGACAAGGTAGGGCAGAGGGCAGTGCTGGCCGAGTTGGTCTACCTTAAAGACAATTTTTACACATTTGGTAGCATCAGCAGCCTTTTCAGTTGAAAAAGGCTACACAGTCCAGTAGCTTCATGGTCAAACCAAGCTTGAAATATACGTTTAATTTAGTTATTAATTACAGTAGATAGGACCTCCTATTAACCTTTATGAGGCCATCTCTATAATAAGACCTTTTTTGAGGTCGCCGGCCTTCAAAGAGAGACCAAAAGAACATCCTTATTGACACCACTTGAGACCAGTTCCATGGTTGGTTTTACTATAGACATTCCCCTGGAACATGGCTATGTAAACGAAACTCAATCATGAGTGTCCGTGACTGATCATTTGAACTGCAACACTTTCCTGCAGGAGGTGGACGCCACCAACAAGGAGCCGGTGCCGGTGATGATCGTGGGCAACAAGGCGGACCTGTCAGACAGCAGGCGCCAGGTGCCCACCGAGCACGGCCAGAAGGTACACGCGGTGGCCCCAGCCTTTATTTGTGCTGCATTCTCATTGGTTTAGCTGTAGGCGTGCATTACATGGAATTTAGTAGGTAGCATTCACACTGATGAGTGGCTTAAGGGAGATGTGGGCATATCAACTGAAAAAGAGTTTATTATAATGGTTTTAAATTTGATAACGCTCTCACACATGGTAAATGTTGCAAAATACTGGCTCCACATACTTCTTGTTACAGCACAGTATATGGATATATGTGGCACCATATATGAAACTTTATTAATACGTGGACCGTCTCATATCGCACGAAAATCGGAGTTTGTAGAAGGGTAGAAGGGGTAGGGCTGCATCATATCGAGGGTGTCATGGGCTTGCAGGAAAAGGTTGACGTGCGCCTTCCAGGGCACCCCTCCTATGCCATCCTCACTTATCCTCTTAGAGACAGTCTCTTAACTTGAGCAATACGTAACTCTCACATTATGTTCCCCGTGTCGGTGGCCAGCAGGCTGCGTACACGTCGTTTGTGGACGGCTTCCTCGAGACGTCGGCCAAGACGGGCGCCAACGTGTCGGTGAGCTTCCGGCGTCTGGCGCAGGCCATCACTGAGCTCAACAACCCCAAGATCGTACGTGCTTTCACAGAGTACAGCAGCAGAAAATTGTCACAATGCTTTATACGTTACGTCACCCCAGATTCTATTTATTTAACATGGTCATGCAAATGTGATTGGGTACTAAGAAGTAGAACACAGATTGTAGACATAGGAATGACTAATACTTATTTATACACTTATTGCAATATATAACACGTTGGTTACAAACCAGATGTTCTGATTGATTTGAAATGACAGTATTTGTGTTTGTAAAATATTATTATTGTAAAAGATAATTTTGTATGCATTTTTGGGTGCAATATATTCACAAATATATGTCGCCAGGTTTATGACCCAACGCCCCAAGTACAAAATGTACAGTGTATCTAATTAGGTGAAGAGTTGGACAATCCATTTCAATTAAATGCTGCTCAGCTCTACTTACCACCCGCCGACTGACTCAGCAAACGTAACGCAATTCATTTTAAAATTATTTTAAATCATTTTAAATTAAATTTATTAATTTTCAGTTGAACTCTTACCTAACGACAGACGAACGGAAAGAAAAGGAACAGCGCAAGATGTCACAGATAACGCTCTACTCACAAAATATATCAGACATTTATTCTCAAAGTTTATCAAGAAAGTGCAGTAATGTAGTTTTAGGACTTGAACCCGTCAAAAGTAAACTGAAGTGCGCATGTAGTGGCTTCTGATAGTGAGGAGAGTGTCTTCTAGCCCATGACAGTGTGTATAAGTGTAGTGGTGTGTTCATGGTGATGTGTGTTCTTTTGAATGGAACTGTTGTTCGCTTTTGCTATTATTTATTAAGGTCAGTTATTACAGCCTCAAAGACAGTAGAAAAGGCAGATGCGTTGGATGACAGTCAATGTACACCATTGGAAAATAGGTCTATGCATTGTAACCACGAGGAGAAATGATGAAAATAAGAATTGACCGTCACCTCTGGATTGATACTTCATCAGAGTGTTAAACGTATTATAACTTTGAACGGCGCAACATATTTTTAAGTCTAAAGTTCATAATTGTTTTTATAGTTAGCCTATATTTAACATGGGGACTTTGGTAGCGGTTACCCCACACCGATATTCAGATCTGAACAACCCGCTGGAGTATTCGAAACGAGGAACTAGGAACCTAATGTTGCACGTGTTTTTTCTACGTGTTTTAAATACGTGGTTATAGTTTGTATATGGATGGCTTACAGATTAAAAGCTCAGCAATAGTATAATTCGGCATTGTAAAACAAAAGCTATGTCATAAGCTTTATTGCGAACAGCGAAACATTGTATCAAAATGTACTTATATGAAGGGAGCAAGTTGACGCAACAAGTGTATGTAAATTACTGGTCACGTGATGTAATTATGCTAATTATGTATAACTAGCAATTTGAGTGCCATCGTTGAGTGTGAATGTTTAAGTGACGTCAAAACACTTGACGAAAATAAACATGTTATTAAAGTCATTTTTGTTCATTTATTTGAATTGTTTGTATTTTTGCTGTCATTTGTCTATCTGAAGAAGCGTACCGCACACTGATAAATGTACTAGTGTGCCCCTGGGTAAATTCATTAAAGAGCGGTCCTTCTTTGTCACTCACCACTCACATAAAGCAAACGATAAGTATACTTTATAATCTTTTAGGATGATGTAATAAGATAATTTTTGGAACCCAAGTTTTTACAAAGGGGTGGGGCGCACCCACAGGATTTTTTGTTGTGTACGCACGCGAAGGCTTGCAGATATAGACACATGCACAAAAAACAGAAGGAAAATGAATTTCTTTGATAAAAAAAGAGGGGGCGGGGCGTCCCCTGTGGACCCCCTGGATCTGCCAAGACTGGGTCTTTAAAATAGATGCCACGTCTTTACTGTCATATGTAGAAAGGGGGTTTATTTCCTAAAACGGCCAACTAATCTTAAACATTTTAATAGTCAATTACCAAGTAAAACGTGTGTTTTCATTATGTGAATGATGACGTACATTGTAATTGGATACCTTTTGATGCAATCAGAGTTTTAATCACGTTTTCTTATTTCAACACATATTTGTTATTGAAATTAGATATTTAAATTGTAACTAAATTTTGAAGAACCATTCCTTACATATTTCAAGACACCCATTTTCTACAAAAAAACACACACACACATAAGACCCAGCTGACGTGCAAACACGGCTTTTAATGTTAAGATTCCACACCCTAAGTAGGCCAGGGCGAGCACCCCATCATTTTTAAAGCTTAGTCGTGCACCCCAACTCGTTCGTTACCATTATTCAATTCCTCACCTCCAAGGGAATGTCCAGTTCTCTGTTCCATTCATTTTATTGTTTCTCAGCTCTTGGGCTACAAATGGAACATGGTATTGCACTGACGTCTTACTTTTTCTTTTTCTTTTTTCAATTGTGACCGGATGTAATTTACATTAGCGCATATCATAAACACACCCACCCACCCCGAAAATGGTCTACTAATACCGGTATTATACGTACAGTTTGTTTTTGTTTTTAAATTCGGATGTGTCGCCTGATGATATAAGTAACAAGTTAGGACTGCCAATCCTGCGGTCATTGTTAGTCACTAATGCAGTACATGTACAGTTATACAAGTAAATTTTGTAATTGTGCCGGATATTGCCAACAATACTAGTGTGCACTTTACAATATAGCTGTTGAGTCACGATATTTGTCACTAAAACACTATTTGTACACAGCTATTTATTGCACACTTCCCATCCATAACCCAATTGCCTTTACAAAAACAAACGGACAATACCCAGACGATAGATGCATTATTTAGCTTTGTGTTAATCATAAATGGCCATTGGCTTTATATAACGATGATATCGTCTTTGGGGGACGTGTCTTCAAGACTATCTATTTCATGCATTTGCTCGAGGACGTTATTAGCTTGTTGCGCAGCCGCTGTTGCTGATCCTTGAGAAACATTCGCCGTTGACGGTGGTTGCATTGTGGACTGTTTACTGTACAACCAGCTGCAAAATAATACAAATCCAATTGAGTCGTGCGTGCAATCAAAATCCCCAACCACGGAACAAGAACAACAACTCACTATAAAACTACAAATAAAGATAGTGACAGTTGTTATTTCTACGTTTAACATAGAACTCCTGTGCTCGTACCCCGCGAGTCCCAGCACTGGCGCCAGGAGGACGCCGCTGACGAGGAAGACGAGGCCGGGGAAGACGGGCACGGCGACGGGGTACAGCAGTCCGTTGTAGAGCAGCGTGGCCGCCAGCGCGCCCAGCGTCTCCAGCCACGCCACCACCGCGAACATCTTACCTGCGGGTACGGAGAGGGAGAGGACGAGGACTTACAGCAGCGCGTGTGGCTGTGGGTTGTGTGACCCGTGTGTGAAACGGCAAGTGTGAGATGGGCCATGAAATAATATTTATGGGGGGGGGGGGGACAAAAAGAAAACGGATTGTAAATGCCATTTCACACTCAACACTCTGACTCTATTTCATCATAAAACGTTAGATAATGATTTTTTTCTGCTTGATTGAGTCGTACGATTTGTACATGTACAATGTGTGTATACGTACGGACTAAGAACTAGCTGGGTATCTAAATTAATATCAATACATTATACATTTCAATGTACATCATTGCGATAATTGATTAGGAAGCCACGCTCTTTACCGAATTCGTCTGGCTTGACGAGTTGAGAAAGCATACTGCGAATGCACGTGAAGTTGAACGTCATCATGTAGTTGATGATCGAGGCTGAAACAAGGAGTCCTTATCCATTCGATGGAACACATTTTACATAATATCACATTTACAGCACAGAACAATACACATCAAGATAGTTTGACAGATAGACAAAACTTACAAAGAAACACCATCCAGGTGGCCCTGCAGAATCCAGTCCATATCCTGCCGAGCATCTCGGAGATGATTCCAATTATGAGTAGCAGCTGGTCTGTCAGGTGTAGACGCACCTTTGTTAAAACACACAATTTTATGCGTTTATAGCCAGTACATTAATTGTTTGTGGGCCAGTACCTGCGTAATTTTGATGAGTTTGCTAAACATGTTTATTCAACACAATCAGGATTAGTAATGACAATGTATTAGATAACTTACTAGGAGAGATAACACTAAATCTATGAACCTTCAGAAATGGCAGCCATAGGGCCTGACTAGTGAAGTGAACGAGTGCGTTGTAACCCTTGTAGTAGCCATACAGCGACTGTGACCAGCTGAGAGGGGGGTGTCGGAAGAACAGGTACTGAACGGAGATGGCTGCAAGAGGTAAACGAAGCAGGTCTATTCTTGATGGATCAAATGATACTAAGAATTGTCAAAAACGACATCCAATTATCAATCAAAAGTGACTATAAAATAGTGCTAGTGAATTTGTTTTTAATAATAGCATATTTGCAATTAAAAAAACAACATCCACGTGATTCTATGAGAGTTTGTAATATTTTCAAAGAGTAAGTGACAACGAAAGTTAAACATTCTCACCATAAGTAACCTGTATACCTAACGCAATTGTGATCAAAACAATAATATAATGTCTTTGTTTATTGGGTCTCCATTTGAACGTCACAACGAACGACTCTTTCATGTGGCTGAGACTGAACAGCGTCTTTAGCTTGTCCTTTATTCTCATCGTTCTAAACGTGCTTTCTTCTTGAAAACTACTATATCCCATTGTCTCCTCGCTCACATACAACACTGGAACTGCATCAGTTCCTACTTCCTTCACACAAAAAACAATATACATGACCATAGCAAAAAGCAGTACCAAAACCACCCCGTACACGGTCAAGTAGCCAGTACTATCCAGCAGAACTCCAGACGACAGAGCTGATACTGCGCTGGCCACAGTCTGTGACGCGTACACCACGGAAATCCTGTGCGTCCGCCCCTCGGCAGACGACACTGCGCTGAGGTAGCTGAAAGCTGCCATGAGAAAGCACGCATAGCCACCAGTGAGCCCGTCCAGAAACTGGCCTATCAGCAAATAGCTCAAACTGGCCTCCATGAAGATCGCATTGAGCAGGAAGCACAATGTGTTCAGGATGGAGCCGACGGGGGCGAGGAGCAGGGGGAGCTTGCGGCTGAGGCGGTCGCTCCACGAGCCGTAGAGGGCCACGGCGAGCAGGGCTGGCGGCGTGAACACCACGGTGGAGTAGAACTCCCACTGTGATGTGAGCTTCTGCGTCTCGTCCAGGTAGACGGACGACTCGTTGGTGTACAGGTTGTCGCAGATGGTGTGGTTGTGGTACAGGTTGAGGCACGCTTTTCTGAAAATCATTGTAACTCTTTTTACATGGTCTATACGGTATTGTACAGCTTGTACATTATTTGGTAGCTGGTAATGTGCATGGTAGGGCTAGCTCGAGGGTAGTTGATAATTAAATATATCGTTAGCATATGACATAATTATTGAGTACACCAAAAACTAATTTTAAAAATTGTTAGGAATTGTGACTTTGACGCATATGTTAGACACTGTAATTGTAGATAGAATGTGTGCAGTTCCATAACAGGTGCACATTTTACAAATATTGACCCTCGGATCATCGATGTCAGTGAGTAAAACGTAAAGGAAAATAGTGTGGATACGTGGACGCTATTCATCATTCCTTCAGACTATTCATATACAGCGATAGATAAGGTTGACACAAACCGCCATACGTATTTACATAATTGAACTCAGTAGTTTCATTTGTGGACCCACGCCAAAATGATCACGTGGTAAAGTCTTGAACAGGTGTCGTTTTACTAGGCCCAGTGGTACTTTAGAGAACACTAACTAGATCATATGATATCATTGCCAATTGTATCTCTATGATAGGATTCATTTAGTATTATAATAATTTAGATTCACGGCAATTTATAATTTTGACGATCAATAAATTCTACTTCAACAAAATTTGACGATCCATATATTTTGCAAAAAAAAAATCTTCACAGTGTGTTCATAATTTAGGGTACTGAGGAACATTCTGCATACAAAGTATCTTGAATGTAAGCGACATTTATAAGTTATAATACATGGATCATAACACCATATGGGGCTGTGTTACTGGTCACGTCACCCATCTTACCTGTAGACCACAGCCTGGTGAGTTGGTGAGTTCAGACCGTAGGCTAAAGCCAGTAAAAACAATGCTGGCTCCACCGTGATCTTTTCTAATGCATCGGCACATTTTGTGCATTTAATAGAAATCTGTGGTGACTCCATTCGATCTTTTGGGGGTTCGGTTTCTATACTTGGAAAACTGACATAATCCATTGGTTATCTCAAATGATAAGACCACAATGTAGAGCATTATCTTTACATTTATGATATTTGATGAACAATCACCATAATACCATAGTCACAAATGAATCACTCATCCATCTAATCATTTTCCTACATTTTGATTATTCATATAAAATAAATGCTATTAGTAATACTATCCTTATTGTGTATGTGTTGAAAATAAAGGCGTCATATCAACATGTTCTTGATTATAATCTGAGAGGGTGTATCTACATAAATAATAAACAATCATCATTATCAGATATTTATGCTTGTTTGTAAGACTTTGATCATTGTTATAGTCCAAACAGATGACCATCTAGTGATAGATCTAATATGCTTATCATGTTAGAAATAATCATGTGTCTTATTGCACTATTCATTATGCACATAATATACATTTCTACACAATACAGTGTATCCCCTTATTCTCTTACAAACGAGGTTCTATGGTTCGTAAAATGGCCTAGGTAACTCATAAAGTGTTAACTGTGTGGGCGATTTTTCGTTACACATTTCTGGATGGGTTTTTCCTCAAAAAATATTTCGTAATATCCCCAAATTATACTTCTCATGCTTAACAGCATTGGAAAGTTGAACTCTCAAGTTTAAGTATTCAACCTACTTTACCTTCTTGCAAATTGTGGTTCACAATGTGATTGATAACTTTTATCTAAATATTCGGTTCCAAAGTTATATATAGACCAGCTACATATTAAAATGACCTCCATGTACGCTGATCGGTCAGCATTGCACAGATAAGATAGCAGTATACGCTCATACATATAGCGGCGTACCGACCACGGATACTGACCATTGTGAATATCTTCCGTTCACGATGCGCGTTCTTGTGGTGACGATGCTGCTTGCTGCAGCTCATGCAGTGATGGGACAGCAATACGGCAAGTATCACCATATTTAGCGTTAAATAACTCTTAATGTAGTATGATAATGGTACATTTGAGAAAATTTTCCATGCATTTTTTATCCCGACAATATCGTGTATGTATTAATAGACTTTCAAAGTGTATTTATAATGTTAAAACAGCTGTGGCTGAATAGAACTGTACAGAACTGTTTTCTTTTGACTCTATCAGCAACAATATTAAATAAAGACAAAATACACATGACTTGAGTATTGCAGATCAGTTGTAATGTAGGAAATCTTACCTTGGAATGAGCATCGTGGCTCATATCTTACTGAACACTGATATAGGACAATATAGTTGTGACATGTTGGTACTAAACATTGTACAGTAGAAGTTTTAACAATCTTGGACATGCAATCAAAGGCATTATTTGTGGTTTGCATTATGTTTCAGGATGCAATCTACCTTCGACTTGCTGTGATCTTGGCGGGTCTTGTGGAAGTCCGGCTTTCGACCCATGTGATGGCGAATGGATCTATGTTAGTAGTATCAAGTGCAATCCAACATATCTCTCATGCTGTGATAATTACGGTGGAGTTGGTATAACATCATCGCCAACAGACCCTCCCACTACAGCAGGACCTACAGAACCGCCAACGGAGCCCACTGAACCACCAACAGAGCCCACTGAACTACCAACCGAGCCCACTGAACCACCAACAGAGCCCACTGAACCACCAACGGAGCCCACTGAACCACCAACGGAGCCCACTGAACCACCAACAGAGCCCACTGAACCACCAACAGAGCCCACTGAACCACCAACAGAGCCCACTGAACCACCAACGGAGCCCACTGAACCACCAACGGAGCCCACTGAACCACCAACAGAGCCCACTGAACCACCAACAGAGCCCACTGAACCACCAACGGAGCCCACTGAACCACCAACGGAGCCCACTGAACCACCAACGGAGCCCACTGAACCACCAACTGAACCACCAGAGGGTAAATGTTTTGTACTGTATAACAGTAATGTTAAGTATTTTAGAAACCTGCACGTGAATGCTCACTATTAATTATAATACAAAAGTAGACATAACCATGCCAAATAAGATATTATACAACTGCTACCAGCACCATATTCTTATCATTTACTTTAATTAAATATAAATGCATTTTAAATGAACGGCCATGTGTGTGATAATTGCAGTGTGCGGGGTTCGCCCCAGCAATGCCACGGGCCCGGGTGAGATGATCATCGGGGGAGAGGAGTCGGTGCCTAACTCGTGGCCATGGGCCGTGTCCATCGAGGTGGACGTGGAAGGTGAGCGACGCATAATTACTTATATATTAGTCATATATTGCTGACTAGTGGCATCACGGATATGATCATTGCTGTCTCCATGTCCTGCAGTAAACACTATCGACATTAAAGAATTTTTCTCAAAATCTAGAGTGTTATGTCTCATAGGGACGTACTGCTGTGACTCGAACTACAGTGTACTGAAATCACCAAGCATTGCAGCACCAGCGATAGATATCACTTTGACCTATAAGTTCACGCAGCACATCCGCGTTGCAGGTACGGGCGCGTTCGTCCACCACTGCGGTGGCGCTCTCATCGACGAGCAGTGGGTCGTCACGGCCGCCACATGCGTCACAAAGTCCGGCACGTAAGCACCCGCCTCTGGTTTCAGTACACACCATTAACTGGCCATGGTGTTCTGATATATATTTCAACACGATAATGATTTGTATTCTGTGCACAGGCGGCAGTTAATCTGCAATTGGCTGTGTATCTTTGTGTCAATGTGTACGTGTACATTGTAATTATAAGGTTTATTGTTTTAATTATTAATTTGTTATAATAGTTTTCAAGATGTGCCACATACAAAATCCCTAATATAACCCATGCTATATACTAAAGGTTTATTGCCGTCATTACAGTGATGACCCCTCTAGGTACAAGGTTGTCTTGAGAATGCACGACAAAGATGAGAAAGAAGATGACGTTGTGGAAATGGAAGTCAGCCTCATCATCTCTGTAAGTCCTTTTTAAAACTGTTTGATACAAGACTGTTTGATGCCTGTGCCGATGCCCTTAATGCGTGAAATGACTTTAGAATTTAAAATTCAAAATGGAGAATTTCCGTTAAAATTAAATGGTAGGTGGGCAATTTGCAAACAAATGCATTAAGCGTTCGGCGAGAAAATAGTTAAAATTCAAGTGGGAAGTGGGTAATTAGCTAAAAGGTTAAGTGGAAAATGAGAGCCGTTACAGCCTCTTACATATCGGCAGTTAGAATTCCTGTCTTATTATTGTCGACAGCCTTTAGACAATTAGATACATATGAAACCATGTGGATAGACGTAGGATATGCTACAAAAAGGTATCAAAGCAGCAGATACGATATTGTTACTAATATTAAAAGTTAACAGTTTGCCCCTTCAGCACGAGGATTTCGATGCTGCAACCCCCGGATCCCCTAACGACGTGGCGCTGCTGAAGTTTGTCGAACCAATCGAATACGATGCCAAGATGGCGCCCATCTGTCTCGAGATAGACGACAAAGACATCGACTTCAGTGACAAGACCTGCTACATCACTGGCTGGGGTCTCACAAAGGGTAATAGAGAAAGTATACGAATTGGATTGCGTAAACATATAGTCAAAATAGCTGGATCAGAGTAAGCATATAAATTTCCACAATTAGATTAGATATTCAACATAAGAATTTCCCTATTCCATGATTTTGTTTACTTCTTACGTAATCCCAGTATTTATGCTATCAGTTTGAGTGTATTTTTGATAGCTCTGGAATGCCCTGGAATAGTTTTGGCACTGTCATAACGAATCCAGTTCGTTTCCGTCATGTTCTAGTGGGATGGATATGCACTGGCATTTTCGTTCAGCCGGAGTAAATTTTGATTGTTTCTTCTGAAATTAGATTTTGTGTGGTGGATTATAATCGAAAATTACATTACGCATTAACAAACACCTATATACACCAAGTCGTTTGCATGCTTGCCGCACTATATCTTTTCGTCAACTCCGTGGGGGCCATACAATATATTGCAACCGAGGCGCAAACGTGCTTATCATAAACATTAACGTTCTTGTAGACATAGTTTAGCATTTATAAGTGATTACATATTGCAATATGTGTAACGGTTTTTTTTTTTTTTGCACACTTTAACCGGATAGTCTTAATTGGTTTGTCCATGTTAACGTCTCCTTTATCGTTCGTTTCAACTAAACCACGTGATCACCAAAGGGCACACGAACTCGTCATGGATAGCTTACATAATCAGCCAGGACAGTGTCCTGATAACGAAATCTGTGTGTGTGTGGTAATTCGAACGACTTGTAATAGAATTTTCATTAATAACAAAGCGATATTTGAGGATCATAAAATATCTAGATAGAACACTTCATGAACCCTTCATGCTTTAATCGTGTCCTTTTCCTAGAAACACATGTTGAGAAATACATTTGCAGATGTTGAAAATGTTCAAGTTACCTTTTAGTAGCATTTGCGTGCGCAATATGACAGCAACAGAAAACTGCACCACCCACCCTAATAACAGGAACACATAACTTGCAATACAACACACAGCACCCCCCCCCCCCGCCCCTTGCATCAACAGACCTTGCATACATTCTGCCGCTGCTGCAGGTACTGGCGACGAGTCGGTTCACCGCGAGGCGCTCATTCCCGTCACCGACAACGCCGAGTGCAACTTCAAGTGGGAGCTGGGGTCGGGACGCGTGGACCTCATCACGGACAGCCACATCTGTGTGGGCAACGGCGGACCCGAGGGCCCCGGCGCCTGCGACGTACGTGTAGTTTGCTTCTGCCTTTAAGTTTAATGCTTACTCGCATTTTTTATTTATGGTTATTTTTATGATAGATAACGAAATGCTATCTGCAGAGCAAGCTCAATATATCGTGGTAGAAGTACCGTATTTTTAATATAGGACAGTAGCCGGTTCAGGGAGGTTGTGGGTTAACAACACGCCTCTTCCGACATTGAAAGCTATCTGCATGGTTCCCTACAACCACCACCAATATGTTCAGTGCGATCTATTGACTCACACAAAAAAGGTGGGGCAGAAGGAAAAAAACTGAACAAAATGTTGACTTTCCCAACGTTTCCTAACCACCCTCTATTATATGTACATTCCTGCAACACGTCTAAATGGGGACGCACCATTAACCTCGCCTCCCTCCCCTCCAGGGTGACATCGGCGGTCCGCTATCGTGCCTGGTGAGCGGCGGGCGCTGGGTGCTGGCCGGAGTTGGGTCGTTCGGCGCGGCGGGCTGCGTGGCCCAGAACGCCCCGGACGTGTACACAAGGGCGCCGTACTTCAGCGCCTGGATACAAGACAAGGTCGCCAACAACTAGCGCTGTGTGTCTTTGTATTGCTGTTGAATGGATGTGCGCTGTGATACTGTCAGTTATTGTTAGGTTCTCGTTTGTAACTTTATCAGATCATATACAACATTTTGACAGACATAGTGACGCGCAGAAAACCATGTAATCAGCCCATCTGTAGCCCATGTGTAGAATAAAGATAAAGGAACCATGTCGTGTTTCATAATGCTTCTATTTTAGCTTCTTACTGGGTAATATTTTATATAGCAGGCCCTGTGTGATTTGTGTGAACTGCTTAGTTGTGATGAAGTATGTTTTTCAAGATTCACATTAATTTACAAATTGTGGCTTTTATCGTCCATTAGCTAGGACTATTCTTATATAAAAGTGAGCGCCGTAATCCATATCGCGTACGCTCATTTGGTACATGTACAATCACTACACAGCATGCGCATGTAAGGTTATTTGAACATTTTATCTATTGAACATAAGAGATTAATTATCAGTCCCACTGTTTGATAAACTAAATTATACACGAGACTTCTACTGACATCAGATATTTTGTCAGTGAAATGCATTGATGCAAAGTGCATATAAACCAGTGAGTGGCGCCGCGTAACGTCAGTCAGAACAACTAGCAACTCACCCACGATCAAATATTAGGCCTACCAGGGCGGAAGGGCCGGAGAAATGAAGGAGAGGTCACTCATTTTTTAGGGGTAGTAAGGAATGGGGGTTGCTCAATTTCAAATTGTCTCTAAGGCGGAATAGCTCAATTTTGACCGTACGTGAAGCAGTCTTATTTCCTCTCAATGTCAAGCATTTAGATACTTCATATTTTATTACCATTCTGTTGGTGATGTCACTCAATTTACAATTATTCAATAATGCGGGTCACTCAATAATGAACTTGCTTTCCACCTGTTTCCGTCTCACCCCCTCTACCCTGATGTGTTGCTTTTTAGGCAAAATCCTGCACTTTCACCATTACTAAGTATGATACTTGGGGTATACGTATGGGTGCACAAATTATTGAAATATACGTATACTTGAGGGAAGGACGATCCTTGCAACATGTGTGACGTTTTCGCAAAGCCAGTATTTCATTGGTTTGAAATCGGGTGATTGTTAGCTGTTTGCAATGAGGGTGCGTTTAAGTAAATGATATTGAAATCGGAAGATTTGTCTATTTGTCAATTTTCCTCTATATGCTATCATTGAGGGTAATGAATTCAATCAATGTCACCTAACATGTGTGATCTTCACACACGGTGTAAGATAACAATAATCAGACACAAACTTGTTAGGTAAACTCTGAGAAATAATGTGGCTCATATAATTGAGTACAGATGAAAAGACAGTGTGAATAGTAAATGTAAAGCTTTAGCGAGAAGAAAAGAAACCAATAATGCTAACATTACGAGTAACAAACATCTATACCAAGCGCAAGTCCCCGCTTTATCACATCGTTACTAATAATAACCATGCTTCTGGCCGTTACCATGGAGTGAGCTGGCACCATGGAAACTGCATTCTAGAGATATACAGCATAACTTACTACCTCTCTATTATGACTAGCTAATGGCTGACTTCAAGTGCTTTGAATAGAGGGGTAATCTGTTTACGAAGGTTCCCGTTGGTGGACGATTGGCACAAAAATCGTAAACATGATTGGGTTGAAATGAATGTGGCCATAACTATAAGTTATGCTATACTTGTTTTATCTCAATGCGTCTATTCATTTGCAAAGATTTTGACAAGTTTCAAATCCTACTGCTTTTATATGAGGTTAGTTGAAGCTAGATTATTTTATTTTGATGCTCTAACATTTTAGACACTTCATGCTGTACCACGCCATTGTCATGAACACATCGCAACTATATGAAATATGTCCGTGTGGTGCCAATTAACTTACATGTTGCACAGTTTTGGAGGGTTGCGGCCAATGCTTGTTACTGGCTGTAACTGTTGCTGCACATGTCGGTTTCATTGAGTAAGGCCAAGTTCAAATTGATACATAATGGAAGCAATCCCGCTTAAGCATTAACACGGTGTATGCCATTGACTTCGTAATTCATTCTATACATAGGCTTTTAATGATTTTAGTTTTTACCATGACAACCAACATTGTGATGAAACAAGGTTTCACATAATGAGGTCGATGTAGTACATCCATTGTATATTTCAGTGCATTCATGAATGAACTGGCATGGAGCCGGAGATGCGCATGTTGACAGCCAGGGTTATGTCGTAGTTTGTTCGCAACTCTAGCCCCATACCCCAGCTTTTGAAGTGTACGCCATAATGTTCTCTATGCTAGGTGTTTAAGACAAGATCCAGAATCATGGTGTTTTCTAGAGTTGTGAATTGATTATCCCTGACCAACAAACTATACACTATGTTTCTGAATATTGTTCTCTGCTACGCTTATTTTCAAATTAATAAGAACAAAAACAAAAACAAAAAAAGCCAAAAAAACAAGCACCAAATTTTATTTTTTCTTCATTTTGACACAATGATCACCTCTCCAATATTACGGAATGTAGGCCAGGTGCATTTCAACAAAGCCATGTAAAGCTCTTGATAATATAAATTCCTTGAAATGATAAGCATTGGTAGAGATTGATGATATCATGGATCTATTAATATGACATCAGGCTATCTGTGACAAAATCTGGAGACTTGCAAGTGCTTAGCGTCTCATATATCACATCTTTTCACATCTTGACATACCGAAAATATTACCCCTTGATGTTTCTATTGGATGGTGATAACTATAATGGGGATATAGGTTAGCTAAACGTTTGCGTTGTCCAGAACCTTAAAGCACTGGAATCCAAGACAGTGGGGCTTGTCTTGTGGGACACCTGCATGAGTGTATGGCACACGTCGTATATATGAACATGCTAGTGTAAAGATTTATACCTATGGTTGTAAAATCATCAGAATTTAGATGTTGTAATGTACGAGTATCACGTATTGCATGCATAGAAATATTGATCAGCAATGATTGGAATCATACTTTTAGAATTCTTTTAATTACTGCTCTACTGTACTTTGTTTGCATGTTTGTAATTAATTGCTGTCACGTCACATAGCATATGTGTGTGTGATCGCATCTGCAAGAACATAAAGCATTTGCAGAGCGATAGTGAACATCACATCAGAGTGTGTTCAACCGCATGTTAGTTTTGAAAAGCAATCAATTGGATCAACAGCTTCGACATGGATTCCAAACGTTTGACTTTCCTCTGGCTAGTAATAGTGGCAGTTGAATATCAGTATGGTAACTATAACGCTTGTTTTAAAAGTCCTAACTATTTATATTAATGTAATACATGAATATGACGTAAGACAATTCATATTCAAATTTCTTTGCATTGGTGGTTTTCAGGTTCTTGCAATGATTTTAAATAAGGAGTTAATCACCTAAACCACTTATTATAACAAGAATCTCAAAACACCAATATTATGAATTAAAATATTATTAAATAGATCTACATGATATCTACGTCGAGCCTGACGAGGCTGGCTCATTGCTTTCATTAATATGACCTTTCTTCCGGTAGCACATTACAAAAAACACATAGATTCCTGGCCGATTAGATGAAGTTTCCAATTAACATTTCAGTTGACGCATATCTAACAACAAGGGACACAACAGAAATATCAACGGAGACTGAACCTCGCATCAGCTATCTACCTACCACAGAAGCACCGGCGACAGACAGACCGGCGAGTGAAGTACAGACTACAGAAGTACTGACAGACAGACCGGCGAGTGAAGTACTGACTACAGAATCCAGAGAAACAACTACACATCCAAGTACTATTAACTTTGTCCATTTATTGTCATGTATTGCACTATAGACGACTTATCATCTAATCTGTCACTATTTATCTATAATCGTTCCAGTTTAAAATGTTTGTCTAATAACTCTGCTGAAAGATATTCCATGGAAGGGTTAATATTCTCATTACCACGTCATGAAACCGTAGATTATTGTTTTGATAATATTTTTCATGTTTCATTATGACTGTTAAGGCTTCGTGGTATTGTCACTTATTCAATTCTGAAGGAAATCTGAAGGAAATCAGTGCCAGATGATGGAGTTCAATAAATTTTTTTAAAATGTATTAACGGTCATCTCACATTTTATACCACACAAGTACTTACTATGAATATATGTATAAATAGTAATCCAATAATATCATATTGGACCGTAATCAATGTATTGGACATGCACAAAAGCAAATATATGAAATGTACTTGTACCTGTACTCAAGTACCAACCATACTACTCGTACCAGCTCTGATGTGGGTTCGTGGTTGCAGGCTGCGCGGACAACCCGTCTGAGTGCTGTGACGTGGGCGGCTGGTGCGCGCAGGCCGGCGAGGACGACTGCCCCGGTGACTGGGACTACCGGATCGGCTGTAACCCGCAGGACGCTGAGTGCTGCATCCCGTAGACATTGGCAACATGCACCGGAGGGGTTGGCACGGCCACTACCAGGGTTGCATTTAGGCAGTGTCAATCTTGAGGTTATACGGTGTGCTGGGTGCCATATACATGTGTAATGATGACTTAATTGTGTAGTGGTGGTATGATGAAGATTGATTTTTATTATGACTATAACTAACGGGAAATGTCATCCTATTTCTATCAATGATAATGGCAAGTGTTGTTTAATGTGTTATTTTAATGAGAACGGTACAAATGGTAACAAACACCAATTGGAATTGAGACACTAATAGGATGTCAAAAAACATCAATAAAATCTTCACACCAAAATTGAAATATAAAGTGTGTTGCTTGTTACACTCTGCTTAATACGTTTTAATGTTCAGTTGAATTCAAATACTAAATTTGTATTTTTTCAATTTTATATCGAAATGAGTTTGGGTTAACAACTCAGTTATAGCCTCGAGTGCGCTATGGGTCAGAAAATGAGTACAGACGTGCCACGGATAGACTGAAAATGGCACCCACCAATACACCTATTTGTGACAAACAGTGACCCACAATATACCAATATCTGAGAAACAGAAGAGATAATTTACCAATATCTGACAAAAATGTGACATGATATACCAATACCTGACAAAATTTGAACAGTGTACACGTATACAAAAATGTGAAAAGGACAATAATGATAAATAATTATAATATGTCTTATAGTGCACTTTATTCTAAGTGTTCTAAGGCGCTTAGACAATTAAATATAAATAAATTACTTGCATGCAAGAATCAATACCACATCACAAGATAGTCAACACTAGCTACCAGCAACTAATTACTAAAACAATACGGAAGAGGCAAGTTTTGAGTCTACGTTTAAAAATGTTACTGCTATCAATGTCCCTGATGACTAAAGACAATCAGAAATATACCAAAAGTATGAAAAGAAGGCACTCAGAATATACCAATAATGTGAAATAGGACACACAGCAATATATCAAAAATGTGAAAAAAGACACCCAGTTTTGAGGCAGGTCCGTACTCACGGTGATAATGTGAGGACCCCCCCTCCCCACCACCACCGCCCCGAGGAGTAAGTAATGTGATATGTGCGCAGGGGTGGGGGTGGGGGGCTCTTCCACAGCCGGGTTGGGTACATGTATATATGCTCAGCAGAAATACCCCTCCACCCCACCCCCCCTGATTTCGAGATGACAAAACATCTAAGACCCCAGAGATGTTGTCAGCCAAGCCCCAAATATCCCTAAATTTCTCTCAATCTCAAAGCAAAGAACCACACTTCTGCAAAAAAAGTAAACTGAAGCATGATGATATTTTGTTGTTGCCTTCAACTTTCATATAGATTCAATATTTAAGACGCCCTGTTCTGGCATAAACAATATTTAAGACCCCCGTCCCCATTTTACAAAAATACCCCCCCCCCTCCCTTCCCCTCATTTTAAACTCACTGCGGAGCATACCTACCTAAAACAGATGCTAGTCCCCCGTGGGGGGGGGGGGGGTTCACTGTTGATAACCTCATCACAGAGGTGGGCACCAGTAGAAGCTGATCTCCGGACGAGGGAGTGTAGATGTTTAAATGCATCTCCGCCACTGCAGAGCACGCACACGCACACACTCAAAACGGAACTCAAACACACGTAATGAATCAAATAAAAAAAAACATTTTCAATGGGTCATGTCCACGAGACCACGCCCCCCCCCCACCCAACCGTCTTAAGCGCCCACCCCATCAGAAATAGGCTGAGACGTAGATCCGCCTCTACTTTATCAACTATTTAAGCTCATTGAACTGTCTCAGATTTCGAATAATCAAAGAGTGACCGGCATGATTATACCATACAGTGAAAGTTTACGCTGACCGTTCACGATTTATGGGTCACGTGGTGTAAGTCTGAGCTGAAAGAGCGTTTCATATTCTTGTCAT
>CM032664.1:32236496-32291103 GCA_019095985.1 Streblospio benedicti | reverse complement strand
TATTTCTAGGCGCAATTGTCAGATTTGGTAAATATTTTAAAATTTAGATATTACGAATATTGCCGAGTAGAAGATATTAAATATGAGCATTATCTGTAAATACCAAAGCCTCTTAACTGACCATCAGTTTCAGAATACTTAGTATACCATTTGCCTTATACCGCAACAACTATATATCGTGATGGAATGCGGGATTCTAGAGTATAAAGATTCTTATGAAACTGTTTCTTCATTTGTAACTATCAATTTGCAATTTGACATGCTCAACTATTTGAATTGTTATACATTTCAGATATCACTAGCCATGGATCGGACTGTTTAGTACTTCTACTGTTGGTCTTCTTACCATTGCAGTATGAGCGCATAATGTCTTACAATCGGATTAAATTATGTAAGTTTACCACACCCTCATTCGGGTTGGTGTGTGGATAAAATATTGGTAAAACGTCCGTAGAATGCTAAGGTTTTTATGTACGGCGAGATTCTTTTCTCAGCTGAGGGTTATATGCCGATTAAACTAGGCGAATTTACGATATCCAAGTCGCTTAAACACTGACAATTCTACGATTACTATACAGCTAATATATAAGAACACCGATGATATAGTTAAAAGCCTGGCAGCATGATGTCTTTCACGGCTATATATAAATAGCACGCGTAACTGTCTCGATAGTCGCCGCTACTACAAAGCGCTCATCAGAGAGAGAATGCGAGTTGAGCTGAGCTGAGCGGCGGCGGCTGGCGGCGGCTAATGACTTTGTCCTATAGCTCGAGCTGTCAACGAGGAATGCTGGGAACGTGATTAATGGCTTTTGACTTATAAGTTCTTAATGACTTCGGTTTAATTATGTTAATGAGAAAATCCTATGCCCCCACTTATACTACTATTATAGACAGCCCCCACCCCCCACCCCGTGCAGTAGTCATTCTAAAGCATATTCTAGGTCAGTTTTGGAGGAAAATAATAGTGCCTAAGCTTTGAAATGCAGAAATACAGAAAATTCTAAAATGCATCTGAAACTCTTCAAATAAGTTTTGAATGCTAGGAGAAGATAAAGGTTTACAAAGATGTGTATGCAGTGTAGGGTCTACCTGCCATTCTGACTGATAGCTCCGAAACAAAAAGTTTTTCTCAAATAAATTCAACAAATTTTCCACTCAACCAAACGTAAAGGTCATCACATCACTTTGCTGTATACTACCTTCATAAAGCCGCTTAAGCAGGGGCCAGATTAGCCACTCGTCAGCTCGTATTGACTAGTAAAAAAAAACTTGTGGAGGACGAGTATGTTTTAGCAACTCGTCCTTTTGACGGGTAGCAATTCTGGTCAGTTTGACATACATTTATAGAGCTTGTGCAAGGAGGACGAGTACTTTTTTGCAGGACGAGTAGATATTTGAGGGTTGCTCGTTCTGCTGAGGAGTAGCACTTTCCACCTAATCCTGACGCTGTTAAAGGGCACTTATAGACTAGGGTGAAGTTTTGCAATTCACACCCAAATCAAGATTTAGATTGCCACACTAATGTTTAAACCCCTGACACTGTGTTGCTGTGCGTGCAGCCTGACGGCACGGACCTAAAAGCCGTTCATCACCCGGGCGCGTCGTCGTGGCGCACCTGGCTGAACTCCCGCATGGCCTCTCGGAGGGACAGTGGGGGAGACCACCTCACCCCTGCTCGCCATCGCCAACATCTACAACCTCGAAATCAGGGTAGGCACTTACAATGTCTACTGCTAATGTATTGGATCCAGAATGAGTTTGATTAAGCTGAAAAGTACACAAAGTCAGTGCTTTACGTGAATTGCTTCAAGCCAAATCCTTAATTTGCATTTACTGTGCAAAGTGTCATGGGTTCAAATCATTCTCAGACAAATCATTGCTTGGTAGAGACTCAGTATCATAATACTGTGATACATTAAAAAAACGCATGTGTGTGATATCATCATTCTACAGTGTGTAGAGCATTAACGTACTTGAGACCTGAAGGATCAGAATGACATCTAAAAAAATGATACGGAGATTTATGTAACTCAAACTGTTTCGATATATGCCACCTGGTGGCGGATATAGTACTCTATTTCTATTAATTAACAACCAAGTCTACATTTTGTATATGTGCATGTAGTCATTTTGAAAGGGAGTTTATTATTGGTGGAGGGGTGACCACGAGCCGTTTCTATGTTTTGCTGGGTCTCTGACGCGACATTCGCTACACCTCAGAGTCCGCCTATCGTCACTCCCTGCAATTCCGTGTATGAAACATTTGGACATGGTAGATAAATTAACATTGACCCAGGCTTTAAGGTGAATTCCTGTAGTTTATATCCTAAAATAAAATTACGTATATGGGAGACAGTGACTGACTGAAAAGGTTATCAATATTTAGGTTTAATTGTCAGATTTGGTAAATATTTTAAAATTTAGATACGTTAATATTCCGGCAGAAGATATTAAATATGAACATTATCTGTAAATACCACTTCAACTGACCATCAGTTTCAGAATACTTATATACCATTTGCCTTATACCGCAACAACTATATATCGTGATGGAATGTGGAGTCTCTTGTGAGTATAAAAGATTCTATGAAACTGTTTCTTCATTTTGTAACTATCAATTTGCATTGTTATACATTTCCCAGATATCACTTCAGCTATGGTCGTTATTGACTGACTGAGTTAGTACTTCACTGTTGGTCTTACCATTGCAGTATGAGCGCATAATATCCTTTACAATCGGATTAAATTATGTAAGTTTACCACACCCTCATATTCGTTGGTGTGATAAAATATTGGTAAAACGTCCGTAGAATGCTAAGGTTTTTATGTACGGCGAGATTTTTTCTCAGCTGAGGGTTATATGCCGATTAAACTAGGCAAATTTACGATATCCAAGTCGCTTAAACACTGACAATTTACGATTACTATACAGCTAATATATAAGAACACCGATGATATAGTTAAAAGCCTGGCAGCATGATGTCTTTTCACGGCTATATATAAATAGCACGCGTAACTGTCTCGATAGTCGCCGCTACTACAAAGCGCTCATCAGAGAGAGAATGCGAGTTGAGCTGAGCTGAGCGGCGGCGGCTGGCGGCGGCTAATGACTTTGTCCTATAGCTCGAGCTGTCAACGAGGAATGCTGGGAACGTGATTAATGGCTTTCTACCTCACTGTCTCTGATGTGGGTGCGTTGCAGGCTGCGCGACAACCTGCCCGAGTGCTGTGACGTGGGCGGCTGGCGCGCAGGCCGTGGCGAAGACCCACTGCCCCGGTGACTGGGACTACCGGATCGGCTGTAACCCGCAGGATACCCGCTGAGTGCTGCATCCCTAGACATTGGCAACATGCAGCGGAAGTGTTGGCACGGCCACAACCAGGCTGCATTTAGGCGGTGTCAATCTGAGGCTATAATGGAAAGCTACATGATGTAATGATGACTTGTGTAGTGGTGTGGTGCGATGAAGATTGAATTTATTATGACTATAACTAACAGAAATGTCTTCCTATTTCTATTAATGATAATGGCAAGTGTTGTTTAATGTGTTATTTTAAGGTAAATTATCCTTCTTAATGAGAACGGTACAATGGTAATAGTCCGGGCTCCTTATACCCCTATTTCTGTGAGTTTTCGCAAAAATATTTTTTTGTACCTTTAAATGTTTGAAGGAAAATGACGTTTGCCCAAAATATTTGATGGCGAAGAGTATTTTTCGGGTCAAACAGGGGTCATCGGGTCGTACTTTCATAAAATTGCATTTATCTTCGATTAATAACAAATTTAGAGTAAAAATTTGTATTGACTTTAGATATTTACACATGTGTATGTGTAATCCAAATAAAACATCAGATTTGACCTTCGACCTATCCTTCAAGGTCAAACAGGGGTCATTGTGGTCAAAATTTCATAAAAATTGCATTTATCTCGATTAATAACAAATTTTGAGTAACAAGTTGTATTGGACCTTTAGATAGGAAAACATGTGTTTGGGAATCCAAATTAAACATCAGATTTTGACCTTGACCTCTCCTTCAAGGTTATTAGTAGGTCGTAATTTTTGTGGGAATTTTGGTCATGTTTAGAGCTTACTTAAAGAAATGAGCAGCTTTAAACATTTTATCGCTAATAATCCATGATAAATTAGTTTTATTGATAAGCATTGTATTCTAGATTGGGATTACTTTTAAGGTGTTTTATTTTGATTAACACGCTTTATTAACTAATTATGCAAAAATATACCCATCGAATTAATATGGATGCAAAATGTCATGGTTATCCCAGAGGTTGAACTAAGAAATGATGAGATAAACCCATTTTGGGAATGTTAGACCTGGCTAATACCCAATCATAGAGTTAGCTTCTTTGCCCTACCTGATCTTTTACCATTCATAACAGAAGCCATTGAAACTGCCTTTGAATATGTTTCATCAGATTACAGAAAACCCTAAGATGTTAGATTTAGTGAATGGTACCGTAAATAGATTAATCTGACCTACTATGGTTCCTTGAGTGGTCCTGTAATTACAAGTACTTAAATATTAAAGCAAAAGGATTTTGATATCACGATGAAGTTGGTAACCACCACATTAATTATGTTAATGTAGAGAAACCATGTTGATCATTCGTAAAAAGGATCACTTGAGTAAAAAGTGATGGACATTTCTGTTTTGCCTTTGAACATATTTTTTTTTCTATGACTGGCAACTAGAATAGAATATGTAGATATATGGGAAATTTATTTGGGCTGGGACAAGTAATGGACTCTCAGAGGATTATTTCTCCAAGTTTATAGGACTATATCACACATAGCTTTCTACCAGGACTTAAATTTCGACTCCTTACTGTGGCACCTATTCACAAAGCATTTTGGCGTCCTGAGTGGGTCTAATGCGGCAGTTATACCTGTCTTAAGTGGTTGGTGAATAGGGAGCCTCAATACAGTGGTAGTGTGTACTCAGTGTAATATTGTCAAAACTCATTCAATAAATTATTTCAGTATCAAACAGACGCATTTCATATTCGTGGCAGCATCCAAACATCCTCGTAAGTTTCAGAATCAATAAATATTATTCAAAAGGCAGTTTAAATGGCTTTTTTTTTAATATGATCGCAGCTGACCAGCCCATTTCTATGATCTGGTAGCCTGTAGCCAGAACTTTAACTTAGCTTTTGAAATGGTTTATCATCTTTTCTTAAGCTTATCTGTCTTGTTACTACTATATACCCAAACAGATGGAATCTTTTTCCTCGCATATACTCATACTTGTCGCTGAATATTTATGTGTTTCACATCTTATCATTGGCCTTCTGCCTTCAAATTCTGCATCTATCACTTTACACAGCATCCTTTCATAACTTCGTCTCTCTGAACCCTCTTTTAAAGGTCTTCCCTGCAGCTTCTGCTTACATGTCCAACTTTCAATTAGAAAGAAATTTGTGAAGAATTACTCCTGAGTATTAACAAATACAGAAATCATTGAATGTTATTGATAAATTTGTTTTTTTTTTTTCTTATTGATAGTTCAACCTCTTGGATCTGATTTTCATTTTATTGCTTTAGATATTTGAGATTTGTGAATTTGCTGTAGCATCTTTTGTGATAAATCCATAGCATTTGCATTACCATATTCAATTGCGTCTCTCTTTTTGCAAATTTCATCATAATGTTGTTTTTAAGAGATCCTTTAAACCCTTTTGAGTCCCCACTCAATTGTTTCTTAATTTTCCCCAACTTGAATCTGGATAAATTATCTGATTTTGGAAAGACTGCACCCCTTCTACATACGATTTATATTGCCCTTTTTCCTTGTTTTGCATGCTCTTAGATTTCATTTTCACTGAATTTTCCAACAAATCTAGCAACAATGACCATTGTATTATGAAGATGTATTAAAGTTGTTGTTTTTGTAAGTTACACATTTTTAAACTAATGTTCAATCAAATGATACTACAACATAACAAAATTTGAGAAAATGGCCTTTATGAAGATATCAATGATACTGATGTTGCCTCACCCTACCATTAAAAAGCGGAAACCTTAATGGATATTAAACTATCAGTAAACATTGATTAAAACAGTTTATAATGTAATTCAATCAGAATGCTTGCATCGACAAACTAATTTTATCGTGGATTATTAACAAATATTTTGGGCAAACGTCATTTTCCTTAAGAGTAGTATCTGAGGTTCAAAAAATATGTTTATGAAAAACTCCGCTGAGTGTTTCCACACGGAGCCTCGCGGACTATAACAACCCACCATTTGGAATTAAGACACATATAGGGGATGTCAGAAAATACGTGTAAATCAAAGTATGACACAATGTTTATTCAATAAAATTCCTTCACACCAAAATTGATATATAAAATGTGTTGCTTGTTATACTCTGCTTAATATGTTTGAATGTTCCAGTTGAATTCACAAATACTAGATTTATATTTTCACTCTTATATCGAAATGAGCTCAGTTAACAACCTAGTTACTCGAGGCGCTATGGGTCGTGAAAATGAGCACAGCTGTGCCACGATAGACTGAAAATGACAATTCACCAATATACCTATTTTTGACAAACAGTGACCCACAATATACCTTAATATCTGAGAAGCATAAGAGATAATTTACCAATATCTGACAAAATGTGACATGATATACCAATACCTGACCAAATGTGAACAGTGTACATGTGTATACAAAAATGTGAAAAAGGACAATAATGATGGAAGACAATACTGCACTATAGAAAGCGCTGATTCTAAGTGTTCTAAGGCGCTTAGACAAGTAAATATAAATAAATTACTTTGCATGCAAAGAACTAAGACCCCAGAGATGTTGTCAGCCAAGCCCCAAATATCCCTAAATTTCTCTCAATCTCAAAGCAAGAACCACACTTCTGCAAAAAAAAAGTAAACTGAAGCATGATGATATTTTGTTGTTGCCTTCAACTTTCATATAGATTCAATATTTAAGACGCCCTGTTCTGGCATAAACAATATTTAAGACCCCCCTGTCCCCATTTTTACAAAAAAAATACCCCCCCCTCCCTTCCCTCATTTTAAACTCACTGCGGAGTATACCTACCTAAAACAGATGCTAGTCCCCCTGTGGGGGGTTCACTGTTGATAACCTCATCACAGAGGTGGGCACCAGTAGAAGCTGATCTCCGGACGAGGGGTGTAGATGTTTAAATGCATCTCCGCCACTGCAGAGCACGCACACGCACACACTCAAAACGGAACTCAAACACACGTAATGAATCAAATAAAAAAAAACATTTTCAATGGGTCATGTCCACGAGACCACGCCCCCCCCCACCCAACCGTCTTAAGCGCCCACCCCATCAGAAATAGGCTGAGACGTAGATCCGCCTCTACTTTATCAACTATTTAAGCTCATTGAACTGTCTCAGATTTCGAATAATCAAAGAGTGACCGGCATGATTATACCATACAGTGAAAGTTTACGCTGACCGTTCACGATTTATGGGTCACGTGGTGTAAGTCTGGAGCTGAAAGAGCGTTTCATATTCTTGTCATATCTTAAGTCTTCATTTAAACTGTTTACTTTTTGAACTTGGCTGATAAATTTGTTTGATTACTTTGCCCGTGGTCCGGTCAGTAACAATCATTTGACACAAAGAAGTTGTCTCAATCTAAATGTTAGCGTGGTTAGAAGTAATATTACGATGGACGGAAAAATATTAACTTTCTTTTTCTTAGCGGGGATAGCAGCTGGTCAGCAATATGGTAATTGGTCAATTTATTCATACAGATGAAAAGTACGTGCGTATTCATTGCACGTGAAACCATAGCTTTCAGTATGGGATACGATTAAATAGCATTTTGGTCAATGTCAACAAGTAAGTGGCACGCAAAATTATGCTGGCAGAAGTTCACTCAATGACCGTTTTCAATGATGTGCTATAACGTTAGCACATCATTAGTTTTATACATAACAGTATAAAAGTACCAATATATAATTATTCATAAATACTTTTGATGATTATTCCGGTTTTACATTTGTGGTTTCCATTATGTTTCAGGATGCACCCACTCGACTTGCTGTGATCTGGCGGGTCTTGTGGAAGTCCAGATTTAACCCCCCCTAACGGGAATTTAAAAAACCCCTTTTTCTTTATTTTAAAAATTGTTTTAATGAAAAAAAGTGTTTTTTTTTTTTGTTGGGTTTTTAATTTTATTTTAAGGTAAATTATCCTCTTAATGAGAACGGTACAAAATGGTAATAGTCCATGGGCTCCTTATACCTACCCCCATGGGTTTTTCGCAAAAATATTTTTTTGTACCTTAATACTGCTCTTAAGGAAAAATGACGTTTGCCCAAAATATTTGATGGCGAAATATATTTTTCGGGGTCAAACAGGGGTCATCGGTTAAAATTTCATAAAATTGCATTTATCTCGATTAATAACAAATTTAGAGTAAAAATTTGTATTGACTTTAGATAGGAACAAGTGTATGTGGAATCCAAATAAAACATCAGATTTGACCTTCGACCTCTCCTTCAAGGTCAAACAGGGGTCATCGTGATCAAAATTTCATAAAATTGCATTTATCTCGATTAATAACAATTTTAGAGTAATAACTTGTATTGACCTTAGATAGGAACATGTGTATGTGGAATCCAAATTAAACATCACATTTGACCTTTGACCTCTCCATCAAGGTTACACTAGTAGGTCAATTTCAGGAGTGTTGTTCATTTTTGAGTTTACAAAAGAAATGAGCAGCTTTAAACATTTTATTTGCTAATAATCCATGATAAATTAGTTTTATTGATACAAGCATTTGTATTCTAAATTGGGATTACTTTTATGTTTTATTTTGATTAATACTTTATTAACTAATTATGCAAAAATATACGGACGGAATTAATATGATGATAAATGCCATGGTTATCCGAGAGGTTGAACTAAGAAAATGATGTTAAACCATTTTGGACAACAGTTAATTTATTAGACACCCAATCATAGGAGTTAGCTTGTCTACTCTGATTATATTCATAAATAGAAGCCATTGAAACTGCCTTTGAATATGTTTCATCAGATTACAGAAAACTTGAGGATGTTAGATTTTTAGTGAATGGTACCGTAATAGATTAATCTTGACCTACTAAGGTTCCTGAGCAGCCTGTGTACTTGTCCTGTAATTACAAGTACTTAAATATTAGCAAAAGGATTTTTATATGATTTATGAAGTTAGTAAATCACTTACATTAATTATGTTAATGTAGAGAAAACTAAGAGCTGAACAACATTGATCATTCGTAAAAAGATCACTTGAGTAAAAGTGATGGACATTTCTGTTTTTGCCTTGAACATATTTTTTTTTCTATGACTGGCAACTAGAATAAAGAATATGTAGATATATTGAAATTATTTGGCTAGATGTAAGTATTGACCTCAGAGGATTATTTCTCCAAGTTTATAGGACTATATCCACATAGCTTCTACCAGGACTTAAACCCTCGACCCTTACCACTGTGGCACCTATTCACAAAGCAGTTAAGGCAGACCACCCGGGTCGTTAAGAATGTCCGGTGGTCTAATGCGGCAGTTATACCTGTCTTAAGTGGTTGGTGAATAGGGAGCCTCAATACAGTGTTAGTGTGTACTCAGGTAATACGGCTGTCAAACTCATTCAATAAACATTTTCTAGTATCAAACAGGACGTGCATTTTTCTCTATTCGTGGTACAATTCAAAAAGATCCAACATCCTCAGTTTTCTGTAATCCTAATAAAGCATATTCAAAAGGCAGTTTAAATGGCTTTTTTTTTAATATGATCGCAGTTGACCAGCTCATTTCTATGATCTGGTAGCCTGTAGCAAGAACTTTAACTTAGTTTTGAAATGGTTTATCATCTTTTCTTAAACTTATCTGTCTTGTTACTACTATACACCAACACAGATGGAATCTTTTCCTGCATATATTCTTGCACTTGTCGCTGAATATTTATGCGTTTCTACATTCATCATGGTATTTTAGCTTCTCTTGCCTTCAAATCTACATCTATCACTTTACACAGCATCCTTTCATAACTTCGTCTCTCTGAACCCTCTTTAAAGGTCTTCCCTGCAGTTTCTGTTTTTACATGTCCAACTTTCACTAAAAAAGAAACTTACCAGGAAGAATTAATTCTGAGTATTTTCACAAATAAACAGAAATCACAAGTGAATGTTATTGATAAATTTGATTTCTTTTCCTTTATTGCTAGTTCAACCTCTGGATCTTGATCTGATTTTCATTTTATTGCTTTTAGATATTTGAGATTTGTGAATTTGCTGTAGCATTCTTTGTGATAACCATAGCATTTACTACCATATTCAGTCAGTACACTTTTGCAAATTTCATCATAATGTTGTTTTAAGAGATCCTTTTTAAACTTTGTCTCACTTCAATTGTTTCTTAATTTTCCCCAACTTGAATCTGATAAATTATCTATTTTGAAAGACTGCATCCTTCTAAAACGTATGATGCATGATTTTTATTGCCCTTTTTCCTTGTTTTGCATTGCTTCTTAGATTTCATTTTCACTGAATTTTCCATGATTTAGCAATGACCATTGTATTATGAAGATGTATTAAAGTTGTTGCTCTTTTTTGTAAGTTACACATTTTTAAACTAATGTTCAATCAAATGATACTACAACATAACAAAATTTGAGAAAATGCACTTTATGAAGATATCAATGATACTGATGCTGCCTCAAATTCTACCATTAAAAGAAATTGAAACCCATTGATATATTAAACTATTTAGTAAAATATTGATTAAAATAAAACATAATGCAATTCAATCTAGAATACAAATACTTATATCAATAAAAACTAATTTATCATGGATTATTAACAAATATTTTGGGCAAACGTCATTTTCCCTTAAGAGTAGTATCTGAGGTTCAAAAAATATGTTTATGAAAAACTCCTACAAAATTTCCAAACGGACCTACGGACTATAACCTTGACACCATTTGGAATTAGGACACATATTTGATGTCAGAAAATACGTGTAAATCAAAGTATGACACAATGTTTATTCAATAAAAATCTCTTCACACCAAAAATTGATATATAAAATGTGTTGCTTGTTATACTCTGCTTAATATGTTTTGAATGTTCAGTTGAATTTTTAATACTAGATTTATATATTTTTCAATTTTTATATCGAAATGAGTTTGGGTTAACAACTCAGTTAGCCTCGAGGGCGCTATGGGTCAGAAAATGAGTACAGCCGTGCCACGGATAGACTGAAAATGACACCCACCAATATACCTATTTTTTGACAAACAGTGACCCACAATATACCAATATCTGAGAAGCATAAGAGATAATTTACCAATATCTGACAAAATGTGACATGATATACCAATACCTGACCAAATAAATGTGAACAGTGTACATGTATACAAAAATGTGAAAAAGGACAATAATGATAAATAATAATACTGAGACTTAGAGCGCCTTATTCTAAGTGTTCTAAGGCGCTTAGACAAGTAAATATAAATAAATTACTTGCATGCAGAATCAATATCACATCACAAGACAGTCAACACTAGCTACAAAATGGCCGCTACAAACTACTAATTACTAAAAACAATACGGAGGCAAGTTTTGAGTCTACGTTTAAAAAATGTTAATGCTATCAATGTCCCTGATGACTAAAGACAATCAGAAATATACCAAAAGTATGAAAAGAAGGCACCTAGAATATACCAAAAATGTGAAATAGGACACACAGCAATATATCAAAAATGTGAAAAAAAGACACCCAGTTTTGAGGCAGGTCCGTACTCACTGTGATAATGTGGCCCCCCTCCCCACCACCACCACCCCGAGGAGTAAGTAATGTGATATGTGCGCAGGGGTGGGGGTGGGGAAGACTTCCATTGCCGGGTTGGGTATATGCTCAGCAGAAATACCCCCCCCCCCCGAGATGACAAAACATCTAAGACCCCAGAGATGTTGTCAGCCAAGCCCCAAATATCCCTAAATTTCTCTCAATCTCAAAGCAAAGAACCACACTTCTGCAAAAAAATGTAAACTGAAGCATGATGATATTTTGTTGTTGCCTTCAACTTTCATATAGATTCAATATTTAAGACGCCCTGTTCAGGCATAAACAATATTTAAGACCCCCTGCCCCCATTTTATAAAAAATACCCCCCCCCCCTCATTTTAAACTCACTGCGGAGCATACCTACCTAAAACAGATGCTAGTCCCCACAGGGGGGGCAGGGTTGATACCACAGTAAGCCGATCTCCGGACGAGGGAGTGTAGATGTTTAAATGCATCTCCGCCACTGCAGAGCACGCACAGGCACACACTCAAAAACGGAACTCAAACACACACGTAATGAATCAAATAAAAAAAACATTTTCAATGGGTCATGTCCACGAGACCACGCCCCCCCCACCCAACCGTCTTAAGCGCCCACCCCATCAGAAATAGGCTGAGACGTAGATCCGCCTCTACTTTATCAACTATTTAAACTCATTGAACTGTCTCAGATTTCGAATAATCAAAAAGTGACCGGCATGATTATACCATACAGTGAAAGTTTACGCTGACCGTTCACGATTTATGGGTCACGTGGTGTAAGTCTGGAGCTGAAAGAGCGTTTCATATTCTTGTCATATCTTAAGTCTTCATTTAAACTGTTTACTTTTTGAACTTGGCTGATAAATTTGTTTGATTACTTTGCCCGTGGTCCGGTCAGTAACAATCATTTGACACAAAGAAGTTGTCTCAATCTAAATGTTAGCGTGGTTAGAAGTAATATTACGATGGACGGAAAAATATTAACTTTCTTTTTCTTAGCGGGGATAGCAGCTGGTCAGCAATATGGTAATTGGTCAATTTATTCATACAGATGAAAAGTACGTGCGTATTCATTGCACGTGAAACCATAGCTTTCAGTATGGGATACGATTAAATAGCATTTTGGTCAATGTCAACAAGTAAGTGGCACGCAAAATTATGCTGGCAGAAGTTCACTCAATGACCGTTTTCAATGATGTGCTATAACGTTAGCACATCATTAGTTTTATACATAACAGTATAAAAGTACCAATATATAATTATTCATAAATACTTTATGATTATTCCGGTTTACATTTGTGGTTTCCATTATGTTTCAGGATGCAATCTACCTTCGACTTGCTGTGATCTTGGCGGGTCTTGTGGAGGTGTAGCTTTCGACCCATGTGATGGAGAGTGGATATACGTTGAAAATATCAAATGCAATCCAACGTATCTCTCATGCTGTGATAATTACGGTGGAGTTGGTATAGAATACCCAACAGACCCTCCCACTACAGCAGGACCTACAGAACCACCAATTGACAAAATCACAACAGAATCACCAATTGATGGAATCACAACAGAATCACCAATTGATGGAACCACAACAGAATCGCCAATTGATGAAATTACGTCAGAATCACCAATTGATATAATCACAACAGATTCACCAATTGATGGAATCACAACAGAATCACCAATTGAAGGAATCACAACAGAATCATCAATTGATGGAATCACAACAGAATCACCAATTGTAGGAATCACAACAGAATCACCTATTGATGAAATCACGTCAGAATCACCAACTGATATAATCACAACAGAATCATCAATTGATGGAATCACCACAGAAACACCAATTGTTGGAATCACAACAGAATCACCAATTGATGGAATCACAACAGAATCATCACCACTTACAACCACCACATTACAGCCAACTACACATCCGAGTAATTCATTAAGTAGTATTTATAGATTTTTATACTATGCGATTTGTTGTTTATGCTAGAATTTATTCCTAATTATGTTTGGGTTGCCGTGGTGTGCTATATACCATCATCAGAAAGACATTATTCTGTATTACCATGTAAAGGGTAGTTTTATCATCATAGTTGGTGCTTTAAAACACCTTGAATCATAGGATTTTAGTCCCGTTTGGTGTACTCTTTATTGAACACTATTTCAGCTGGCTAGTGACAACTATTATAATTTGCTTCTTTGAAGTTATTTTCAAGGGACCTGCTTTTTCATTTACAGGCTGTGCCGATGCTCCGTCCGAGTGTTGTGACCGGTTCGGGTGGTGCGGAGATGCGGGCATAGACGAGTGTCCTGGCGACTGGGAGTATAGAGTCGGCTGTAACCCTCAGGACAAGGATTGCTGCATCCCATAGACATAGACGACACGACTCATAATAGCATATTAGATGAAATACACACCAGAGATGCGTCGGTAGTACATGTATATGCATAAGCAGCCGATCACCAAGTTTTGTATAACAGGCATGAAATTATAAAATATATTATATGTGCCCAGTCATGGTTTTTACATTTGAAAATATTCGAGTGAAACTATTAATATAGATCAAGAAGGTATAGTATACGTAACAATAAACCCTGTGCGCCCGCGCGGGTATGTCATTCACATTTTTAGTGCATGCAAACTCGTCTACGGCTGCGGTGATGTTGTTTTTGTTGTTGTTGTTGTTTTTTTTGTTTTTTTGTTTTTTTTGTTTTTTTGCTGCTTGAATCATGGGTCCCAGCATCATGCAATGGGCGTGTGGTATGTATACTACTGTAATGTACAAACACTATATAATACACATTACTAATATTACATATAATAGTAGTGTATGGTGTGGTGTTTGTAACTCATAGTAGTAGTATACATACCACATACACACACCCCTTGCATGATGTTGGGAACCATGGGTTGAATAAACAAACCCGCTGGTGTTCTTTCATTCTTTCCTACTTACCTTCCATTATTTTAGTCATGATACCATAAAAACATACGATGTATATTAAAAATGTGTGGACGGTATTTCTAGGTATGCCGTGTATGAAATAGCGTACACTATAACTGCATTGTGTGGCCCGCCGTTCAAATTGAACTTGAATCACAAAGACCTCATATTTACACCACCTATATGTTTCTATATGACTAAGTTTGAGGATGGGACATTGGACACCATAAGCGAATCGGTGCAGTTATGTGAACTATACTATACATCGGTGACGACACCAAGCCCGATGTTCGGAAGCCTCGTTAAAAAGGCGTGTCCCGTGTAGAGGACAGTCATCCCTCTGCACGTAAAAGAACTCACCTAGTTTGAAAACTATAGCTAGTGTGATCCCTCCAGTACACCCCCTGGCTCAGTTGGTTACCTAACCTGCCAAACAAACAAGGACCACATTGGAAATAAGCATTACATGTATATGTACGCTTTCATGTGCTATCCTAGGAACATTAGTTCCTGAAGAATATCAAATCAAATCACTATTCACAACGCCCTAGTGCAAGTTGTAAATAACACACCAGTGTGCGGTTCGTAGCCCATTAACACCAATCTCCCCATTTCCTTTCTAATAGCGATCAATCAAACGTGATTGACAAGCACGAAATAACATTTTGACGTTCACCTCTTTATAGAAATCAATTCTCCACAACATTTCACTACAACTCCCTTCAGCCCCAACACAGAAGCATCTCATAACAATTCTGAGAGATAATATTATCAGAGTTCATCAATAAATCCTGCTACCGGAGGCATGCTGAAAATACCAGGTCGAGTGTCCCTGGAATTTCAGCGTGGCTGCTGCTGCTGGCGGCGCGAGTCAAGTTTGTTATCACAGAGCCGGAGCAGAGATAAACACCAAGGTGAGCTCGGCAGCACAGCACGCACGGCGCTCAGCCCGGGCCCCGCCGGCAGGTTTATGAGAACATCACGCCGCCTGGAATCCGTATTGCTTGAATCAATCTGTGCTTCAGAAACTTGCTCAATGCAATGTGTGATTTTCATATCAGAAAAGGACAGCTTTGGTTCTTGGATGGTAATTATGGGCTGTTTGTATTTTATTTTTCTGGTGATTTGTGATGTAGGTTCTAGTTGATGTATATGTCTTAATGATGTGCATAAGAATGGGGTTTCTCAGTGATCTCCTTCACCCATATCTATTTTTTGCTGCTCTCTATGATTTTTTACAGTCCCATTACCCGTTGACATTTTATGAAAGCCCTTACATATCCCCCATCTGTATGTGTGTTACCTACTTCTGGTTCAGTGAACGAACAAGTGTCAACTAGACATATTTCCGGTTAATTTTTCTTGTATCGCCATCCCATGCTGCACACCTTTCAAACTACGCATAGTGCATTGTACACGCGTATTATAGTTTACTGACACACCAAACTGAGGTGGAAAATAATTGAAACTCAAATAGTGTGTTGCGGGGAGAGATTTCATAAAGTAAGTTTCTGCTCCAATGCTGCGGTGGCGAAGAAGTGTCATTGGCTCAATCAATCAAGTCATGCTCGAGTGAAATCCAAACCGCAGCGACGGCTAAGACTCATTATCTAGGAGATGTTGGGCTATTTACAAGATTTTTGTTCCAATTATCATGTCGCGCCCTAATTGTGGTAGTGTGTGCATATTAATTGGTCTCTGCGCAACATATCGCTTTTCTTCTTTTTATTTTTTTTTCTATTTTTCTTTTGTGGAATAAGTATTAGTCAGTGAGCCAGGCCACTTGGAGATATTTTAAGTACCACTTGGGGGGACGCATATTTATTGTATTTGTTTCTTGTCTTTCAAATATTTGTAAAGATTTATTAAAATCTTTATTCCATCTATTTCCTAACCACAATCTTCATGATTACACCCACCCACCCAAACCTCACCTCTACATGTTAACCAATGTTTTGACAATAATAAGTAACCTGTAAGTAATTATGACAGGTCCTTTAGTACGCTGTGAAGATTAAAACCTGTCTTATATATTATGAACACTATAAATGATGATAGACTGTCCAATTTAGCTGCGTTAAATGTACACCAAGATGAAAATATTGATCCAGAAATTGTCCCAAGAGATTTTGGCACAAGTGGTCACGGGCGTATCAAATTATGTTTAAATGGTGTTGTGCATACATAATTGTATTTTATTGTAAAAACATATTGTACACGAAAAAATGACCTGCAAATATCTCAATTTACTCTCAATACTTTGTGATTATCTGCATATTATAAACTCGACGTCGTGAATGTCGCGCTGCCCGCGCTTTGGTCCTAACGGTGCAATTTGTGCATAAATTTCTTAAAAGTCTGGCTACCCCTCTGGGTGCTAGCAATGCAGAAGATATATAGTGATAATTACTGATTGTGGAATATTTCATTAGGGGTGACCCGCTGCGGTCAATATTAAAGATTAGCGAAGATCGCTTTTGTAAAATCGAGAGAGCAAGACCTGGATCACGACTTTAAACCACAAATATTGACAGTTATTCATAATCAATATAAAAAATATGCTTAAACAAGCACGAATTTCGACATTATAAAAAAATATGATCTTATCAATAACAAAATAGTCTCAAACGCGTCGATAAACTATCACGATTATCAAGCAAGCCATTGTTACAGAGCAGTAACTGTGTTGAATATACCTATACTTAGAGATCTACAGTGGTGAAGATCTAGATCTGTCCCGAAAGAAGACACCTATATTACAATGTAGCATTTCTACTGATAATTACTGATAGTAGAATATTGTATTAGGGGTGGCCCACTGCGATCAGTATTGTAGAGATAAGCGACTATCGTTTGAGGGCGTGTAGTGAGTAATATAGCAGTGATTGTAACTCTCCCTGCTCATCTGTGGTCACTGCTGAGGTTACGAAAGTTGGTACGACGGCAATTATTTCAGACTAGGTCATATGACAGTAACACCACAGTTACCACCATTGCTCTTTCCAAACAAACTAAAAGCTTTATCATACAATTTCATCGGATTTCCTCTAATAATATTACAGAGTGATTTTCTGGAAATGTTGATGTAAGTTTAAAACGCCAAAACTATAAACCAATGGTGTAGCCTAATTGTATATATTATAATAGTTTGTTTATTTCTATCAATATTCGTGTTTTGCACAGTAATTCGTGCTCTATGGACATTTTAAAGGGGCAATTTCTGTGATGGATATCTTTATCTGCCATTCCCACCAGACAGCACTCCTATGTACGATACAGGAAAACAGGATGCTGTTGATTTAAAGCTGAGCTGAGGTAAATGTTACGGTTTCGGAGTATGCAGTCAATGCGAGCAGTTTCTTCTTGCACAGCGCCTAAGTTTATAAACATAAAACTGTGTAACGTGTGTGAGCAATTAGTGGATGGTAACGTCAGTCTGCAGCAGCCTGTACAACAAACAGGTGCACAAACCCTCAAAACATGTCCCACCACTGTCCCCAAATATAATGCCGCAAATAAGTATTCAATGTCATAAAATGTACGGGGCCAAATGCGCAACTTTCGCAGAATCCCTCTAGTCAAGAAGAACATTATAATTTGAGTCTGGTAGACATCAAACGCAGTAGTGCGTAATTACAAACATGCTCCCAAGTTGCACAAATGGATCATTCAACTTTGAAGAGCCAGCTAGTGATCTATTTGACATTGACATTTGCTTTTGACGAACTTTTCAGGGTCGCAAAATCATCAGACTGTCTAATTTTGCCTAATCAAACATAGTGGTTGTTTTTTTTCGCTGTGATGATGTATTAAATGATTAATTGTGTGACCAGAGAAATCTTGTTGTTTTTCATATGTTATTGCCTAACTCTACAATACGTGAGGGGTGTGCTAATAGTACATGTATTAGGTTATACCAGTAGGAGTGGAGGTTAGATCTCTCATTGAACGTGAGAATGAGTGAGTGCAGCCAACGAGTTCTGTTTAAGTCCACGCAATATTAGTACTCTTTTTTCACATGTTCATTTTTCATATTTATGTTTAAATGGCGTAGTGTATGGCATTTTTCTGCTCCTCATCACAGCATGTTAAAAATGTATGTTTAGAAAATGCTAATATGTGTGCATTGTATCAACATATAACTTCGTTCGTAGTGTACGAGGAACGGTCTTGCCCAATTCTTAAGTGATATATGTACATGTATATAGACATTAACTTTTTACCTGTACGTACAGCAAGTTAAAAGTAAACCACTCATATATTAGCATTTTCTAAACATACACTTTTTAACGGGAAGAATAGAAGTAGAACAAGTATAAAAAAGATCGTGAATTATTTCAACCTACAAACATTATAGTTGGTTTGCGTGTTTTTTTGGCTGCTCCTTTCACTGAGACCTCTGCCATTAAAAGTGTCCGCCATGGCGCGTCTACCAGCACCACTCACCGCGCCGCCGCCGCCGCCACGCAGACGAACTTTTCAAGTTCGGAATGCGGCCGCTGCCGCTCAGGAGGAGTTGGCAGCATCTTGCGGCGCAGCAGTAGCAGAAAATAGCACGCCACTTCTTGCCCTTATTCAGAACTCGACTCGTGCTTGTAAGCGCGCCCCCGATTGGCCCCACAGCTCTAGAGTCTAGAGCTCACGGCCAATGGCGGCTCCCGATACAGCTCCCGTGTGCCTATAAGTAGTGGCCTGGTAGGCGGCAGCGGTTCAGTGCGGCAGTGGCGACCAGGCAGGTGAGTGAAAAGCGTGTGAACCCTATCTAGTCGGTGTTATTGATGTACAACCTCCTCTACAGTGTGAATCTTACAGTGCAACCTCTTGTGCACTAGTGTGAAACCTCCTTCCAGTGCAACTCCTTTACACTAGTGTGAATTTCCTTTTTTCCCAGTGTGACCTATCCGATGAATAAAACAAATCAACCCTACACCACATCACCCGAGTGCCTTTTACTATGTACATGTACCCCTCACAGTTTGCCACTCCACATACACCACATCTTCCACATATCTTTCTCTTTGTTATGCACTCTTATTCGTCAACTTCTATCACCTTTTTAATAGTCACAATACTTTGTCAGTTTTCTTCTCCTATCCTCTCTTCCTGTTTTTGATTGACATGTGAATAAAACCTGTTTTCTCACATAGTTTTCACTTACCAAATATACACCCATCCTGACACAATTTTCAACTTTCCTAAACACAATCTTCCATCTAATACACACTTCTAAATACTCACTTGTATTGTCTTCTTTCCTTAGAATTTTCCACCCTGTTTTCGTAGAGTTATTGAAAATTAGTTCTCTCTTAAATAAGCAAAACTTGAAAGGATATGCCCAGAGGAATAATCACAATTTGGATACATTGTTAGTTATAGAATATGTTGGTAAGTTTAAGTTTGTGAAAGCGTGCTAGTATAGTTAGGTAATTGCTAAACTAAGTTAGAAATAGTGATCATTAGGTTCATATGTACATAGATATAAATTTATTCTAGCTATATATGTAGTTTTAAGATTACCTCAACAAATACCAAATAAAAGTTAATGTTAGACCACACACGAATCAATTTCTATAGTTGCCCAAAACTTTAAGAAGCAAATCATATGCGTCAATTCATTATATGATAACAGAACAATAGGTTTCCATCATACTTACGGCCCGGGGGTGGGGGTGGGGGCTCTTCTACAGTCGGTTTGGGCATATATGCTCAACAGAAATACACCCTATTTTGGGATCACATAACATCTAAGACCCCCTATTTTGGGGTAGCCAAACCCCACAGACCCTCTAGTTCCTCTAAATCTCAAAGCAAAGACCCACATTTTTGAAGAAAAAAAATAGTGAAATGAAGCATGATCATATTTTGTTGGTGCCTTCAAGTTTCACATAGATTCAATGCATTGTTTTAAACACCGATATTCAAAACTCCCTATTCTGTCATAAAACATATTGAAGACCCCACATTTAACACACAAAAAATAAGAACCCCCCACCCACCCCCACCCACCCACACAATGAACTCACCGTGGAGCATACCTACCCAAAACAGATGCTAGTGCCCACCGCGAGACTTATCGTAATCAATATACACATGACTAAGTGTTTGAATGATCCCATGTTGCAGAGATTGTCCCAATCAAAACTTATTTTTGAAATATAATTCATACTTGCATCAATTTACAGACCAATCCTATGTGTACATATAGTGCACATACTTACAGGTGTGAAGTATAAAAACACAACTTTCATAGCAGAATTCATACATTTATGCTGTACCAGAGTTCAGATTGACGAAAAGAACGGAGGCATTAGAGCTGGTCTTAATCACAATGATATATTAAATCATAATGCATGGCTTCATCGTAAACTTTTAAATTCTATGCAACAATACAAAAATGTCTTAGAGCTTACGTCACATACATACCATATATCAGAATGCTGTGCATGTAGTACTATGCACCTAATTCATAACAGCAAGACAATGATTAAACTTTCAATTCATATTGCTATCTTCATATGTACCGTACAATCCTGTAGTTACATTATCAGCATTGCATACACTACTAGCAAATTTGTAGCCTAAAGAATGTGTAGGTTAACTCGAACAATTTACATTGTAAAACGAACTTCTAGCCACATCATAAATGCATAATTGTTTAAAAAAAATCCCATGTTGTGTTATTATGCGTGATTGTTAAATCAACGCTATCAACGCTATATATCTTATATGACAATTATTAGCTGCAATTCATTCCTAGTGATGTCGACCTTTTTGCACCTAATATCTGATAATTTTGTTCATTTAGCTATATATAAATCTGCCAATTTCAGACATTCCATAGTCACTAACCCGTGCAAAAACTCCGTACACACTACTTATTCACGTTGTAAACAAAATTACAGGTTGATAAAAGTATTGAGTAACTAGCACTTGTCTGGGGGAACTGTACCGTGCATATAAAAGAAGTCTTAGACAGTAGAATATCTTACCTCGAGAAAGAATTCACATAAAATTTGTAGCCTTGTTTATAAAATGAACCTTTAAGCTTCTTTAGGAGAAACCACCATTGCATTTTAATTACAAGTAATACAATCTTACAACGTGTACAGAACCATGTATAGTTTACAAAATATGATATATTCTACCACTGCCTACGAACTGACACTAATTTGTCATACGTCAACCTTCTGGCAAGCATTTTGTGTTAATGCACATACGAAATCGTGGCATTTTATTATTAGAACATCAATGGCAAAATACTACTATACCAAAGTTCACCAAAGTTATTATATACGGTAGGAAAAATATGTTGTAGCAGGCGGTTTGTGCATAAAATACACACGTAAGACATTTAAATGGCGACTGTTGCTGTGGTGAGCAGTCAGCTATTAATAGTAACAAAATTCTACCAGAAATGCTCTGGCACCAACTTATCAAGCGAAAATGTGAATGCCTTGCGGTTGGAGTGTACACTCAACTGAGCTATTGGTGTACACATTGATGTATTGCATACGCTTCTTTGAGTGGGCGAATTTCTTGGAAGACAGCACTGTTCATTTGGGCTGCTAAATCGGCCTATTTTTTACAATTTAACGTTTCTATCTGAATTCGGTAGCCAACTAGTTCATTGTTTGCGATTGAGGACACATACAGAGTATAAGTAACTGTTTTATTTGCAGAAAGAATACCTTTAACTTGATTTGAAGTATTATATTAACACAATATATAATATACACAACATAACATCATCATATCTAAGTTTTGTGCTATTGGTTAATAATCATAATAATCAGGGGAACACATTTACAGAATGACGACATTACACCATGTTCGCCGTGGGTTTTTCATAAAACGTTGATTATGCAGTTGAATGTGACCATTCTAACTTATAAACCCCAATAATTTATAAACTTTATATGATGTTTGCTAGGTTATAAGCTAGTGCACAGTTGAATATGACCATTCTAACGTATAACCCTAATAATTTCTAAAAAATATATGATATTTGTTAGGTTATAAGCTCCACAACATAATAATCGCCAACTTGTTGAATTGCATATTCTATTTAGACGCAGCTAAGACGCTCTTTATTTTGATTACTTAAAACATTATCACTACGCATTTGCTGCCTGGTAGGAACTTCAGACCACGCATTATTTATCTTAGATGTTTTGTTTGTTGGGCAGGCGGCATTGGTGTAAATAAACCTAGATAATTGCCACTAGAAGTCTAGCATTTCAACACTTGCTAGAAAAATCGCACCCAAAACATATTGACATTTAAATGACATTGAAAATGTTTGTGGCATTGGCAGACTAACTTGTTACACGCAAAATGTCAGATGTCTGTAAATTTGCCATTTGAATATTCCAGGTTACAAAAATTCTAGAAAATGCCTCAACCAACTAGTGTGGTCGTGTGAGCAGTAAAAGTGTTGTTGAGCATCGAATAGGGTACTCTGACACTTTTTTTCTGCTGCTTCTGGACTTAATTATTATGTGACTACACTATGCTGTTTTTATAATTCTATTCGTCGAACATAAGCAAGAAATCGCAACAAGCCAATCTATAACATAATTATGAAGATTGCAAATATTTTTAACGCCATGTGTTTATGAAGACCATTTTGTTATAGGCTGAAACATTTTCCAATATCAAATAAACTGTTTTAAACAAGCACCCTATGGCAATATTCAACTTTTATTATTTCTTGAATTCACTTGACAAGCCAGTATTATAAGTCCGATATTTCTGACAGATGGAACTTAGGGTTACGAGTAGCCCTTATAACCCCTTTTGACTGACAGCGTCCACATTTGAATATGTATGTTTTAGTTCTACATAAAACACAATGTCTACAAATTAAAAGTGAACAAAAACTATGACTATTCTATGCAATTAAACTAATGTATGATGCAACTCTATGTCATGAAGTGATGCACAGGTTAGGTTTTTTAAAAATCACAATCATTTCAACTTGACTTGTTGCCGTGACGTAATTCTGCATCGTCTTTTATCATTACGCGTAAGCTTAGAAATGAAAACATATCTATCAATTGTGATCATTTTATATCGTCCAATACATAAGAAATAGATTCATAAAAATTACTCATGCCCGCTCATGCTTTATAAATAGCATGACCATGCAGCAGGTATTAGGATCATGTAAAGACGATAAGAGGCTGTTGTTATTTGCAGCATTCGCGAGAGTAAAGCTGCCATTATCTGAAGAGTGCATGGCAGCGCTCGGAAACTATAGTGTGTTTCACGGCAAAAGTAGATCTACAGCTTCTCTGTGTGCATTACCATTGATATTTGATGTCGTATTTGAATTCATATTTTGAACATTAATTGCATTTAGATAATCATGAAATGTACAAACATTTAACTTTTTTTTTTCATAAACCAGCAATATAACCGTTAATTGACACCTGAAACTTTCGTTTAATCGTAAAGAGCGTAACTTTTGAATAGAGTATAACTTAACACCGCATCTACCAACATCTTACCTCCAGCGTACACGCGTGCACGCCTGGTGCAATCGCTGCTTGGCAGACAGCAGTGCTAAACCTCAGAGATAAACTAATCCAGCTGTGTGCATCAGCATGTAGATAAACTCTAGCAGATGCTAGCTAGCCATGAGCATGCATCAAACATGTAATGGCAGTCGTGAACTGTTTAAAGTACACTGGGTTTCGAGTTCGCTCATCCCACCGTAATTTTGACTTGATCCTGGCGTCTATTTTTTCAAACAAATGCGTTGAGTTGATTGGCTTTTTTTTTATTTAAGTGCAGAGGCGCTGCTGCAAGCATATCTAAACGGTTTTGGCTAAAATAAAGAACTCTTTCTTTTGAACATATCTTTAAAATCGGTAAGGAATCTGGGATTTGGTTGGTTATAATCATGTCTATGTAATATATGTATACTTTTGCTCGTCTGATATCGACTGGGAACATATAATTGATAACGTTTAGAGAGAGCACACATCCATCCCTACAAGTAGACACACCTTACATGCACATCATGTTCGTCCAAAGAGAGTAAAGTGTATGTTGCATATAGTAGTATGTTGCGATTCTAATCCTTAGAGCAAATCACATATCTGTATGATTGTGTGAAATAAACAGAATCTGGTGTGATGTGAATGTACCCCTGGTAAAGCGGGGTGGTATATTGCATATGGCATGGTTTTTCCTGTTGGGGAAAGTATTAACCTTAACGCCCATCTTAAATGTATGTGTATATCTGTTGTTTTCAGTTGCACCGTCGTTTCGTGAGCACCTACTGTTGGCAAGATGGCGAATATTTTTGCGGGCGACCCCGACTTTGAGTTTCTGGCACTGGACCCCAAGGTCCATGCAGAGGAGACATCACGGCCCTTTGATGGTCAGTATACACTGTAACCCCCAATTAAGACAACGTCTTTAAAAAGACCACCTCCATAATAATGTACGAAAAGCTTCAAAATGAAACCATCACAAGCCTACAAAAATAGACAATCTATTTCTTGAGACCTATTGATCCCGGTACCGTGGGTGATCTTTATCACAGGCTATTTGCACGTTTAGTTTAAGGTACATAACTACAATTATATAAAATACGTGCTCTGATAATTTGTACTAAATATGGGATAAAGGTATATAAATCTATGTGATTACCAGATTCGGTAGATTGGAAACGTGAAGACTTTGTCATGCTACATTTTAGGCAAGAAGACCACCTGGGTTCCTGACGAGAAGGAAGGATATATCAGTGCAGACATTGAGTCCACCAAGGGCGAAGAGGTTACTGTGGTCACGTCAAAACATGAGGTCAGTGCAAACGACATGTTACAACTTCCAAGCATTACCAACAACCAATGGAACTTGAGAATGGCTTCAATATTCGTCTGCTTAGCGGTCACATCATTTTGAGAAATCACTAATATTCACGCTTTTAAAGAAGAATGAATACCATCAGTTATTTTATCCTCTCTACAACCAAAATAGCGTTGTAAATCTGATTTACATCAATTTCATTCTTGATGTTGCTCATATTGTTACCATTGGTTTTGCAGACAAAGACTTTCAAGAAGGACCAGCTCCAGCAGATGAACCCTCCCAAGTTCGAAAAGTGTACTGACATGGCCAACCTGACCTACCTTAATGAAGCCGCCATTCTGTACAACTTGAGGGCTCGCTATTGCAAGATGATGATCTATGTAAATTGCTCATTATATACCCTATAAACCCGTCACATTTATTCTAAGACACGTTTGTCTGATGATAGCTTGATTATTGATTAGAATACATGGCTTGCATACAATGTCATAGTAGTAATTTACGAATTCCTACATGCATGTGCATGTATGAGGGCGGTATATACAATTTAGTGAGACTTGAGATTTGGGTTTTCAATTCATTGAGATTTGAGATTTGACCTTTCAAATCATTGAGATCAATTGATTGAGATTTGAGAAAAGGGCTTTTGCATTGAGATTTGTAACATTAATTTATTGAGATTTTGAGATCAAGGGGTGGTATGTATGTGTTCGTCGAAACACAGAAGTGTCATTCGCAGAAGAGAAATAGAGAAGATGATGATTATCATGAGCAGCGCAAATATGTTACATTTCACTTTTTCATTCCATCATATACAAATTGTTATATGTTACTTGTACATATAGTTTAATCGACGGTGTTTCTACTACTTAAATTGTGATAGAGTAATACCATATGTCTCCGTAAACTTTCCAAGCATACACTTCACAATATGGCAGTTGTACAATGTTAAAGAGTTCGTACGTGGGTGTAAATACTCTGAATATAGAATTATTATACTAGTACGTTACCAAAACTACACCTCATATCCTGTAAACACCTCCCATGACCCCCATTATCTAGAGTGAATGATAATATACAATGTATGAGATTATGACGTATTTACACATCCCAACTGTTAACCCTGGATTGGCAAAACGATTATCACATATCGACTGGCATGTTTCCTAGCACCTTACCCACATCCTTCCTTGTAGACCTATTCGGGTCTCTTCTGTGTGGTGATCAACCCTTACAAACGCCTCCCCATCTACACCCCCAACGTGGTGTCCAAGTACCGTGGTAAGAGAAGAAACGAGATGCCACCTCACTTGTTTGCTGTGGCTGACAATGCCTACCAAGCTATGGTCCAGGACAGAGAGAATCAGTCACTGTTGATCACGTAAGCAATTTCACAACCTTCCTATTACTTTCCCAATTCTTAAGTTTTGATATACGTCTTGCACTCTACCTTGACACCCAACTATTCAGAGAATTGTCAATAAAACCATTTACTTTTTAAGCACAAATTGGATTGAAGCCCATATACCCTTCCATAGTCAACTTTCCATACCCTTTGAAATGTTTCTATGTTTGGCGTACTATTATTGTTGGTGTTGTAGTTTCAATCCAGACGTCCACAGACAAGAAATGGAGACTATGATATGAAAATCGAAAATGTGTTACGTTTAATTTTTCCGTTTCATCATTCCTGTCTTATGCATACAAGTGTGATCTCTCTGTCACAGAGGAGAGTCTGGTGCCGGAAAGACTGAGAACACCAAAAAGGTCATTGCGTACTTCGCCATGGTGGCGGCTGCACAAGCTAAGCAAGCTGAGAGCTCGGCTGCCGGGGATACCTCTGGAGTAAGCTATGCTTTCGTTGCACATATGGTCTACTGAAATGTAATGATTATTAACTAGGCTTAGTGATACTCAATTTGTCACATTATTTGCATTTCTTGCATTTCTTATTTTAGGTTGGATCTCTTGAGGACCAGATCGTGCAAACTAACCCTGTGCTTGAGGCCTATGGTAACGCCAAGACTGTCCGTAACAACAACTCATCTCGTTTCGTAAGTTACAATCTTCACGTCATTAGAGAACAAATCATGAAATTTTCACACAATTCGTGTTTCTATTCCGATTCTATTAGCAAATCCTAACACATTGCCAACAACCATGCAGGGAAAGTTCATCCGTATCCACTTCGGCACAACTGGCAAGATCGCTGGTGCTGACATTGAGACCTACCTATTGGAGAAATCACGTGTGACGTACCAGATGCCGGGAGTGGAGAGAAACTACCACATCTTCTACTGGCTGTTGTGCGGCCAGTACCCCGACTACAAAGGTATGGTGTAACAGCTCTTGTCCTCGTGTTGACCATATCATGAGAAATATCATAGTTTTAGCCGTATAATGAATTCTACTTTGATTTGTAAATAGCATCACCATGACATGCGTGGTATATTTCGTTTCTTCAGATAAGTTCCTGTTCACCCCAGACCCGGGCCTTTACCACTTCATCAATCAGGGTTGTCTTGATGTAGATGGTATGGATGATAAAGAAGAGATGAGACTTGCCGACGTAAGATTTTTCATCAAATGCGTCTTATTGCATTTCACGTATTTGTGTTTACTAGAAGATGTTCTATACGATATACTACCGATTAAGCGTATGAACATTCTTGATGTTTGCAGGAGGCTTTTGATATCCTTGGTTTCCAAGAGAGTGAGAAGTACGGCATGTACCGAGTGACGTCAGCCACTCTGCAATTCGGTGAGATGAAGTTTAAGCAGAGGCCCAGAGAGGAGCAGGCAGAGGCTGACGGCACACAGGGTATGTCAATCAAAGCGTGGATCATTTACACGTTATCATTAGATGTGAGGATTGCCTTGTATTCATCCATCCTAACTTACAGTTATATTTCTGTCCTGGTTATTTCAGCTAGGATTTTACAAAACTTTCTCAGTCCAGAAATCACATAAGCTTTACTTTGGTTTGTAAAATGCCAATTATTTGTATATTCTGTTTTTCTCTACACACCTCAATCGAAAATTCATACTATTCTTATCTTTCCTTTACATTAATCATAGTAAACTTTTCATTGAAAAGTCTTCAGGTTCATGCAATGGATTTTCACATTACAATATTTACCTTTGCAATGATGCATATATTATATAGTTTATTGTTCATTGGTGATTGCAAAGTAAGAAGAGATTCTTACATTTATTTTAGAGGCCGAGAGAATTGCTTTCTTGATGGGAGTCAACGCCGGCGATCTTTTGAAGTCTCTTCTCAAGCCAAAGGTGAAAGTAGGAAATGATTATGTAACCAAGGGCCAGACCAAAGATCAGGTGAACTTCGCTGTGGCTGCGCTGACCAAGGCCACCTACCATAAGATGTTCAACTGGCTTGTGCTGCGTGTCAACAAGACCCTGGACACCAAGAACAAGAGGCAGTACTTCATCGGTGTGCTTGATATTGCTGGCTTTGAGATCTTCGAGTTCAACACCTTCGAGCAGCTTTGCATTAACTACACCAACGAACGTCTTCAGCAGTTCTTCAATCATCACATGTTTGTGCTTGAGCAAGAGGAATACAAAAAGGAAGGTATTGAGTGGACTTTCGTCGACTTCGGCATGGATTTGGCTGCCACAATTGACTTGATTGAAAAGGTAAACTCCTATTGCAAATAGTTACGTTATTGCAATTTATGTATTAAAATCAAAACATGCACGCATGTTACTATATGTGCAATCTCTTACAGCCCATGGGTATTTTGTCCATCCTCCAAGAAGAGTGCATGTTCCCCAAGGCTGATGACAAATCCTTCATCACCAAGCTGTACGACAACCATCTCGGAAAGAGTGACAGCTTCATTAAGCCTAAGCCCAACAAGAATGCCAAGTAAGCTGTCATATATCATTTGACCATGTATATATCTTGATCTGAGCAATTCCTATTGTAGTAGATCTCCGATTCTCAAACATATATTTGTATTTGCAAATCTACCAACCTATATCATCTTAGGAAGGCATACCACAATGTAAATTGTATACAGTGTAAAATACATTAAATGCCGTACTTAGTATTTGATACGCATACACATAGTACAAGTCTTATGACTTCAAAGTATTATATTAAACACTCTTCCTTCTCTGTCAGATACGAACAGCACTTCCAGCTGGCTCACTATGCCGGTATCGTGGGTTACAACATCGAGGGCTGGCTGCATAAGAACAAGGATCCTATCAACGACACTGTGGTTGAATTGCTCCAGAACTCTAAGGAACCACTGGTTTCTTTATTCTTTGCTGATCCTCACGCTGGTAAGTACAGCTAAGAGTATAAATAGTGCGTGCCTGACTGAATATATGGATGTTTGATTTGTTTATTCATCAACTGATTCTTTGAGTATTTTAATTTTAAGTTCTTCAATGACAGTTGATTCAATGATTTTATGTGTCATTGACTGATTACATACTTTTCAGCTGCAGGTGGTGGTGGCGGTGGCAAGAAGAAGAAGGGTGGCTCTATCATGACCATCTCGTCCCAGCACAAGGAGCAGCTGAGCAAGCTGATGCACACGCTCCACTCTACCGCGCCCCACTTTGTGCGCTGCATCATCCCCAACGAAATCAAGACCTCGGGTACGTCAGATTTCATCATTGTGTATGGGAGTTCCTGCCTATACGATCTCTCTAATAGCTAAAGTATTTCTGATTTTAACTAATATACAAAACATTATACATGTATAAATGTACACGACCCCTAAGATTTCACGTACGTCACAGCCACGCATATGTTCACACTATGTATAATTCAATGGAGGCTTTTTTTCTTCTTCAGAAATTAGACTTATCATGAATTATTAAATTACAGTATCATGTTTTCTCAATTTAAGGTATCTTGGATGCCGCTCTGGTACTTCATCAGCTGCGTTGTAACGGTGTGATGGAGGGAATTCGTATCTGTCGTATGGGCTTCCCCAGCAGAATGATTTATTCGGAGTTCAAGCAGAGGTAGCGCTTGCTTCAAATATTATCTACTGCATACAATGTATTAATAAGCAACATACTATCTTTGTGAACTCATTGGTCTTAGTTTCTATTACTCTTTAAAGCATGTTGTCAGTATTACCTTGTACATGAACCACGCACTTGAATCCACTTTTATATCAAATGATTGCGTTGTTTTAATTGATGTTTTGTGAACACACCTTTGGTCCAAAAACATTTCAGATACTCCATCCTTGCCCCCAATGCTGTCCCTCAGGGATCATTCGTAGACGGAAAGTTAGTCACTGAAAAGGTTCTGGAAGCTCTTCAGATGGAAGCTAACAATTTCAAACTTGGTCATACCAAAGTCTTCTTCAGAGCCGGTATGTTTCAATAACTGCATTTGGTAATGTTTTATTTAATGACAGTTGTGAAGAGTGACGTTCAAACCCGTTTTACACTATAGCGAATTCCACCTACGTAGCTCTACGTGCTATGGCGAACAGGCAAATTCGTCAGGAAAGTTTGAACATGTTCAAAATTTGTGGTTGCGAATTTACTGGTTGGTTTAGGTTAGTTAAAAACAGTTATGCTTCGTCTAGGGATCGCAGAATATTCGCACATACAAGTAACACTTCGTTTGCCTCAGCAACTTGTCGTACCATGCATTTTTACTACGTTCAATGCCGCCACAATACGCCCAAGTTGACGGCGTGACATAATACGTACAGATGCGTTGCACAGGTTCGCTCATGATCGCTCTAGTGTAAAGCGGGTTTTAAACCGAATATAAGAGCTTAAGTCAGCATTATACATACACGAATTCTACTTACGAATGCGCGATAATGAGTTGTACGTGCTTATGTGTAATTTGGCGTTAATGGCTTACTTTCATCTTGCAGGTGTCCTCGGTCACCTTGAGGATCTTCGTGATGAAAGACTCACCAAGATTATGAGTCTCTTCCAGTCACATATTCGTGGGTATCTGATGAGACGAAACTACAGTAAGCTTCAAGAACAAAGGTATTTGTGATTAAGAATAAGAACTTTATATTTTTTCCAATCCAATGCTAATTACAACTATGTAATACATCACGATAATTTCCACGTAATTTCAATGCACGTTATTGTATCTTAGGATTGGCTTGAGTATCATCCAGAGGAACATCCGTAAATGGCTGACCCTGAGGAACTGGCAGTGGTGGAAGCTTTACACCAAGGTCAAGCCTCTTCTGTCCGCCGCCAAAGCTCAAGATGAGATGGAACAGAAACTCAAAGAACTGGAGAAGACAATGGAAGAGCTTGAGAAGACCGAGAAGATGAAGAAACAACTGGAAGAACAGAATACGGTTCTTCTTCAGGCAAAGAATGATATGTTCATGCAACTCCAAGCTGAACAAGACAGTTTGTCTGAGGCCGAGGAAAGAATTGAGCAACTCCTCATGAACAAGAGAGACTTTGAAGAACAATTGAAAGAAATGGAATCTAGATTAAATGAAGAGGAGGGTGCAAATGAAGAAGCGTCTGAAAGAAGGAAGGAATTAGAATCAAAATGTGAAGGTTACAAGACAGATATTGAAAACCTTGAGCTCAACGTTAATAAGTTAGAACAAGAGAAGCAGTCACGCGACAATCAAATCAAGACCCTGAATGAAGAAATGGCACGTCAAGATGAACAGATTGCTAAGCTCAATAAGGACAAGAAGAACACTGAAGAGACATTGAAGAAGACCCAGGACGATCTGCAGGCTGAAGAGGATAAATGCAACCATCTCAATAAGCTGAAACAGAAGCTGGAACAAAGTATAGATGAGGTAATATGGCAGCCTTTTAATAACTTCGCATTTTGTATATGAGTCCATATATTATGCATGATAATAACTGAATTATTCAGGATGCTTATTATATGTAATATTGATCCCTGTTTTAGCTTGAGGACAATATGGAGCGTGAGAAGAAAATTCGCTCTGATGTAGAGAAAGCAAAGAGAAAGTTGGAAGGTGAACTTAAGATGACCCAGGAGACTGTGGAAGATTTGGAACGTGTCAAGAGAGATCTCGAAGAAGCTGGAAGAAAGTGAGTGTCCTTAGATTTGTAATCAATGTGCTAGAAAATAAATGTCTAATTATAAGTCACCGTGTACAATTATATGTTTTATTGAAGGAAAGACATGGAAATCAATAACTTGAATGGCAAGCTTGAGGATGAACAGAATTTGGTCGCACAACTGCAAAAGAAGATTAAGGAACTCCAGGCCCGTATCGAGGAACTGGAAGAAGAACTGGAAGCTGAGAGAGCAGGAAGGGCAAAGGTGTGTGTTAAAATATATTGTTACTTATACGTAAAAACATGAACGAAAGATAAACCATAATGGTCAATGAATGCATATTATCATTAACATATGAAAATTTTTCCTACTTTCTCGTACATATAATTCCTATCCTCTCTGTGATGTTATAGGCTGAGAAGCAGCGTAATGAGCTGACCCGTGAGCTGGATGAGCTGGGCGAGCGTTTGGATGAGGCCGGTGGCGCCACCGTAGCACAGATGGACCTCAACAAGAAGAGGGAGAACGAGATCCAGAAATTGAGGAAGGATCTGGAAGAGTCACAACTCAATGCAGAGGCCAATATTTCAACTTTGAAGAAGAAACAGCAAGACACTCAAAATGAGCTTAGTGATCAAATCGACCAGCTGCAGAAGGTTAAGAGCAAGTAAGTTGTTGATACAAACTAGATGTATAGTTCAGAATTACCTGTTTTTAGACGTTAGCTAATATTTTCCAAATATACCAATTGTATATTTACTTTTAGGATTGAAAAGGAGAAGAATAACCTGAAGGGTGAGCTTGACGATGTACAAGGGCAGCTGGAACACACACAAAAACAGAAGGTAAAGTCTTGTTAGATCATCGCAACACATATTGAAAATATTAATTGTATAAACATATTTTATTGACTTACGGTAACCTTGTATCTTTTCATTAGATGGCAGCTGAGAAGCTGAGCAAACAGCTGGAAAGCCAACTATCCGAGGCCAATTCTCGTTTGGATGAGTCAACCCGTAATGCTATGGAGCTTGAGAGTGCCAAGGCAAGAACAGGCCAAGAAGCTTCTGATCTTGGACGTCAGCTTGAAGAAGCTGAGAGCCAACTCAGTCAACTTACCAAGGCTAAGGCACAGCTGCAAAAGCAGCTTGATGAAGCTAGAGCCAACTTAGAAGACGAGAACCGCATGAGGAGTAAGTTGCAGGGAGAGAATCGCAACATGCAGAGTGATCTTGATGCTCTTCGTGATCAGTTTGAAGAGGAACAAGAAGGCCGTGCTGATATGCAGCGTCTGCTTACCAAGGCTAACAGTGAGGCTGCCATGTGGAGACAGAAATGCGAGTCTGGCGAAGGTGGAGTCCGCTCAGAGGAGATGGATGACCTCAAGCGTAAGATGAATGCCAAGTTACAGGAGGCTGAGGCTGCTATGGAACAAGCACAAGCAAAGGCTGCTAGTCTCGACAAAGCTAAGCACAGGCTACAGGGTGAACTTGAGGATCTAATGATTGAGTGTGAGAGAAGTCAAGCCATTGCTAACCAGGCTGAAAAACGTCAACGTGCCTTTGATAAGACCATTGATGAGTGGAAAAGGAAGGTGGCCGATCTCCAGGGTGAGCTCGAAAGGACTGGAGCTGAGGCAAGAACCCATGCTGCAGATGTATACAGAATGAGAAGCCAGGTTGAAGAGGCAAATGATGCTGTAGAGGCCCTCCGCAGAGAAAATAAGAACCTTGCAGGTAAGCACTTGTAGTCATTGCATGTATTATAAGATTGAATGATATTTGACTGAAATTAACGTAGGAAGAGATTAACAGATAGCATGTAGTAATGATAACTACATTTTTCATGTTAATACAGAGGAAATACACGACCTAACTGACCAGCTCAGCGATGGTGGCCGCTCTGTTCATGAGAGTGAGAAGGCTCGTAAGAGGCTGGAAATGGAGAAGGAGGAGCTCCAGGCTGCCCTTGAGGAGGCTGAGGCTGCTTTGGAACAAGAAGAAGCTAAGGTGCAGAGGTCTCAGTTGGAGATTGCAGCTATCAGACAAGACATTGACCGCCGTTTGGCAGAGAAGGACGAGGAATTTGAAAACACCAGGTATGCACTTGTCAGTGTTTGATAGGAATTATTGGTAGTGTTAACATGCACGGCGGTAATCATCGTTATAATTATCTCGTGACATATAGATTTTCTATTGTTCGTTATACCATCTCATTTGGCCATCACAATTTGTAGGAGAAACCACAATCGTGCCATGGAGAGCATGCAGGCATCTCTAGAAGCAGAGTCTCGCGGTAAGGCTGAGGCTGTCCGTGCGAAGAAGAAGCTGGAGTCTGACATCAATGAGCTTGAAGTTGCTCTGGATGGTGCCAACAGAGGCCGTGCTGAGGCAGAAAAGAACATCAAGAAGATACAAGTGCAACTGCGTGACATGCAGCAAGCACTTGAAGAGGAGCAGAGAGCTCGTGAAGAGGCACGTGAGCAATACACCAGCTCTGAACGTAGATGCAATGCCCTTGCAGGAGAAGTTGATGAGTTGAGAACTCAACTTGAGGCCGCTGAGAGAGCTCGCAAGTCAGCAGAGAATGAGCTTCATGAAGCCAATGACCGCGTGTCTGAGCTGTCCATGCAGAACGCCGCCTTGACCGGTGCTAAGAGGAAGCTGGAGGCTGATGTTCAGGCCATGCAGGCTGATCTGGAGGAACAAGCCAATGAGATTAAGTCTGCAGAGGATGCTGCCAAAAAAGCTATGGCTGACGCTGCCGGTCTTGCTGAACAGCTGCGTCAGGAGCAGGATCATGCCTCTGCCATTGAGAAGAACAGACGCACCTTGGAGAGCCAGATAAAGGAACTGCAAGTGAGACTGGATGAAGCTGAGGCGTCGTCCCTGAAGGGTGGTAAGAGAATGATCCAGAAGCTAGAACAGCGTGTGCGTGAGCTGGAGGTGGAGCTCAATGATGAACAAAGGCGTCATCAGGAGACATCAAAGGGCATTAGGAAGCAAGACCGTAGGGTCAAGGAGCTCGCCTACCAGGCTGAGGAGGACCGTAAAAACCAGGAGAGGATGACCGACATGATTGACAAATTGCAGCAGAAGATCAAGACTTTCAAGAGACAGGTGGAAGAGGCTGTAAGTACTTCATACTTGATAATTCTATTTAATTCATTTAATAACTATAACAGATTGAAACTATAGGAGTGCCAAAAAATCATCATTTGTTAATTAAAAAAAGAACAACAGTGGAACAACCTTATGGACTCAACTTGGTCTTAATTTTGAATTAATGAACCCCTATCAAATCCCCAAACAAATCATAATTAGATCAATGATTAAGCAGCAGCTTCACAAAATCACAGTCAGAACGAACACTGGTAATTTTTCCATAAAGTAAATCTATATCCATAAGTAAATCTACATGCTTCTGTGTACGTATGCTTGCAGGAGGAGATCGCTGCTATCAACCTGGCCAAGTACCGCAAGGTTCAGCTGGAGCTGGAGGAGGCAGAGGAGCGCGCTGACATGGCTGAGAACACGCTCGCCAAGCTGAGGGCCAAGAACAGGAGCTCTGTGTCTGCATCCAGGACCACTGGAGGCGTAAGTTTAAGTTTCCTAATAAACAGACCAGGTTTGACACATTGTATATAGGTGTAATCATACTCGGGTAATAATTTATGGGTTATTTCATCTTGACTGGGAACTACTCAAGCTGAGTAAGCCTAGCGTACTCTGGATTGGTTCAAAATGATTATATCTATACATATGTGTATCTTAATATGTTTAATGCTGAACGTTTAAAACTCTTCATCTTCGGCGCTTGTTGCCGCTTTATGTGATACAAATTAATTATATTGTTTCAGGGCGGAGTGAGCGTCAGCATCAAAACTCGCCACCAGTCTAGCCATGACTAAATCGCCGCAACAACGCAGATGACAACAAAATACAACCTGCTTCTTATTGTGTTTTTCTCAGACTTTGTTACAAACACCATTATAATCTGATGTTTATGGTGTAGGCCTACATATAATGGACTATGTGACTTGAGAATAATTTGAACAAAAATATCGAAATCAGAGGAACATTCTTGAAAGAAGGGATACTTGTCAAAACAAGTATTACAAGAAAGATCATATTCATGATTACTGTAATTTATTCAAATTATATTGTTATTTTTTCAATCTGAGTATTTTGTTATCTTTCTATTTTGCCAAATTACTGGTCAGGTTATAGAACTGAATAGTCTGTTATTTTTCTTATTCTAAGTCAACGTAGTCTTGTTATTCTAGTGATACAGTTTGTTGGCAATGGCAAATGTTGTTCTATCAGGTATGGAAATGTTTGTCTTTGACGTCCTCCTGCTGTATACCTGTGTGCCAAATAAAATGTGTGATGCAAAATTTGTGTTTCTCTATAAACTTTGTGATGGTCATAATTGCAAATATACTCACGAACCATCCACAGCTTTTATACTGTCAATACACTACACATCATCTCAATTTCCTAGCATTCCCAATGCTAAGACTAAACGTACATATATCAATCCATTCATAATTGCGTACACTTCCCATATTTATGTACCTCATGGCCAACAGTTGTATTATTAGGCCTACGCCTAATCGTAAAACAGACAGCCAGTCGAAAATCGAGCGTCCGCACCATGTCGATCATGTCATAACGACGTTTCATTCTGTCCACTCAATCCAGACGAACGGGCAGAATTATGCATGGGCCCCGGCTAGCATCCTTAGATTGGGGGGGGGGGAGAGAATACTATTTTTCTTCTTTATTTACTATGCAAACACCATTCTTACTGACATTATATAAGACAGGGTAACTAACCATTAAAAGAAACAAGGGGTGCCAGTGCATCCGTTTTAGGCTGATTTATGCTCTAGTTATGCTCGGTCACTTCTTCACACTATTGAAATAAGTTGACATAGTTCTATGCAATCACAATCTAAATGTTTCCACCAAATTTGCATAGCTTCATATTTAGTGATCTAACCCCTGGAGGTGACTGAAGGGGAATTATATTATCTACTGATATGTTACTTACATTGTATATTATACCGTGTCACAATAGTAAAATAAAATAAAATCATATCAAATCAAATCAAATCAAAAATCAACCATAATGAAAGCATAACTAAATCCAGGCAATAAAAAACAACTACATGTACCTTATCTTATTAGATGAAACCAACGACGAGAATATTTTGTGTTTTCGTGTATACACTCATCATCAGTTTGTCAAACAATAAAATTTATAAAATATACTCTGCGGTATGTTGGAGTACAAAACTTTACATTAGTATTTTACCTTAGTATTGATGGGCGGTCTGTACTGCAATATGTACATAGCCTCCAAAGTCACCAAAAAAAGCGGCCACCACGAGATATCTTGTGCATGACTCTCATATCTTCCTCCTTTAATGTGGTTTGGCACTGTCGTAATTGCTCCCTCACTGGACCTGATCTGTTTCTGTGCTCATTAATACAAAAACAACTTTCGCATTAGATTATTGATAAATGAAGCTATGGAAATTTTAAGAAAATGTCTGTTTTGTGATTACATAGGACTGTCAGCGTATTTCACTAAGCTAAAGTGATAAAGCATATACTAGAGCATGACACGTGCCTAAAACGAAAACCGTAGCTCCCTTGCTTTTGTATGATTATTTACCCCCTCTTACCTTATGTGAATAATAATGGTGTTTGTATAATTAATATGGTATGTATACATACCCCCACCAAGGCCCATCTAACAATTCCACGGTCTGATTATTGTGACAAAAATAAATACCTGGGGTTTGAACCCGGGTTTCCACCAATTATGAATTTAGATCTTGTGTACTGTTTAGGGTCTCCTTCGAGGACATCAGTCAGGCTCGGATTAGAGGCTTCTCAGACTACTCCCGTTTCGCCACAAGCTCTCGCCTCTCCCCCTCATGAGACAGCTTTGCCCGCAATGGTGAAGAAGATTTAGGCTATAGCGCATATTACACAAGATTTCCCTTGCCAAACGTGCCGTAGGCTATTGCGCCTATTTATCTTAAAGTCAGACACAACGATGTTCTCATACGAATAGTTTATTTATTTGGATTTAATTATGGACATTCTTCTGCAAGATATACCAGACCACCGAAAACAAGTTACGGCTAAACCACACCTACCAAATAAATAGATCTGTCTTGTGGCGACACTTCTCCCGTTTCACATTAGTATTATGTAAACCACTCGTTTTATGGCAACTCTCTTACGTGAACACTTTTTTAAATCCTCCCGAAGATATCCACGTAAGACAGGTTACACTGTACTAATTTTCTCTTCATTTTGTCATTTCCATGTTCGGTAATACTTTGTACTTATCACTCGCGCATTTTCCACTACCTGACTTGCAATATGGAGCAGTTTGTTAAAATCTACCACCTATACAAAATCGAACCCACTAGCTGCTGGGTGTGAGTCATAGTATGCACTCGGTTAATACGACTTTAGGGTGCGGCAAATGTGCTATATATACCGTGAGCACGCATGATTTCTAAATTGTTGGTGAAGGCAAGCTAAAACAAGTTAAGTGTTCGCCAGTGGTTCTTAATTACTACCCAGGATTATAATGAGTTTCTTAGATCTCTAGCCCACTATATTTCATTCCATTTGACACTTACATATCAACGCGTTTGATAGCAGCTCGGCCTGTGCCACAGCATTAAGATTATAAGGTGCTGAAGCTAATGTGCTACTGAGCGATAAAACCGGCTTGAGCGGGTTGGTGCCGATGCATTGTGCAGTCACCATTTTTGCACAGCGAAACTAATTCATGAGCAAGACATTTGATCCGTTTATATCACTCAGAGACAACCAAATCATTTACATTTCATTTCATTGCAATGTTCGGCTTACCTCATTGAAAGCATTAGATAAAGCAACGCTCACTGTTTTCTTCCAAATTAGCAATCCATTCACGGGGTTTTTGCATTTAAAAAAAATGTAAGATGTAGTGAGTGCGTATAGGCTATGCGTTATCGTGTCTAATATGTATACATGTAATGACACATCATTTCAAGGCTATTAAATCAATTACTTGAACTTATTAATAACTAGATTTTATCTATCACGTATCAAGATCCGCTTTATTGTTATGTTTTTTTTTTAAAGACATCATTCTTAGACAACTAACAACCATTGGGTCTCACAGTGACTGCAAATATGGTTGTCGCTGACAACTGAATATTTCTCATCTACACAAAAAACGTCCTGTTCGAGGTCTAACCTTCATTTCAAATAGCAAAACATAGCCATTACATTAAAATCCACTCGAACGTTATAATCGTAGCATTGAGGAAAACACATGGCTCAAGGATTCATGCCAGTCTGTGGAATTCTGCGGCAGATTTGAGTGATGGCTGAAGCAACCAGAACGCGCTCTACGCTCGGTACATTGACATTTTGGCGGTCCGCCTGTCCGTGTTTGTGGAGAGCCTCTACCCAGAAGTCTAATGAACCTTCATGCGTTGGTTATAAGTTCCCAGTGAGCTATTTAAAAATCTTATTATTTCGATTCGCTTTGCAGCACGCTACTATTTACATTCGATTTTGTTACTCAAGTTTCTGCCACTAAGATTTTTTTCGTACTACATTGCTTCAGTAATGATTGACATGAGATTTGAAACTGAAACTTCCATTACGCATTGGTTTAAATTGAATATTGCACTGCAAAGAAATCACTCTTACTCCTGTACTGATTATCACATTGGATGACGTCTGCATGTTATTAACCCCAGTGTCTCTTCACCACAGAACTTTCTGCTAATCCTCCGCTGCTTGGTCCATATTTTCTTAATCTATAAGTTGGTCTAATTAGATAGATTACGCAAAGGGATTTACGAGGCTTTCCTCAACACCCATCCTAATCAGAACAAGAACTGAGTTACTGCTAAGCGAGTACCGTTTGGCCATGGCTAGGTAAGCATAAAGAGAAAACAAATAATTCCCGCAAAAAGAAGCTGCGTGGTCAAATATAACTGTCTGTACTCATAAATAAAGACCCGCATAAAAACTGTTTGCGTGCCGTTAGTAGTCATTTCTCACACATCTGACATAGAAAATGCCAGCTAGAATAACTGTTTAGGGTCTGCATTACTGCAAGACTTGAATAGCATTGCCTGCACAACATTGATGTGATTTACAAACATTTATTTGCTAACAATTACGAAAAGTGAAAAGTCAAGTTTCCTTGCATTAAACGTTTGGGCTAAATTATGGTAGTAACGTACCTTGTACTATGTTGATGAGTAAGCAATCATGATATAAGTATGTGATTCGATTTTTTTCTAATTTACCCACAGGTAATTGACTGAATGCAGAGGTCTCCTTTCCACGTAAATTACATTAAAATAGCACTTCAAATTGGTGAACAAAACAGCTACGTGCTTCTCATCAGTGTGCTCGTTCGATACCTGATTCTAAACAAATGAATCCGACATCATTACGAAAATGGTTAACCACAATGGTTACTTTTGTATACTCCACACTCCGTGGTCATCATTTTTCATTAGAAGATTCATATTAATCGTTTTCATAAACGTTGTGAGTGTGTATTTCAATACGTCCTAGAAAACAAAATGTTCATGCCTACCGTTGGATGGTAGGTTATGACCGTCCCTGTTTCAAGGGTGAACTTGGCATTTATCTTGGAGTTGTGCGGTGCGCAGACAACCTTTTTTAACTAACATCACAAGACTTGTGGTGTGAGCCAATGATTGGCGAGGAGCTAGCTAGCCTGAGCTAGTGGGAAACTGGGCGAGTATATAAGCTGAGGGAGTGGTCTCGGGAACCCTTACCAGAGCGGCTAAGGCTTTTCACGGAACTACGTGAGTACAGTCTGTGTGGCAGTGGATTAGAAATTTAACGGTGTGTCTTGCGTGGAATAATTATTTGTGCAGTTTTCTTTCATGGACATTAATTTTTTCATCATTTCATTGTGTGATTATTGTGTTAGTTTGTGTGTTTTATTTTCTAAACTTTTCCCCGGTTTTGGATATTTTAGAGGCTGTTTAGTTTGAGTGTGGGGATTGGAAATTTGTTTTTGTATTGTTGTTTTTGTGTCTTTTCTTTTGCATTTATGGTTTATCTGTGAGTGAATAAATTTTGTAATCATGTGTGAAATAAGTAGTGAGACATGTACATGTAAGTCTATTAATTAATGATATGTAAATGTTGGTGTCGCTGTAAAGATTTATGTGCGCAATTTAGAAATGTTCATCTCAATGTGCATGCATTGCAATTAAATTTAACACAAGAGATTAACATTACTTTCCTATGCTTCGAAAATATTTAGGATGTTATATTGTAGCCGTTTTGGCCCATGTATTAACCGTTCCAACAATTAATCGTTAGAACCAAAAAAGTGATTCATTGTTATCAAAACGAAAGGAGAAACTATGCTTACTACAATGATTTTTCTCCACTAGTACAATTACATTGACGGATCAGACGTATTAATAAGCGTCAGCACAACAGAGAGATATGAAAACTTACGATATGATGGGACGCATAAACAAATATCAGACAAGTTTCTGCATTTTTCGCATATCAATAAGATGATAAAAGTCTGAGAGAAAACAGAGAACTGAACAAATTTCTGAGCATGCTCAAAACTTTTCTCATGAGTTGATGGCTGGAATTATCTGCTTCTTCATTGCAATGTAAACGTTATCTTGAAGTATTGAAAATGAAGACTGAATGTGAGCTGAATTTATACAATCTGGCATTGAAATACAGAGTTGTGATGATTGTTATAGATTTTAATCACAATGGACGTGCATTTGTACTGGACTTGATTATAACTTTCCCCTTCTTTTCTAATAATTTAGGCATTGCTTATTTTGATATCGATGATGCAACAGCTGAAGATAATCGCGGTGATAATGATAGTATTTAGTGAATATAATGTGCAAGTTTTAAATGAAATTCTGAAGTTGAAAGCATGCGTTTCTTCTACTAATGATTTGTTTTAAAATTATTGTTAACATTTACAGATTACATTACATTGTGATTTTAGATATGGATATAAAATGATGTCGTTTTAATTTCTCTGTACGTTTGTGTACACTGCCTGACGACAAATACCTTGTGCTACAGGTGATCAGAGCCCGCCCTGTCCCTGCTCTCTGAGGCTGTTTCGTCTACACTTTGAGGAGCGTCCACACACCAACCCGCAAACATGATGGCCAGTATGTTTGAGGGCGACGGCGACTTCGTCTACCTCGCCCTCAATCCCAAGGAGATGGCAGAGTTTGCTGCCACGCCTTTTGATGGTGAGTTTTAGTCACCGTAATGTCTACCAAGGCATGACTTTGATAAGATTCAGGTGTTATCCTGTGAACTATGGTTGGCGTAAAGATCACGGAGTGTCGGCGCGCAGAGTCCAGGTATCTTCCACTTAAACATACTGGATTTGCCCAGCCAGGTGTTGCATGTGTGGCACAACATGGCTGTTGGTATGGTCTCTTACGCTTTTCTCTCATCAAAGAGGATGGGAAACTTTTATTTTTATTAAGTGGTGTTATGGATATGTATATCATATACAAGTAGTGATACAAACTATTCTATCATAGTCAATGCAATGTATTACCATTCTGCCAGTCTACCATTTCCAACAGTATGGGATCGCTCACAAATGACGTCACCCGGCGGAGAGCGGGGGCGGGGGTTGTAGCGAAAAGTGACGAAAGATGTCAGGCTGGGTGTCTAGCACTTGGGTGATGTCACCGTTTGAAAAAAAGTGTTAGTTATTTAACAGTATTTTAACTTATTTTCTGAACGTTCAGTGAGTTGTGATATATCTACCAGTTAAAATCACATTGCCATGTTTTCGTTATGTCCTAAATACATTTGTAAAATTATGTCTAAATTATGGACATACATATTCAAATGTTTCAAATGTCCTTATATAACGGCACAGTAAAATCAATGCTAAATGTCATCACGAAATCATATAGCAAGAGGGTGGGGGGAGCAAACATATGACGTCACTTATCAGGAGGAGAGGTGCTGCAAAGATGACGAAAAGTGACGGGAGCGGGGGGGGGGTAAAAGGGCCAAAATGAGGTGATGTCATTTGTGAACGCTCCCTATTATCTGCATATACATAGCTACATCTACATTGAAACCAGCTCATTGTTTGATAAGGCACAAAAACGTCTTTTGAAAATCTCATCAGTTCTCTCGATATTAGATTTAATTAGCCATAGTATTATGATTCTTGAAAGAGAAATATGTATCAAAATCAAATTGTTATCGATGTATAGTTTATTGATAAATGAGATTCTTTCAACTCATTATTTCCTTATTACATGTATATATTGTAATCTATTACACAATTTATACACATGAGTTATTAGTAATAATATGACTTAATGCTATTGATTTAATTTTACCTGATAGTTTATCTAATTTATTTTGATTATCTATGCTATTGCAGGCCCTGATAGTTCATTTAATTCACTTCATTTATCTATACTATTACAGGCAAAAAATGTGCTTGGGTGCCAGATGAGAAAGAAGGGTACATTAAGGGTGACATTGAGTCCACCAAAGGTGAAGATGTGAATGTTGTAACGGAAAAGCATGAGGTAAAAAATTCTTTAAAAAATGTTTTAAAATGAAATTATATATATAACCATCATAAGTCAAATTTTGAAATTTTAATACCTGCTCTGAAAATACAGCTCTCTGCAAGGATCAATCATATTTGGGGACGCGATGTGTCCAGATTATATGCATACATGCGAGTGTGCATATTAAGATTTATCTTGGCCATGCCTTTTCATGTCTAATTTTAAGCAAGAGTTGGATCTCGCCCTCACTAGACATGATGTGCATTATGTACCACGCGTGTCTACAACCTGCGATTAACGTGTGTCAAAGGCATACATTATATTATATTAGTTATCTGCTTTTTCTATTCTTGCCATGTGAGCTAGCATATAGATAATCTCTTTTTCTTCAGAGTAAGACATTTAAAAAGGACCAGCTTCAGCAGATGAATCCTCCCAAGTTTGAGAAGTGTGAGGATATGGCCAACCTTACCTATCTGAACGAAGCTTCTATCCTCTACAATTTGAGGGCTCGTTATGTGAAGATGATGATTTATGTAAGAAACAAAACTTTTTACAAATTCTGTGTGTATCCTCCATCCATACCTTACCTATATTGTCTAATGATAGTTTTAATTATTCCTTTTTAACAATCTGCAAATGTGAAATATTTCACCAATAAAAATTTTGTTAATTGAATGTGGGAACAAAAAACCAAGAATAAGTATTATCATGCTTAGAAATATATACATATAGTGCATACGGGGAAGAAAGGGGTTGTAATATGCTCATGCAAATAGAAAAGGAGACAATCTGTATCATTTTGTGAATTATGTACCTACATGCACAATGTATGGGTGAATGAAAGAATACAGATTTACACATTTATCAGGCAATCGCTATACCCTATCAACTATATACAATGTATACATGTTGCAAGCGTGTATTCTTGTGACAGAGACAATCAATACGTTCTTTTTGAAATATCTTACATCAAACAAATATTTTGTTTGTGATAAAACATTATGTTGGAGTACACATTTAGAACAAAGAACAATAGAGAAACAAATATCAACTCTTAATTATATCTTTCCTTGCTCAAGGACCGATGTACCCATTACATTAATAATACGCTCTTTTGTGATGTGATTGACTGTAAAAAATATATCTTTCTTTTGTTTTTGAGTGACAAGTATTGTTTGCACACAATCCTCTCCAACACTTTTCCATTGAGTGAACCCGTTTTAAACTTTACCTAATTATTGTCAAGGTGATTCCTTCATATCCTGCGGCATGATCCAAAATCCTCACCATACCTTCTCTTGTAGACCTATTCGGGTCTTTTCTGTGTGGTGATCAACCCTTACAAACGCCTCCCCATCTACACCCCCAACGTGGTGTCCAAGTATCGTGGTAAGAGAAGAAACGAGATGCCACCTCACTTGTTTGCCATTGCTGATGGTGCCTACCAAGCTATGGTGCAGGACAGACAGGATCAGTCTATGTTGATCACGTAAGAGAGCCAACCATTAGTTTATAGCTAAGCAAATTGGCTTTCTTAAAAAGAGTACCCTTTCTGTGAATTACAAGTTACATATGACTTTACAGCCTATAAATGGAATCTAATTAGTTTTGTTATGCAGTAAAACATCAATAGTATAATTCAAAATAATTTATTTTTATGGTTTCCACCTAATTTATCTTACCATTTTCTATGCAAATGTGGGTTCAAACTACAAATATGTCGTATACCTGAACAGATTTGACTCAAATAATCACTATTACAGAGGAGAGTCTGGTGCTGGAAAGACTGAGAACACCAAGAAAGTCATTGCGTACTTTGCTATGGTGGCTGCTGCCCAACAAGCCCAGGCAGAAAAGGCAGGTGGTGCTGCAGACAAGAAACTGGTAAGCATCAAAACATTCTTCAAACTATAATTCTGTACATATGGTAGAAGGTTGTGTTTTCCAGGAAGAATCTTTTTAACAGGTTTTGTCAATACATATTTACAGGGATTGTATAGAATTAAAACTTTAATAATGTATAATTTCATAGTTTCATAATTTCAGGGATCCCTTGAAGACCAAATTGTGCAAACTAACCCTGTACTTGAGGCTTATGGTAATGCTAAGACTGTCCGTAACAACAACTCATCTCGTTTCGTAAGTATATTTATGCAAATGGAAATGAAAATCCTTATTTCAAAAGTCTTGAGAAGTGCAATAAGACCTGCTTAACTTGTAGGCTAAGGGAGTACTCTAATTGGATGATATTGAGTTAATATGAAATGTTATTCAGATTGATGACTTTTATACATAATAATTTTTATCGATTTCTAACAGTCAGATGGGAATTTGCTTGAAGAGGAAGAAAATGCTAATGACACTTCAATTGAATGTGTGTAAAAAATATTATGAATTATTCACTACCTCACAGGGCAAGTTCATCCGTATCCACTTCGGCACAACTGGCAAGATCGCTGGTGCTGACATTGAGACCTACCTATTGGAGAAATCACGTGTGACATACCAGATGCCAGGAGTGGAGAGGAACTACCACATCTTCTACTGGCTGTGCACCAACGCGAAATACTGTGGTAAATAATACTTTGGACTCCAGAAAATTCTTATATCTTGGATATAACTATTATAAAATCTACCAGTACATTTAACCTAGAAATATGTAATAGATTTTTCACACTAGTAACAAAGCATGATAACATTCTCTTTCAGAGTTCTGCCTGATCCAACCTGACCCTGGTCTTTACCACTTCATCAATCAAGGCTGCCTTGATGTAGATGGCATGGATGACCCAGAGGAGATGAGACTTGCTGATGTATGTTTGTAACCTCATTTACATTTTCGAATGTGTATATTCCATTCAACACCTTAAACCAGCTTTTAATCCAAAATTGTATGTATTAAGTAACTGAAAGGAAATGTTGGTAAATCTTACTGGATAGCACTAAAGGGTTTTCATAGAGGGTGATCATTTGTGAATTGATGTTAATCTCTGAACATTAAAGTGTGTGTGTCTTTGTGAACAAGAATCAATATAATACAACATAACTCCTTGGGATGCAAGACTGTATATAAAATTGTCCATTTTCAACCATGTCTATCTTACACACCTTGCTGATCTTCGACCTACCATAAACCTTCCTCATATCGTACTACACGTATTCTGAAAATTAGAACATATAGTTTATTATATGGTGTGACATTATAGGAAGGTTTTGATGTGCTGGGCTTCTCTGAGGCTGAGAAGTACGGCATGTACAAGGTCACTTCGGCCGTTGTCCAGTTTGGTGAGATGAAGTTCAAGCAGAGACCCAGAGAGGAGCAGGCAGAGGCTGATGGCAATGCTGGTGAGTCTGATTGAATTATAATTCTTTCAATTACAACATATATAAATATGGTAAGGTCGTTTTTGTTTTTTTCTTTTTGTTAGTCAACACAACACTTCTTGCAATGTTGAGTGCATGAGAACAACTCACATTGATATGAAACAACTATTTTCATGCGACACTGTATTTATTTTCCTGTATCCAATATGGCTTTCATATATTAGATGATTTGTTTCCAAATCCGTCATTTTGGCACAATGTCATTGACATTTGTTTTATATCAAACGTATTGTTGAGGATATATTTTACGCCACAGTCACCTTCTTGGCTTCCATGGTGTCAATGGTATCTCTGAAATTTCTTCTAAACCAGTATTTTATGTCTGCATTTCAGACATATGAAATTGTTGCTTTTTTTTATTTCCAGAGGCTGAAAGAATTGCCTTTTTGATGGGTGTAAATGCTGGAGATTTGTTGAAGTCACTCCTAAAGCCCAAAGTAAAAGTAGGAAATGAGTATGTTACCAAGGGTCAAACAAAAGACCAGGTGAACTTCGCTGTGGCTGCCTTGACAAAGGCCACCTACCACAAAATGTTCAACTGGCTTGTGCAGCGTGTCAACAAGACCCTGGACACCAAGAACAAGAGGCAGTACTTCATTGGTGTGCTTGATATTGCTGGCTTTGAGATCTTCGAGTTCAACACATTTGAGCAGCTTTGCATTAACTACACAAATGAGCGTCTCCAGCAGTTCTTCAACCATCATATGTTTGTGCTTGAGCAAGAGGAATACAGAAAGGAGGGTATTGAATGGACCTTTGTCGATTTTGGTATGGATTTGGCTGGTACCATTGACTTGATTGAGAAGGTAAGTTTTTTTTTTATATATATTGCCATTTCCTTTTGATTGTAACTCTAATGTGAAGATTATGGAAAGTAAATTTACAATCAAAATGACAACAAAACATTTTTACATTTCATTAGCCCATGGGTATTCTATCCATCCTGCAAGAAGAGTGCTTGTTCCCCAAAGCCACTGACAAGTCATTCTTGGAGAAATTGTATGAAAACCATCTTGGAAAGAATGAATCCTTCTTGAAGCCTAGGCCCAGTAAGAATACCAAGTATGTATTACAATTACAATTCGATTTTGCTTAATTATAATGACAATGACAATGTCTTCTCTTTCCGCTTGTTACAGAATATATTTTAAGTAAAAAGGATTTTCTAAATGTTTAATTACTTTATTTTTCCAAATATTGATATTTAATTTTTGTAAATTTCTCTACTGAAAAAATAATCAATAAATGCAAATAATATGTACATGTGTATATTATAAGAATAATCTTTACACCCTACATCAAATGAGCAGTGAACTCCGTAAGACGTAAGTTAGGAAAAATATTCTTTTATGAGGTAAACATTTCAAAATCAGAAGTTTTTCATATAGTTCAGAAGTTAAGTACCGGTAGGCTCAGTGTAATTTTATTGAAGTAAAATGTACATTATTACTTCATTTTATAATTCTTTTCAGTAAAATAATAAAATCATAATCCTTATAAATTGTATTTGTCCCTTAGTCATTAATTACATTACATCTGATAGATAGTCAGCAAAATTGCAATGTAATTCATATTTCTTTTCAGTGTTTTAAACTTAACTGATACATGATAATATAAAGAAATTAGTCTTGTGACTAATAAATGTTTTATTCTAAGTTTTTTTATCAAAGCTATAAAGCTAAAATTAAATTGATATCTATAACTAAAACATCATGTATTAAAATTATCATTTCATTTCAGATGTGTTATGGAATTTTCATGTATTTCTATTGTACATTTCTAAGGCAGAACCTTCACAAATTCAAAAAACAGCAGGCTATAGAACACAAACACATGAATACAGATCTTCAATTGCTCACTATTACTAATACAGTAACAATACCAATAATGATTCGTCTTTGGTAAAAACTGTTTTAGGTATGAGCGCCACTTTGAACTTGCCCATTATGCTGGCAATGTGGCTTATAATATAACAGGCTGGTTGCACAAGAACAAGGATCCCATCAATGACTGTGTTATTGAACTGATCAGAGCCTCCAAAGAACCGTTGGTAGCTACGTTCTTCGCAGACCCCGCCGACGCTGGTGGAGGTAATGTGTGCTGTTTGACAAAGCCAAATGTGATGCTGTGTGTTTCGAACCTTGATACTTGTGTTATGAAGAGTTTGCTGTCTATCCTGTCCAGCAAACAATTTCTTTCATCATCGCGACATGTTTGAAAAGGATGATACTCCCCTTTTTGACATGTCAAATATGTATAGATCTATAGATGTCCATAATGCATCTGTGTCTGCTACCTCTAAACATGAAAACAGCGTAAAACTTTTCCAGATATGAACGCCATTTTGAACTGGCGCATTATGCTGGCGTAGTAGGATATAATATTACGGGTTGGTTGCACAAGAACAAAGATCCTATCAACGACTGTGTTATCCAATTGATTCAAAGCTCCAAAGAACCATTGGTAGCTTCCTTCTTTGCAGACCCAGATGGTGGAGGTAATGTGTTTGTTTGCCGTGATAACTTGTATGTTTCAACTTTTTTCAGGTAAAAAACCATGTCCTAACCAGTCTTGTTTTTGTAGCTATGAAATACATGTAGTTGTGGGACATTTAAAAAGGCTGCTTACCTTTTTAAATTACACATCCACATAAATGTCAGGATGATACATGATAATCATGTTTCAGAGTTGAATGCTGCTTTCACCCAATCTAGATAGTACATGTGCAATATTTAAAAAGGATAATGTCCTTTTTAAATTACATATAAATCTTTCAATGTGCATTACACATCATTCGTTGTTACAAACCAATCACTTTTCCAGGTTTGAGCGGCATTTTGAGCTAGCCCATTATGCTGGCCATGTAGCTTACAATATAACAGGCTGGTTGCACAAGAACAAGGATCCCATCAATGATACTGTCATTCAACTCCTTCAAAGCTCTAAAGAACCATTAGTTGCTACTTTCTTTGCCGATCCTGATGCTGGAGGTAACAAGCAGAATTTGTGCTGTGTGGTGTCGGTTCTGGTCCCCTCTCCTCCTTGTTTTCTTTTCAGGTTTAATCATGGTTCCTCACTGCTAATTGTGGGAATGTCCTATCTGGGTTTGATGTGAAACAGTATCGAGTGACATATAGAACACAACACATGCAATGGCTAAATGTCATGTAAATCATCTCTTTCACACAACCTGCGCTTGTCTTTGAGTAAGTCATATGCTCACTAAACATATTGCTTCAAGTATTAGGCCTACTTTTAATAATGTAGACACGTTCAAAATTTCCATATAAAAGTAAATAGTATTTCATAAACATACTTTCATTAGACTTACGGAATCACTATTGTAAACAACAATAGCAAGGCAATGTTTTATACAACCTTACATATTGAGGTCAGATAACTAATTCTAGGATTAAAATTCTGCCCCAGAGGGCGAGGTGAGAGAGAGATGGTTTATCGATGCTTACCTAAGATTGCTGTGAATCATCCCTTTTCCTAAAGTGTGATGAATTTTATATGTTACTAATATGATTCTTCACATTGTGAGGTAAGTTGTCCCAACACACAAAAACACATATTTTGTAACAGATGTGTGTAAACCAAACCATGACATCACTTTCAGATTTGAGCGCCATTTCGAGCTAGCCCATTATGCCGGAATTGTAGCTTACAATATAACTGGCTGGTTGCACAAGAACAAAGATCCCATCAATGATACTGTAATTCAGCTCCTCCAGAGCTCTAAAGAACCACTGGTTGCTTCTTTCTTTGCCGATCCTGATCATGCCGGAGGTAACAAGCAGAATTTGTGCTATGTTGTGTCATTCTGGTCCCCTCTTTTCCTCATTCTTTTCAGGTTTAATCACAAATTCGCATGGCTAACTGTGCTATTGACTCATTCTATGTAGTATTGCCATCTAATTAGTAACATGTACCCCACAATACATGCAATGGCAACATGTCATATAAATCATTTCTCTCCCGCTATCTTATCATCAAAAAAATGTCTGTTGACTAGAGAGAGATGGTTTATTCATGCTAACTTGAGGCTGCTGTGAAACATCCCATTTCCTAAAGTGTGATACATCCTAAAGTGTGATATATCCTATATATGTTATTAACATGATTCTAACCCAGGTTTGATTAGTGGTCCTAAATGGAAACAACTACTTTCAAATAGATGTGTGTAAACCTAACCATGACATCACTTTCAGATTTGAGCGCCATTTCGAGCTAGCCCATTACGCCGGAATTGTAGCTTACAATATAACTGGCTGGTTGCACAAGAACAAAGATCCCATCAATGATACTGTCATTCACCTTTTGCAATCTTCGAAGGAACCACTAGTAGCATCATTTTTTGCTGAAAAATCAGATGGTGGAGGTATAGATTTAGCAATTCTATAAAAGAATTGCTGCTAACATGCATCCACCAATCGGTGTCCTCCCTTTAATCTAGAGATCCATGTCTTCCCTCTAGTTAAGTTCACCTCACCTGCTTCAATTTCAATTCAACCTCCCATTCCAGCTACAATGTTTGCATGTTTCATTGCCACTTACCTGAGACTAATACAAATTCATGTTACAACTTACTTAACTATGTCAATGAACCATTTAAAGTGACTTTTTTACATCATTTATTTGATACTACTATAAAGGCTTGGTCACATAGCTCCCCAATCACGTTAATGCATGAATCATGCTTTATGTCTGGTTATTTGTTCTTGTACATTGAGAATTTCCATTGTTTACATCATGAAGAATCACTTATGAATTAATGTCATTCATTTGCAATCTTCAAAGAAACTCACTAGTAGTGTCAATCTACAAGATAACCACTGATGATGAGTTTTGAAAAGTTCAAAATTTGGAATCAAGCATAACATTGATCCATCGCATGTCTGCGCACAGCCATGCAAGTTCCACTAGAAAAAAACAGATAAAATGCGCAGATCACAGATGCATTGCTTAATAAGCTCAATTCTATGCGTGATTCATGCTTTTATGTGATTTTAAACCAGTGTGACCAGCTCAAAATCAAAGTATATTCCTTACAATCCCAGGCTTATAATCTTTTTGTTTTCATGTTTAATAATCAAAGGCACCAACATCAAAATATTCAGATGTGATAATATTTATAGTAGTTCACAGTTGGGCCCATTTGAGTCAAACTTTTGAGGAAAATATTTTAAAATTTTGAAACAGGAGTTTTTCAGTATGAAAAAAATGGCTATTTCCTTCAGTTGTCCGTAAAAATTTGACTTATCAGAGTTTGAGATAAACAGGTACAACTGTGTATAGATACTAATAAATAGTTCTGCTTTTCACTATTTCTTTTATTTATTCTAAAATATGTTAGTTATTATCAATACACTTACTTTAATTATGTCTGCATTTTCTAAAAATGATAATATAGAAAAAATGTTTACTAAAATAAGATCAAAGAAATTAGTAGTATACGTGTATCACTAGTTGTACTTGATATGCAGTAAAAACTTATTATGTACATGTATAATTAGAGCTACACTCTTTCTTTAGATGAGCCATTGCATTTGAGTTTCTATATGTACATTGTACACCTATGTCTTAAAACTTAGTGACAATGAAGCATATATTATACATAACGATGATGAATCAATAAGGAGATCTAATAATTGCCACCTTGCCAATTAAAGTGTGCTTTCCAAAGTGCTATTGAGGCAATTGTCTCTAATTTTGTCAATTAATGAAAACTGCTTTATAGCCCATGAGTCAATGTTGTGCCTGATGAGCGTTTATAATTTAGTTGAAATACTATGAAATGCTATGTTAAACATTTTTAACCCAGTTAAATTTCAGCATACTGTGCTTTTGATATTACATCTCATGTCTGCTTGTAATGTGTCTGATAATTTTGCACATAAATCAACACTTTGAAATATGATAATTGCATTTTATATCCAACATATTCTAATTCTTATTTACTATATGAAACCAGTATTATAAAAACTAGTACCAATTTTGATTTGTGAAACTAAAATTTGATTCGGAATACATTATAGTTAATCAGATATAGAATGTTTGCATGGTAAGAAGTATCAACTTCCTCACAAAGGCTATTTCAACAAATGACACAGAAATATTTGAATCTTGCAGAACAACTTTTTCATGAATTATTTGATAATTTATTGTGTTATTTTAGATGCCAAACAGGGCAAAAAGAAGAAGGGTGGCGCCATTATGACCATCTCCTCTCAGCATAAGGTACAATCTGAAAAATATGATTATGTACATAACATATAATTGCAATGAAAAGGAAAAAGATTTTAAATATATAGACATTGAAAATATCAGAGTTCAAGATTACCAGGCTATGGCCATTATATTAGGAATCATACTAAAAAGAGAAGGGCATTTTAATTTTGTCTATATTTTTATTGTGACAAATTCTAATATTGCTATAGGAGCAACTGAACCGTTTGATGCACATTCTGTACAACACCAACCCCCACTTTGTGCGTTGCATCATCCCCAATGAGGTCAAGCAATCTGGTGAGTTAAAACCTCTTTTGGAGAAGCACGTTTATAATAGATCCATCAAGAGAATATGGTATTTCATATTTTACTACTAGAAATGCAAGGCGCAGTATTGACCTTCATATGGTACCTCGGATTGATAGATAGCTAACAGTAGTGATGTTATGCAAATATTGTCAAATAGTGAATAACATGTGGTTTCATTTTTAGTTCTTGTTTCTTTGCAGTTGTTCAGATTTAAAATAAAATAATAAACTATGGAATTAAAATTTAAATAAATATATTTCACACACAACTGCAAAGAAACAACAACCAAAAATTAGTAGTGATGTTGAAGTCTAACATTTAAATGTTTAGGTTCCATCCAGCATTTTTTGTTCTACTTACTATTTCTTTTTCTTATTGTGATTTTCAACCATGCACAGAGCAACATGAATTTAA
>CM032664.1:32093259-32236396 GCA_019095985.1 Streblospio benedicti | reverse complement strand
GAGCTGGATGACCTTAAGCGTAAGATGAACGCTAAACTTGCAGAGGCTGAGCAAGCCATGGAAGCAGCCCAGTCAAAATGTCACTCATTAGAAAAAGCAAAGAGTAGAATCCAAGGAGAACTAGAAGATCTGATGATTGAGTGTGAGAGAAGCCAGGCCATAGCAAACCAAGCTGAAAAACGTCAACGTGCCTTTGATAAGACCATTGATGAGTGGAAGAGGAAGGTGGCTGATCTTCAGTCTGAGGTGGAGAGGTCTGCATCTGAGGCCCGTGCCAGCTCTGCCGAGGTGTATAAAATGAGGTCGCAGGTGGAAGAGGCCAATGATGCTGTGGAGGCTCTGCGCAGAGAAAATAAAAACTTGGCAGGTTCGATCTTATTTCTCTACATTTTAAATGGTGTCTTTTAAACTACCTCTGATTTATATGTTATTTGTTGATAGTTTTGAACCCATAGATTTTTGTTTGCACGTCATATTTCTAATTAATTCCATATTGATATAGATGAGATCCATGACCTGACTGATCAGCTCAGTGATGGCGGCCGCTCAGTCCATGAGAGTGAGAAGGCTCGTAAGAGGTTGGAAATGGAGAAAGAAGAGCTCCAGGCTGCTCTTGAGGAGGCTGAAGCTGCTCTGGAACAGGAAGAAGCTAAGGTCCAGAGGTCCCAGCTAGAAATAGCATCTGTTAAACAAGATATTGACAGACGTCTGGCTGAAAAGGATGAAGAATTTGAAAATACAAGGTTCATTTCTTTGGTTTTCAGAACATATGGAACATTGTGATAAGGCTGTTGATGCAATGATTTAAGCTTCTGATGTTTATATTACTCATATTTAATATAATACCAAACACTTCTCTATGAATGCTGTCTGTAATGTATTCCAAATAATGAAATGTATAATAGTTTTATGAGTTTTATGTATTAACAACCAATGTCATCTTTGAGAAAATAGTCTTCTGACGGACAATGACAAAGAATGTCAAAACATATAACTATTTTACATTTTGTATTCAGATTACATGAAAGACAGCAGGTATAGAGAAGTTGTTGTTGTATTATTTGATATTGGAGGAACTGATGGAGATCAAATTGTGAACTTAATAAATGTTTATACGTGTATTACTATTACAGGAGAAACCACAACCGTGCCATGGAGAGCATGCAGGCATCTCTGGAAGCTGAGTCCCGTGGCAAGGCTGAGGCTGTCCGTGCAAAGAAGAAGCTTGAGGCTGACATCAATGAGCTTGAAGTTGCTCTGGATGGGGCTAACCGTGGACGGGCTGAGGCTGAAAAGAACATCAAGAAGATTCAAGCCCAGTTGCAAGAACTACAAATGGCCTTTGAGGAAGAACAGAGAGCTAGAGAAGAAGCTAGAGAACAATATAATTCTTCAGAGCGTAGATGCAATGCTCTTGCTGGCGAGGTTGATGAAATTCGCACCCAGCTTGAATCTGCAGAAAGAGCTCGTAAGTCTGCTGAGAATGAACTTCATGAATCCAATGATCGTGTGTCTGAACTCTCCATGCAGGTTGCCTCTCTAACTGGTGCTAAGAGGAAACTTGAAGCTGATGTTCAAGCCATGCAATCAGATCTTGAAGACCAAGCCAATGAGTTGAAATCAGCTGAGGATCAGGCTAAGAAAGCAATGACTGATGCTGCTGGACTTGCTGACCAGCTTAGACAAGAACAGGATCATGCATCTTCAATCGAAAAGAGTAGACGTGCTCTTGAATCGCAAGTCAAGGACCTACAGATCAGGCTTGATGAGGCGGAGGCTTCGTCCATGAAGGGGGGTAAGAGGATGCTGCAGAAGCTTGAACAACGAGTCAGGGAACTAGAAGTAGAGCTCAATGATGAACAAAGGCGTCATCAGGAGACATCTAAGGGAATCAGGAAACAAGAACGTCACATGAAAGAGCTCGCCTACCAGGCTGAGGAGGATCGTAAGAACCAGGAGAGGATGACCGACATGATCGACAAATTGCAGCAGAAGATTAAGACCTATAAGAGACAGGTGGAAGAGGCTGTAAGTAATGTTTAAATTGCACGTTTAGGTAAAAATGTATCAATCCATAAAAAATAATCACTTTATTATTTGTTACAGAATATTTTACGGCATCTACAACAAACACATTACTTATTGTATCTAACTACACAAAGCACTGAAGACTTGTTTAAGTTTCTAAACATCAGAAACTAAGCTCTATGTGTGCATTCAGGAGGAGATTGCGGCCATCAACTTGGCTAAGTACCGCAAGGTTCAGCTGGAGCTGGAGGAGGCAGAGGAGCGCGCTGACATGGCTGAGAACACGCTCGCCAAGCTGAGGGCTAAGAACAGGAGCTCTGTCTCCTCAACCAGGACCACTGGTGCAGGGGTAGGTTTCTCAACCTCTTTTTGCCTCTATGATTCTAACATGCAATATTGATAATGAAAAAAAGCAGGTTTTGATAATTTAATTACTTAGTGCTTTTCCAATGAAAATTGACCAAGGATGTGATTACTCGATCTTAAAAGTGTACTTCTGTGGCGGAGTGGATAGGGAGTTGGATTGGTGACCAGAACATTGTGGGTTTGATTACCCCAAACTCATACCTAAATAGCTACAGACAGCTCCTAGCACCTACACGTTAATAAGGGAGCGATCATCATTAATTGTACAGGAGGGCCGGTTATTTGGTGGGAGGGGGGCGCCCAATTTTCTTTGGTCACAGAAGGGAGGGGGCTCCATTTTAATTCAAAGTGAGAGGGAGGGCACTCAATTCTTAAACTGAAAAGGTAATATTTTATGCACTTTTGTCTCAGATTCATGCATTCTTGCAATATGCATGCTTTTGGATTTAACTGTATTGTAATGTCAACAAGTCAAATAGATTGCTAAATATGTATTCATTGATAATTGACAGTGAATGATTCATTGCAATACACTTTAAACAGTTTTCAGTGAATCTGTCCAATCTTTATAATATAACATCAAACTTTATAAAACAAATGTATAACATTGTTTATATTTGTTTGGGCGTGTGTGTTGGGAGGGGGGAACAGGGCGCTCAGTTTCTTAATGTTCATATTTGATGGTATCATTCTGGTCTCACAACCTTGGGGTCGTGAGTTCGAGTCCAGTAGGGCCACCTGATATAGTCGAATGGACGCTATGTCTTCAACTATGTCAATACAGTGGTAGGAGCTTGCTTGCCATAACAGTAAGAGTAGAATTGAATTCACGAGCAAACTTGGGAAAAATATATATACAGTTGTTCATAGAATCACAGACCTCAACATGGCTGAAACATTAGACCTCCCAAAAATCTCCTTAGGTGGGATTCGAACCCACGACCTCTGGGTTTAGATGATAACTAACCAAGTATGTAGGCTGGGGGTTACAGAGACAACGGTTCGTCCGTGTAACCTTTTAACAGCCAGCTGCTTGGGATGATGGTATCATTCTGGTCTCACAACCTTGGGGTCGTGAGTGGAGTCCTGTCAGGGTCACTTGATAGTCAAATGGAAGCTATGTCTTTAGCGATGTCAATACAGTGGTAGGAGTTTGCTTGTCATAACAGTGAGAGAAGAATATATTTGTTCCATGTGTATGATTGAGCATAATCTTCAATAGTTCATTTATCTTACCATGTAATGCTTTCTTATTGGATTACAGCACTACTTTTATACATGTAATACATCTTGCGTTCTTTTTCAGGGTGTAACTCTTAGTGTGCGATCCCGTCGTCAGACATCTCATGAGTGAAGTCAAGAGTAAGTTTTTCAAGGTTTTGCAAGATTTTCATTTTATAATACCTAAACATGAATAGCCCTATTTTCAATTTCAATTTGAAATTGGTTGTTTGCCAATAAGTGTCTTCCTTTTGAATACATATATTCAAAATAAACATCACCCATTTTTTTAGCCATAAATCATCACTTTACCCACAAAAAAAAGCAAATTTTATGTTTTCAACTTGCGTTAAAATGATAATGATTATAAAATTATATATGTTTTTTTTTTTTAGAAAACAATGCTGCAAGTAATCGGAGCACGAAAGACTTTTTACAAAACTATAGTCACTATGAACTTATCTTTACTGTACTAAGGAATTATATATGAATGTTTTGGTTTGCAGATGTGGATTTTTGACGTGCTTAGATATTTATTTCTAGTTGATTTGTGGTGTTTTTATTTAGGCACTGCCAGTCAAAACAGTCATATTTAAAACAACTGTATTAAATGCAGACATTTTAGTTAAATTGTATAGGTCTTTCTTATGATGAAATAAAATTAATCTGTTGGTTCTTGTTAGTCATACACACAGTTTATTATACTGTGTGACATTACACCATAAAATAAATTATTTGATTTGAGATTGTTGATTGTTATAGATCTACAATGTACATGTACACACATGTGTATGCTTTTACAAATAGCTATAGTATTTCCAATTAACGTAAAGACAGAAATACAAGGATATAAGAAATATAACTAAAACATCATTCAATGTGTTCAATGTTTTATATTCCCATATTTATCACATATGTCAACAAGTACCAACAAATTATAAACAATTACATACACACTAGCATTCAATAATACACATTTCACAAATATGTAATACAGAAGTACAATTAAAGTAGCGATACAATTATTTACTCCTAACCATATTATATTATTAGATTAAATTAGAATTTCAACAAGTCTACTGATTGTTTACAATGTTTCCAAGTTCATCTACATGAGAGAAAATAAATTTCAAACGATGAAATATGTTTCTAAAAACAGTAGAAATACATGATGATAATACACGTCAAAATGAGAACTGGTATATATATTTATAAAAAGTGCCCGTAAAATGATCTACACAATGGTATTATTTATGTACTCTCAGAGCAAATTGAAATATAAAATGCATATTCTCAATTGATAATTGGATGTCATCAATATATATATATATATATATAAAATATGAAATGAAATCACATGATAAATAATGCATTACTCATTTAACATAAGTCAACTTTATCATTACATCCATAAAGGTATACACGATTATTACTATTCATAGTACCAGACAGGGACACCAGGTGGCTACAAACACTTGCATTCTGGAAATATCTTACAGTCTTTTATCATTTGCTGCTGATACGCCGTAGTATCACAGGGTCTTGTTGATCGAGACTACCAGATATGCACACCACCCGTGGGACCAATGGTATTACGCTAAAAAGCGACTATTTTGATACACCTTCGTACATCGCTGATATAAGCCACAAGGCGGGCTGTGTTGGTACTAATATCATTCGCAATTATTTCCATTAGAAAGGAGATGTATAAAAAGCTGTGCTTTAAATCTTAAAACAAATATTACATATCACAATTTGCATCGTGTAACAGCAGGTTTAGCCCAAATATAAAAATAGTAAGCTTATGAACTTATTATCAACTACATATTTGTAATGATATAGAAGCATTCAAGTCATGGCATATGTTACCAAGTACAGTTAGAATTAGAATCAAACATTAATCATACATGTAGATTTTGAAATTGTGCCGACAGCAGTATCATTTCCTTTATAACTAAAATAAGTAGCAGAATATCAAAATGAAAACTAGGAATGATACAGTATTATAATTTTTCTTCTTTTTTTTTGACAGACCTACAGAGAAATTTTGAAAATTCTGATTGGTTTAAATCATAATGAACCCTTACATGAAAATGACATTTTTTCAGTCTTATTAGACAATCAGATATTTTGAACATTCCTTCATTGGAGATACATGTAGAAAACAACATGCACAATGATTAGAATTAGAAGCCAACACTAATCAAACATTTCTATACATCTTTTTGTATAACTGTTGGAAAAGTATTTATCGGCAGAAGAATGCGACCGTTTTCATGTGAATCACATAACTTTTATATCACATTCAACTACATAGGACAAACTTGGATTACATTTGATAATGTTCATAAATATTCACTTTATTTTTAAAATTTGTACAGAACTCTGAACAAAGCCGCATATCTTTGTGACATAAAAATTATTATCAATTATAGCACATGCTTCATAAATCACCTTTTGGTAGAGCCTCTCGCAGAGAGTACAATTATACATGTAATATAATATATATGTATAATTGATATTGGAAGCCTTCTTCAATAAATTATTTAACTAAAATCAATGACGCCTGTTAAATAAATATCTATAAATCAATCACTGGTAACAAACATAAAATATTATAGAAGTTTGGTCCCAATTCTAACATACTGACTAACTAAATGAGAAGAAACAAAATGTCCACACTAACAAAAATTAAAACAGGGAATGAAATAAGTACACACACGTTTCAGCACTAATCATAGGAATGACAGATTTAGAGATTCTAGAGAAGTAAGATTAAAAAAATATAAGAGCCCATAACTTTTTCACACACAACTTAACTGATAATAGCAAACCCCACAGTCTTAGCCCCCTGAACAGATTTCAATGTAATTAAAATATCCATTTCATCAAATTTCAAGTGAAAAAATGCCACAGCTGCTGGCTTTTTTATGGACATGCCAATCATGGTTGAGGGATCACCCGCTGCCTGTTGGTGTCTCGCATCAAACGTTTGCCAATCGTCTCAACCCTAGAACAAGTATTCAATTTAATTTTACTTTAAATCTGTAAATAGTCAATGTTTACATTTTAAAGAAATACCATAATAAAAAATTGATGTGTTGCATTTTTACATTTAATCCGTATTCTTATCACTGTGTATAAAATAAAATTTGGTTATTCTAACATTTATATTTCAAACCATTAAATGGCTAAGTTAAGAAAAATGGGTGGCAGACTATTGTGTGATCATTTGACTTGCTCATGGTAAATATAAGAAAGATACCTGTAGCCAATGTCTTGTAAAGCACTGTGATCAAGGATCATTCGACCATCAAAGATGAAGGCTGGTTTCAGCATGTTATCATAGATTTTTTTATAATCGTATGTCTGTAATCACATAAATATACATCACAATGCAATAAAGATGAAGACTTCATGAAGTGTATTGGTAATAACATAAAAGATTCATTCTATTACATAAGAAATACAAATACTTACAAGTTGCAATTACGAAATAAAAATGAATTTAATCAAAAATGCAAATTAATCAAAATAAACTACAAGTTATGATCTTATTGTAATGTAGCAGTGTGGAAACTCACTTTGAATTCATCCCATTCCGTACAAATAACAATGGCATGGGCATTCCTTGCAGCTTCATAAGGATCTGTGCAAATCGTCAGTAGGTCTTGTACTGAAAAAGCATGCGTAAACTACAAGTGTGTATATATCATATAGGAGAATCATACCTACTCATACTTGCAGAAATTATCAAGAACTAATTCACTCTAAACAAATATTTATATGAAAGGAATATTTTCTAGTATCTATTTTATTAGGAATTATCTGAATACATTTTGCTCAGTAATATCAAACAGGGTGTCTACATTTTCTTATGTTAAAAATTACCATCAACCATTGATACTAACCTCTCGCTGGTTCACCCATTCCTTGCCCAAGTTCACTGAAAAAAGAAATGAAAATTTTAATATGCATTTGTTGGATTTGTTTGTAGCTATTATTCAGCTAGCATGCCATAATGAAAACCCAGTTCAAATGTAGCATAGATGTGCGCTACGACAACAGACGCTACAGAAAATCAACATGTCACTAAATTACTCAAGTGTCTTTATGAAATCATGTGTCGGATTGCCGGCACGCGCATCTGCCACATTTCATTTCATGCGGACTAGTCTATGCATAAAAAATCGGACGTCTTCAAGCGCAATCTGACCTAGGCCTAATTACATCGGGTTTTAAAACAAAAATTTACTCAAAAGCGTTTTGATGCTAACATAGAGAACCTACACTAAACAGATGCAAATTGCACTGTACCATCCAATCTGTATATGAATACTTGTAGTTAATAACAGACATGCAAATAGGGAATGGTATCATCTGCTACATTGAATGTCTATAGTTGCAAACTAATTCATGATACATTTCAAGATTGAATGATGTTTAATATTTTTTTTGGTTTCAAGTTTAATTTGCTATGATATGAACTAAGGTACCGGTAGGTGCTCCACCAAAAGCACACAACAACACTGTTGGTAAATATGTATTAATTGGTGGTGGCATTCAAAATTTTCAAAATTCAAAAATAAAATCCATGTTATCTTTATAAGTCTATAGTGCATTATTCACCACTTATAATTAATAGAGACAACCTACGTTTTGACAGGGTGACTCAGACTTCAAATTGACTAGTCCAAAAGGGAGACCCACATTTCATATTTTTTGCTAGTTCAAAATTTTTTTTTGGCCAGCCAGTATTTTTAATCATATCACCATACATCGTGCACATAAAAATGTGACTCTTTAAACATCTGTAACTAGTGAAAATCAAATTTACAAAATACAAGATAATCAGGCATTTTTTGGGGGGGACGACCAAGAATATCAACTGGCCGACCAACATTTTGAGGTTGGTCGTCCAGTTGGACAACCTACTGGGGGGTAGGTTTTAGAATTACTGTGCTGCCTGCATCTTATTACTATGCTAAACCTGTGGATGAAAAGGATCCATAGAAGTGTTACATGTATCATAAAATATCCACCATCAATTAGTACATATCATAATGAACAAATTCTTTTCAATTTACAAGACTCATTGTCAGAAAAAGACCTGAAATTTGCATGAAAATATTCATTATGTCACGTATGTAGTACAACCTCAAAATTCAACATGTTAACAGAAATACTTATGCAATAACCATTTAGTTTTGAAACTGTAAAATAGCAAAATAAAATACTTCTAAGATTAGATGATAAAATGAAATGCAAAATGAAATCAAGCCACGTGTGCAAACTCAACTAATATCAATTGTCTGACAGATCATTCCAATCTGTTAGTACGCATGATGAATAGCAAGGCCATTTGTTAATATCATAATTGAAAGTATTACATAGTTATAAACAAGAACATTATAAAGTACATATAAATAATGAATAATTAATAATTGTATTGCAGGTTATTAAAAATAAAAGGAATACACGTTGTGTCAAACATAAATAAAATATTTACGAACATCTGAAATTATCAATCAACTGTAACAGTTAGGTATAAAAAAACATAAAATGTGTGTGCATGTACATGTAAAGTACGATTATTATTCTAAAAAGGTCTGCGAAATGAGGTTAGTACACAATCATAAGATTATTCATTATTAATGTTTAACATTATTATAACCTAGTTCACCGTTAAATATACAATGTAGCATTTTATTAGAATATTATAAGACTATAGGAAAATAACGACCAACGATGTGAAAAGAGACCAAAAAATAATGAAATCAAAAATGTCTACAAAACAATACCTTCTGCCTAGACTCCTGCCAAAATAAAGTTTAATTTCAATAACATTAGTGTTGCATAAGAGAGGATGCTATGATTTATTGCTAATTTCATGCCATCAAAATAATTAAAGGTGGACTACACACAATACAGTCTATTTATTTTAAAAATATATATTTCTCTGTATATATATATATATATATATTAGTATCAGTATAGATATTCATCATTTCTGACCTATACAAATGTCATTTATACTTTTGTATAATGTATTTTGTGAATATAACAGTATTAATAAATGAAATTCGGGGCCACGTACGTGCATTTGATATTATTTTTTTGCTTTTGACAAAGTGATATCACTCAAGGGGTATTTCCTGTTCAGACCTACATGCCAGTACACACGGACAATAGAATTCGAAATACATGTACGATCCTTAGTAGCTCTTTTAATTTTCATCAGAACCTTTCCACGTTACAGTACACATTCAGAAGACAGTCTAGTTTCTTATTTTCCTCATTACAAATAAAGATACATACAGTATCAAGTTCAATTTTTACTATTTCAAGTACTCGCCGATTCATTTAACAGCTCCCCCAAGCTATATTAATTGTCGTAAAATCAGTATTAATTTTAATCTTCGCTGTTTTCAGGTTCAGGATTAGGTGGAAAAGTGCTATTCGTCAACAGGACAAATAACGCTAAAAAATCTACCAGTCCTTCAAAAAATTTACTCGTCCTCTTTGCACAAAGCTCTATACTTGAATGTAAAATAACCAGAATGTGTTACTTGCCAAAAGGACGAGTCGTCAAATCTTTTTACGAGTGGCTAATCCTGACCTTGTGTTTTGTCGAAGATACTCGAGAAACACAACATAAACCATCCATATATCATAATATATATTTTACTTTAAGATTATGAAGTAAAAAGGTTTTCAAACATGAGTTGCTGCTTCCCAGGGATCATAAAAAAATCTGTGCATAGTTGACTTGGAAATCTTGTTCGTTTTCATAGAAATACTCTATCTATGTACAATATCCAACTTTACTGTGACTGTTGCCAATAGCCTATCTCATGTTCTGGCATGCAAGATATAATCAATTAAGCCTTAGGCGACGGAAATATAAGATACAAACCACATATTGTGTTTACTAACACTCCACAAACATCTGTTTGCCGTGCGAAGAGCAGATACTCAATTGTATTATATATCTTGATTAGAGCTGAATGTGAACATATGCCGCTGGGTTTTGAATGTGAAAGACATAATCTACGGTAAAATAGTCTTGATCATCCAGATACTGTGGTGTGCAATATGAGAATCTGGTTGACATTCATTTTGTTCAATGGAAAAACTATTTTGTCAGAGAAAGAAGCATTTTTCAATGAGAACTTGTAGAGGTTTTATCGTATGAAAATAAACATGTGCTATATCAAAATATTTGGAAAAGGATGACCTTTTCCATGATATAGACCACATATGTTAATTCAATGGCAAACACCAGTAAATTCATGACAGTCAGTGCATCGGCAATCCATTTGTGTTTAGTCCACCTTTAATAAGGAAATTTAAAAAAACATGCAATAATTGATTGTCAACATCTGGCTATGTTCATCGCAATGTAAAAAAAACAATGTCATACCCAACAATAAAACAAAACTCAAAGCAATATCTGGCAATTGTACAAAATTAATAAACTGTTTGGCTTTCTTTTGCTGAAAAATATTGACAATGATTGGAATTCGATTTGACCATGCTCTCTACTGGAATTATTTATCTGTGATATGTTAACTTGTTATGATAAGACAAACTCATGATATCAAATAGATGTTTTGTACAACTAAAAATTAGGTGTATGATTAAAATCAAAATCATTGCTACAAATTTTACGCAAATTAAGTTATTCATCATGCAAAAAACAAACAAAAAAACACAGAGAGGTTAAAAATCAATCTTGGCAAGTTAGGTGTTTCTCATTTTAAACCTTAGCTTTGTTCTACCATTAACAATTCATTTAATCATGTACTCAAGAAAATCATGAATTCTTTATACATGTAAGCCTAAAGAACACAAATATGAAAGTTAGTAAAGCAGCCGTAAAGGTGGAAACTTGGCAGTTGAATACTTACAAAATGATTTGATCATGCTCAACTTTGGGGTCAAAGATGGAGATACGGGCTCCTTCATCGATGAGGTACTGCGAAACATTGATACTTGCAGATTCCCTGAAGTGAAGAGCGCATCTTGATACATTTTGGTCAATCTACCAGTATAAGAAACTGAAATCATTCCTGTGCAGCTGGTTCTGTGAAGTTTCTTGAGTTGCAGCAGTGTGAAATTTTGGAAATATTGCATCTGACTTTACAATATCTCTTTACATACATCACTCACAAGTCATTTAATTTGTAATTTAAATTATCATTGATGTCCTTCATTTTTAACCAACCTCGTATCTCCTGTATCTTTTTTAAAGGCAAAGCCAAATATGGCAATCTTCTTATTTGTAACTGTGTTAAATAGAGCTTCAATTATTCTATTTGAAAACCTTCTTTTCTGGAATTCATTCATTTCTATCACCTGAAATAATTATGCATAGTTATATGGTTGAGTGTCTGGTATAAGACTTTTAAAAACACAAAAAGGGTGTAATCCATCGTCATATCTCACGGCCTATATACTATATATGAACAAGGACTTGTAACGGCAGTGTGAGTGATCAAGCCGTGAAAACCGACGAAGGGTGTAATTGTATATTATGCTGATTAATATCTGAAATGGTTGATTTGCACCTTGCTGTTTTTGGTGTAGAAGTCTTATAATTCTGTCCCGTTGAGCTTAACAACTTTTTGCATGCACATATAATAAGCAAAAATCAATAGGTCTTAAAATTCAATAAACAAATCTAATCCAAATTTACTGCTTGCAACCTTCAAATACCTACCTGCTGCCAATATGCAGCTACTTCTGGCAAATTCAAACATTCACTAAGATATACAAGATTCAGCACATCTTTCTGGAAACAGCTTCCTCCAAAACCTTTTAAAAGGAAAATTATGTTCATTATTCAGCCTTTTCAAGTTAGCATTACCAGTAATTTTGGCCTGATCAAACACTTTGCAATTGAAAATGACAATTATTTCATATGTCGAATATAATGTTGTTAATATAACCAAAGGCAATATTGTGAAAGACAAGGGAATAAAATATATATCAAGCATTTGGAATCCTTTATCTCGATCACTGATTGTTACAAGTCAAATGAACCCAGTATAGACAACTTCAACTTGAGAAAATAGCCATTTCTCTCCATGTTATTGCGTCGCTTCAGCAGCTGCAGCAAAGCTTTGTGCTTGTTGCGCCGCTTCAGCTACTGAAGAAAAGCCTCTGTTTGTTTCATTTGTAACTAAGTAACAATGTTTGTATGTTTCTCTGGACAAGCTAGGGCTTTTACTAATGAACCAATTTCATTTAAACTTTACACACCATGTTGTGTGATGGTTGTGTGATGCGACACCAAAGTGATTCAATTTTGAGCACTTTGCCAACTAAAATGTGTATTCCAAAAGGCCATTCGTGGTTGATTTTCAACTTTTTCTGCAATGGCTCTGATTATATTTTAAAGAAAACATTCAAACTTGATGATAATGCTTGTAACATGTGTAGTGAACATCAAATGATTGTGTTCAGTTTTGGTACTTTGCCTATTAACACTTGCCTATCAGAGCTTAAGTCAATATTTTATTTTCTTCCTGATTGTTTCAAAACTGTTTAAAACTCGACCATCAAATTTGGTACATTGGTTATATTTGATCAAAAGTGCTCAGAGAGCACATCTTTGCTGGAATAATGTTGACTGATAGGCAATATTTACTTAAGCCATGTTTAGACAGCCCTTTGCTTACCACTTTGCTTAGCATTTCTGATAGCTTTCTCAAATGTGAAACTAGTAATTAAAAATATTATCCTAATTTTGAGTAATAGGAGTGATTGGAGTGAATGGCTTTATCAGCATGAGTTATGTATAAATATATACATTAAACTTACAAGTGCTCAAGACAAATGGATACAACAGTATTGTGTGTATTTTATTCCCTTTTCTAACTGCAATGTTAGTCTATAAATTAACAGCCATTTCATTAAATGTAGTCTCATTACCGGTATATTGGTAGTTCTGTACTCACCAACAGATGCCCTGAGAAATTTCGGTCCAATACGAGAGTCAGTGCCAATAGCATGTGCTACCTCAGACACGTCAGCACCAGTCGCTTCACACACAGCACTGATGGCATTAATAGAGGATATACGCTGAGCTAAAAAGGCATTTGCAGCCTGAAAAAAAAAACACGCAGACAGAGATAATTCAATTGATCACGTAGTTTTAGCATAACAAGTTAATATTCATCACTTGGTTAATAATAAAAATACAATATATGTATAAAGAAAAAACAACATAGCATGATATTTTATAATGTATCCTTTAATAACAAAATGAATATGTAATAAAATATTATAGTACTGTTAAGTATTGATTACATACAGAACAAAATTTTCTTCACAGATAAATGTGAAAAATCAAAGTAAATGATCTTTGAACAACACCACATACTAGTTTAGAAAGCTCGGAGGACCATGTATTCATTGTAATTATCTTCTCTTTGGGGATCCAATGCTGGTAGACCGAGCTCAAGGCCTGGATGGCACAGTGGCCTTCTGGTGATTGCTCCCCACCAATGAGGACCCGGTCTGGAGAGAGCAAATCACCGACAGCAGTGCCTTCCGCGAGAAACTCCGGGTTGGACAAAACCTGGGTTTGGGAAAATGGTGGTTGCTTTCAAAACGTACACTTATAAGGAGACTTAAAAGATACGTATTTTTACAGATTTGATAAGGACCTAAAAGTACTTTTCCAACAAAATTATACAAATGAGTTAAGTGGGCAGCATATTATTGCAAACCAAACTGCAATTACACCAACTCGTCGGAGACCAAATAAAGAATCGTGAAGTCTGTCATGTTAGACTCTCCAGATCAGACGCAAACTGAACGTAACTATTGCACACTATTGTGTTTCCCCTACCGTCTCAGTTGGGATAGAAATACATGTATGATAGTGATTATAATAATGTGCAGCCAATATCAAAAGTTCATAATGCAGCGAAAAAATGGACATAGGAAAAAAAGGATTTCAATAAGAATATCAAATAAAGATGAAAGGGCAAAAGTTTTGTGTAGATATTAGCCATGGCTGTTTGATTTCAAAACTCAAAGCCTGAGACACACATTACTTTTAGGGGTGTCAGAGTAACATAATTCGGGGCTTGCCATATTTCATATGGCCGCACTATGGTCCAAGAGCAACTTTTCAATTTTCTTAATACTTTGATTGATAATTCAAAAACCTTTTTTATAACATTTTCTAATGGATAATTCAATTCAAGGGGACAGGAAAGATTATTTTAGGGTTTTACTAAAATTTGATTTTCCATCTTATTACTTCAGTGTAGGTAATAATTATATCTAATGATATAATATAATTCAAAATATACAGATTAATGTAGAATTTTGTTAAGAAGCTATTAGAGCAAATATTACTTTGTCTTGAAAACTGTATAAATGAGGGGAAAATATTGCCATATTTGAAAACAGTATCCCATAATAAGTCATATAACTATCTAGAAAAGTGTCCCTCAGAATGCATGTATCTTTTTAATATGTCGACATTTGTAAAGACTGGATTGAGAAAATTAGTACAAAATATTCACTAATTGCACAAAGTGTTGAGACAGCCCTTTAATGAACATCACTAGATGTATATTTTGCTAAAATAGTTGGTATCCATGTAATGTATCATAAAAGGAAAACTATTGAAGAAAAAAAATTCTTGCTAATAATCATGTGGTTTTAGAGAACGAAAAATCTCCGATAAAACTATAGATAAGATTTTCTATGTATACATGTGGATTTATCAAACATATAATAAATAATTTTATATTAGGCACTATTCACAATTTGAAATATTTTTAACTGAGTTGTTCATTTGTGCAGCTGTATTTTCAAAGGATGTGCTGATGGATGTGCAAATTAAAAATTGATGTAGGATATTTTGCGTCAATAGAGCTGTAGAAACAGCTGGAGTTGCAAAATTAAATGTACTGGAATACAGTGTATGTATACACAGTGACTGGAATCAATAATTTACAAAGAAAAAAATCAACATTGATTCTTGCCAGCAGGTATTATCATATATATAGATTATATGGAAATATTTAAAATCCTAGTCTTTGAGTTTCTGCCTTGTCTAATCTACAAAACATAAGCAAATTCTATCATGTTCTATAAATCTTGCCAAATGCACACACCGTTTCAGTAATAACTGCAGAATGCATTTTAAATTTACAACTTGTTTCAAGCATTTCTGTAGTCTATAAAGCATTCCTTCCTGTATAATTGGCTGCAGTTTATAAAGCTTATCAGTTTTTATAACTTAACATGGGTGTGGTTATGGAAGACAAACACTAAAAACAAGGTTTCTGAAGAATTTTCAAGTGACTGCTTATTCATCTACACTAATTATACATGTCAATCAGCTGACTTCTATGCCATTCAGGGTTTTATGCAGAATCAAGTAAATGTAATATTCTTGTCAAAAGCTATCAAGTACAGTATACTGAAATAAACACAATCATTGTTATTCATTCTAACCACACCCAACTATGCATTTCATTTCTATACCACACCTTTTAAACTATTCCACCCAGTTTAAAAAGTGTGTAAACCGTAAGGTTATCTTTAAAGAGAGCTATCATGAAACTGTCACACTAAATGTACATTACCACACTATGGGCCGTAAAATAGGTCATAAATGCACGTAACAATTGTGGGCAAGACTGCAAGTCTTTATGGCTAGTGGACTGTGAGAAATCAGTTTTAATATTACACATGTAGTTGTCCTTTTCTTCCAATACATTCTTAAAAACAGACTACAATCTGGTTTAATGCAGGACCAAGGGGGAGAATAAATACCTGATAACGGACTCCTGGTCTATGGTTTGCACTTAATATCTGGATGATGGATTCCGCTGCTTTTACAGGAACAGTACTTTTTTCAACAACAATTTTGTTGGCATTTGCAACCTCCGCGATTTTTCTAGCAGCTGATTCAATATATTTTAAGTCAGCAGCTCTACCCTGTTGAAGAAAAAAATACACACGTTACTATAGCCCATCCAGTAATTATTTTTACAGTTTAAATAGCAGTTTTCAGGACCATATATCATGGATACTGGCAGTCCAACATTTTATACCTGTAACAAAATACTATAGAGACCCAGACCCATGACCATACCTCATAAGATTACATAATGATGCATGTACGCATGACGTACGCATAACTTAATGATATTGACGAATGATACTGCACTTTGCAGGTGCTATATGAATACTACTCCAAAATATGCATTATATTTAGTTTGATGAGTATATATAACATATTCTGGACTATTGTTTTAATAATCTCAGCATGACATCTTTGATTCTGCACCAAACAAGGTGAATTTTATTACAAGTTACAGTTACAAGTTACAGTTAAGATTGAAGAAAGTTCTGGGGGAAATGGTGGGGTTACTCAGGGCTTAACACTAACTTTTTTTTTCGCGTGCCCAGCAGGGCACGTGATGGTCCAAATTCATGTGCCCAGATCTTATTTTTATGTGCCCTGAAATTTTTTAAACTAAACCGCAGATGGCAAAATAGAAAAAATCAAAACAAAAAATAGATCAACTATCAATCAGATCAACATGAAACCTTCATTTATACAATGTATGTTTTACCATAGAGAATATCGGCATTGTGGATTGATAGTTTGGCTAAAATATAATAACTGGTTACTGTACAAACTATACCATAAATGATCATCCAAGAGCCCAGGGGTGTTAAATTGAAATTTTCTAAAAATGGGGGGTGGGCTGCTACACAGGAGTGCTGTTACTACGTAATTCGAATGGACATTTAGGAAAAAGAAGGGGGAGGGCTGTTACACGGGGTTGGGCACTCTGATGGTCGTAATACGGTATTATGCTAATTGTGAGAGACCATTTTCATTTGTTTGATAAATTTCCCCACATTCAGGCATAACTAAAGCACAATAACAACCAGGAGACAGATAAACACAATTACGTAATAATTTGTTTTTAAAAACCCACCATAACTTCATCGAAAGTAGGCCAAAGTACACCAAAATCTAATCAGCTCTGGAGAGTAGTACAACGAAGCTAAATATGAAGTTTGGTGACCATAGGTCAAATACTTCTCTCAGTAGAGTGTTAACAAGGTTTATTACGTAACGCTCATAAGTTCAAAAGTAGGCCAAAGTACACCAATATCAAATCACGTGAGGAGAGTGACATAGACATACCAAATGTCAAGTTTACTGATGATACATCATAAACTGTTCCCAGGAGACAGATAAACACAATTACATAATAATTTGTTTTTAAAAACCCATCGTAACTTCATCAAAAGTAGGCCAAAGTACACCAAAATCTAATCAGCTCTGGAGAGTAGTACAACGAAGCTAAATATGAAGTTTGGTGACCATAGGTCAAATACTTCTCCCTGTAGAGTGTTAACAAGGTTTATTACATAACACTCGTAAGTTCGTCAAAAGTAGGCCAAAGTACAAACAAAATTTTTTGAGAGGTACTTTTTACCTCAAACAAGACATATTCAATTTGCAAATCAATAGCTCAAGTAGTCTTCGAGTTATCAGCCTGTTTATTTTGGACGCATGCACGCACGGACAGACAGAAGCAAAGCAAGAAATCCCCCTTCGGACTTCGTCCGGGGAGATTTAATAATTATTGATTTAACGTAGAGATTGCTTGACTAACATTACTACTCAAAAGTGTACTTTTACCTCTAACTTTACATGTCCAAATTGGTTGAGTAAATAATATGACAATTCCAAAATACGTGTACCCAGTATTCAAAATTTAATTTTTAAATACCATAAAAAGACAATCAAACAATCTATCCGGTAACAGTCTAACAATTTAAAATTATTCATCAAAATATATTCACATATGCACAGTACCTTTCCTTTTCCATACATCTTTGTTGGGGTATTAACAGAGATAAAAATCAGTTCTGCTTTTTGAATAGCCTCATCAACCTCTGTTGAGAAGAAGAGATTTTTACCCCTGCATTTCTTCACAATATCATCCAGTCCAGGCTATTAGACAATCAAATTTGAAATGATAATTACTATTTGTCCATACTAAATAATTGCATATCATAACAAGCATGGGCTCCTGCATCATGGGGAGGGTGTGTGTGGGAGAGTGTGTGGTTTTGATTGGCTGGATTAAGATTAGATTTGAATAGCCAGTTAAGTTTGCATTACCATAAAGACTATGTCAGACTTTGTTTAGTATTTGTAAAGGTGACTGGTAGGGCCTGTATATCATCTAATATGCTACTCATATTGTTTGGTATACGATATCACAGTCATAAAACAAATCAAAATAATCAAATAAAAAATGATCGACAATGCAAACCAATCTTAACCCACACAATAAAAAACAACTTACTGATTAACTTACTGCTGCAGAATGAAACTATGAAATATTGGTGGAAATATCTAAATTTTAATTGCACAGAAAGGTGTAAACTTCTTTAAATAATATAAAGTTATAAGAATATAGAAATAAATCACGCCTTAAACAGATGTCTTGCGAAGGTCTATGTGTTTATTAGTTACACTTTCTATATAATAGTAGTAATGTGCATTGTATACTATTTGAAAATCATTGTAGTATACATATCACACACCCCTCCCATGATGCTGGGGCCCATGATAACAAGTGTAAATACATTCAAAGGAAAAAATATGCATCACAAGATTGGATTAGACTTTTTTAGCAAAAAATACCGAAAAAGCAGATCATCAGGTTAAAAATAATTCTTACTTCAAATATTGGCAATTTGTCTGAATTCCATTGGTCAATTCTGGGTTGACTAAGGTCCACCACATGTACATTGATGTTGGGGCAATTAGCTGCTATCACGGCACATGTTGGGCCTCCAACATAGCCAGCTCCAATACAGCAAATTGTTGTTGGCTTTAAGGCTGGTAAGTCCATAACCTTTGTATTGGAAGATTGACAAATATTCAAATCAAACTTTTAGGGTCTGATGAATTTCTAAATTGTTCTGATACCAATTTTACTACACTAACTTTTGGCAGATAAAATATTATTTTTCTTAAAAAACTTATTTTTAAAAATATAAGAAATGATTTAAAGTAAATGCACACTTGTACAAATATCATCATTTTTATGCATCAAATTTGCAAATATTCTGATTTTTCATCACATAAAGCTAACTTAAAAAAAAAGAAAGATCAATTTGCATGGGTAGTTGGGACATCCACTGACCCATAGTAAAATAGAATATTTATAAAAGTTAATGACCAACCGTACATTTTGACAGATTTTCGTTTCATTTGATCATCATCATAAGTCATGTCACAGCCATATACACACTACATGTATATAGCAATGATTGATCCCTCTAAAATCCCTCGTCCCAGCTACTGCTACCCATGATAAACATGTACAGAACAGATTAAATGTTCCAGCCTACTCTACCCGACATTTCGCTACGACCCACCTTTTCTCTCCCCAACCGTTCTCTACCCCATCCCCATTCAAACAGTTCCAGAAAAGACTAAAATTTAGTCACTAAATGCATCTCCATCACCCCCTTCCTGCTGCTGCTCGGGTTGAAACGGATGAGATAAGGAATAGATTAAATGCTCCTCTCTTCCACTCCCTTCCCCCCCCTCCCCACCCCACCACCACCCAATATGAACACACACACCCTTTCCGTCACCACCATTTCACAAAATAGGCCACGTGGTGTTTGTGTGAGTACTTTGCAGCCATCAATTTTGATGATTACAATAGAGGGGAGGCTACTTGGTGTTGGTACATAGACCTCCAGAGACAGGTTTGGTAACCAAATGAGTCCTCAGGGGTGGGGGTGGGCGTTAATATCACACTAGCTTTTTTAAAACTAGGTGCGTTCTTTAATGTGCGGAGGCTGGTTCTGACTTGTTGAATTGCCTTCTGTAAAGCCACGTCATAGAAGGGACCAACAAAGCAACATGCGCTTATTGCTATCACCAACTGCGCCGAGAGTCGCAATAGCATAAAGGAATTTCTGGCCAATCTTGACCAGTTGGCCTGACACAAACCTATAAGACAAGCACACATCCTCCAGCAGATTTGACATTCCTTTGTATTGGAAGATTGACAGTTTGTGCAGTTTGCAACCTCGATCTTGCTAGAGGCTGTCAAAATCCGTCAGTAGTCTCTAAGAAACAGATGCATAACGACAACTATTTCCAACTAATACATAGGGCACATCACGCCGCAAGGTTATTTGGCTTTTAGTAACTTCTATCTTTAGATATGGATCGATTTTAGTATTTTGTCTTTTGTGTAATATTGTGTTTTGTTGGTCTTTTTTTTATATTTTACATTGATACATTTTTATACTATGATTATACATCCTGTATATTATCGAAATAAACTGTATTAGTATTAGACAGCTTCATTCTTCAAGACCAAAATGCCCAAAGGCGTACCAGGCCGTGCATTGATTGACAGCTGAACGGAAATCCGTGAATGAACGTTAATTCCGATAATGTGATTTTAAACACTTTTATCATTCAAACAGCAGAGAAAATTTTACATAATGTAATGTATTTGACACCAACATCAACGTATTCAGGTGTTCAATATATCTTCAGTGTATCTGGATTTGGATATGTAATTTACAAGTAAGCCAGTCTCAGATGAGAGACTGGCCTCCTCTTATGAGGCAACGCGTGAGTGGGAGGCCGTGGTGTTTGTACATATGTACCTCTCCAGAGGCACGCTAGGCAGCCAACTGAGCCTCGTGGGTGGGGGCATCACACTAGCTATTGTTTTTAAACTAAGTGAGTTCTTTAACGTGCAGAGGGGTGGCTCTCCTCTACACGGAACACGCCTTTTAACGACGCTTCCGAACCTCCGCATGACGTTGCCACCGTCTAGTAGTAACACTGTACTGTGGCGACGTGCTTCAGTGGAGATCATGCAGCAACTCAGTGGCAGACGTACGGTGTAACGGTTTTGGCGACACTGTGTCTGCCATGACCGGGGGCGCGAACTTGCGACGCAGGCAAATCACGTTTTCAGGTCGTACGCTCTAATGAATGAGCTATTAGGGACCACACAATCAATGTGAAATGCTTCAATTAAAAACCACAATATCGGAATAATGTTCATTCACTGTTTTCCCTTCGTTTGTCTAGTATTAGGGTGTCTGTACGGCGTCCGCACGTTTCCTAAAACTCAGGTCTACATGTAAGGCTAGCCACATATAGACAGTCATAGACATAGACATAGTGGAGAAATTATTACAAATCTAACTAATCTATTATATAAATGGGGAGTGTGTGTTCGTTATATGCGCAACATCTTCAAAAGCAGATTTCCAAATACCACGAAACTTTGGCAAATCATTCTTCATAACCCAGTGGGTGCACAGAATAAGATTATGTTACCTGTACACGTCCCTGCTACGAACAATTTACGAATTATAAAAAAATAAATAGATGCCATGCTCATTACAGGGCCATGTTTGTGTAAATAAAACGTTAAACGTGCGGGTTTCCTCTGCATATACGTCATACGTAGTACGTTACACGTCTTTCTTTGCTACAGCTAACGTTACCCGTGCGTTATGCGTACTTTAAACGTACCTCACACACGTACATACAATCCTTGACCCAAACTACACTAAGCACCGATTGAGTAACAGGTATTATCAAAAACAACCCGAGTAGCAGCAGAAAGGGGCTGATTGAGATGCACATTTAATGTTATGCACGTGTTTACCAGAGGTAGGAGTAGCATGGGGGAGGATTATTAGAAGGATTAAGCATTACCACATACATGCAGTGTGTGTATGGCTGTCACATATGACCGTGAGGGGAAGGTGATAGAGATGTATTTAATCTTTCCCAGAGCTGTATAGTGACGGGAGCTGGTGTGAGAGATGTGGGACAGGGGAAAGAATAGGAAGAGAGGAGCATTTAATTTGTTCCAGATCTCATCAGTTTCAACCAGAGCAGCAGTAGGAAGGGGATGCATTAATTATGGACCTGTTTTGATGGGAATGGGAATGAGCGGGTTGGGGCGGACATGGTTGGTGGTGAGGCAGGGAGGAGCATTTTATATGTTCCAGATCTCATCAAAAACAACCCGAGTAGCAGCAGAAAGGGGCTGATTGAGATGCACATTTAATGTTATGCACGTGTTTACCAGAGGTAGGAGTAGCATGAGGGAGGATTATTAGAGGGATTAAGCATTACCACATACATGTAGTGTGTGTATGGCTGTCACATATGACCGTGAGGGGAAGGTGATAGAGATGTATTTAATCTTTCCCAGAGCTGTATAGTGACGGGAGCTGGTGTGAAGATGTGGGACAGGGGAAAGAATAGGAAGGGAGGAGCATTTAATGTGTTCCAGATCTCATCAGTTTCAACCAGAGCAGCCGCAGGAAGGGGGATGCATTAATTATGGACCTGTTTTGATGGGAATGGGAATGAGCGGGTTGGGGCGAAAGGGGGTGGGGAACCAAGGAACAGTAGGGATGAGTGTGACATTTAATCTGCTCCGCACGTGTTTACCATGGGTAGCAGTAGCTGGGAGGAGGGATATTAGAGGGATCAATCATTGCCATATTTAGTACATTTAGTGTGTAAATGGCTGTGACGTATGACGATGAGAGGACGGTGATGGAGGTGTATTTAATCCGTCACAGACCTGTATACTGACGAGAACTGGTTCGAGGGATGTGGGACAGGAAGAAGGATGGGGAGGGAGGAGCATTCAATGTGTTCCGGATCTCATCTGTTGCAACCCGAGCAACGCCGGGTAAACAGCTAGTATTATTAATATTATTAGTAATAACTAACCCAACCCTGCGTAAGTATTTTAAAAGTATAACTTCACAACATTTATCGATTAATAATGAATGAAACAAAATCTAAGTAAATTTACTTTAAATAAATACACTCACGATTTCGAGAATAATAGCCTACTTAGAGAGTAGATTAGAAAATTTGTTCAAAAGAATATTAATCAGACAAGCAGAAGCCACGTTACAGGAAATGAACAGGCAGGTTGAACCTTGAATGCAAAGGGGTGTTATATTATCCACAATTATATTAAAATAATGTACATGGTATAGTTGTATCATATATATCATTTTCACTATTTACTGTATTATAATTCATTTATCACATATATAGGCTGTGATTTAAAACCGTAAATAACTAAAATATTGTAAGTAATAAATACTTTAACACCCCTAAACCTCTAAAACTTAACCTCACCCAGACACTTGTTTTGTAAATAAACAACGATGCCGTTATGATTATTCTTCTTTTTATCTCATATATATTTTGTAGACGAACGTACATGGCTATGACACATTTTTGTTTTGTACACATTGTACACTGCAATGAATAAGGAAAACTATAAATGATCAACACCGAGGAGGAATACAAGAGCTCGTAGGGCTGTGACCATCAACAAATCTCAGCAGCAAGGTAATTTAGTAAGACGATTTTTCTATTAAAATGTCTTTTTTTCTCATTTGATATTAGGATACTTTTTATAAAAGTTATCGCATAGTGTTCATGAAATCAATGTTATAGAACTGCCAAAAGTGACCACTGACCTTCATATTTGATATTTAATCCTTAATTGTGTTGCTATTTTGTGATTCATTATATGATATATATGTAATGCTAACATTGAAAACAGTACTGTTTTATAATTTAAGTTTATCCATTTTGCATTATGTTCTGAGGATGACCGCAAGTTCGAAAAATGTTTAATTAAAATGGGAATTAATTATTAAAGATGTTGGTTAATTATTTATAATTAAAGAGAAATGAAAGATTTACACATATGTATTTGATTTGATTTGTTATTATTTATTCATAATTCAACATATTAAACAGCACTTAATTAAAACAACTTAAAAATAAATAGAGTATAAAAAGACAAGCAAAACATGAAACAACATGAATAATTCTGATCTTAGGGAAACAAAAATATTGGGGAAACACTGATTTATTTTTATTAGATGCAAGAGCCAATTATTCAGACAAAAAGCACATTAAAGTTAAATAAACATCCAAATTTCTCGTTGAAAAATGAAGAAAAGTAATTGTATATAGAGACGAACTTGTTTTATAGATGTTACGGTAGGCCAATTGCCGGACACTTTCGTTTTCACGCATTTCCAGGTGCTTATCATAGGCAACCTATTATAAAATAATTGATACATAGAATTTGTATTGTTTTTGGTTAGAATAATTGTGAGTTACAAAGCGAGAAATCCTTTCTATAAATATTATTATTTTTTTTTTTCAAATACGTTCTATCATCGTCCAAATACTTGTGAAAAAATATGAAACATTACAACTGGAGCAATTACCAACGAACTGATTTCATTCAAACTTTACACAACTACATGTATAGAAGTATGGCCACCAAAGTGATTCGATTTTGGGCACTTGGCCAATTAAAGTGTGCTTTCGATTGATTTAGGGTCTATTTTCGACAGTTTTACCATCTCATTGAAAAATCAATGTTACACGCAACAGCAAAAGTCTACTTGGTGCTATTTGCTGTTAGCTGCTGCAAGATCAATGTGTAGTATGACGGAGCCAATATTATGAGACAATGGGAATATGCACACTGATTATGTGTGGCTGATTACATACATTGTAATTACATATATATAAATTTAATCAAGATTTCCATAACAGTTTTGACAATAGCTTTATTGCGCAAGTCAACATTGTTATAGCGATGCTGTGCTCTCTGAGCACCTTTGATCTAGTTTTGTTTGTTTCTTTCTTTCTTTATTTGTTTTTTGTCCCCAAATAAAATCTGAGCAGCACACCAACTAAATGTGTATAATAATACAATAATTGTTACACTTTCTCTGTAAAATCTTAAGGTATGAATAAAAGGCCTTAATTTCATAATTGATTGGAAATAAATCCGACTAAAACGACATACGCCCAAGTGATGGTCAGATATATGATTGTAAGAAAGGTATTTTGTGAACCAAACATCATGTGTCGGTCAGTCCTGTTAAACTGCAAGTGGCTGCATGTGTGCAACATCTATTGCAGACTGTAAGTGTAGATTACATTGTACGGTTTTATGTCTTGCATATTTCTCGGTCTTTATACTTTATATACTTTGTTTCTGTATATATGTTCTCGTCAGTTGTATAAAAATGTTTGGAAGACTGACGTTGTTGTGATATTTTTAACTCTATAGTCTATACAAATTATAAAAAAAACTGTCTCAAGCTTCAGGGGCAAGACATGTGGGTCCTACACCAGACGCACATGGATTTACGATGGTAGAGCAACTCTATCATGATCACCAACTGTGCATTGGCATTGATCAAGCATGTCCATTCTGATTAATCCTAGACTCTACACAAGATAAGAAATAGTCGTACAAGACCATGGGATTTCAGAGGATTTTGAAGAGGTAGCCACTCTGAGTATCACATGTCCTGTCAATTTGCTTGACATCTGATACTCAGAGTGGAGGTAGCAAGCTGGGCCAGTAATTATAATATTCACGGGACGAATACAAAAGTTTATCGCTTATGTAGTACATTGTATTTTGAAGGTGGCAGACAAACAAATACATTCATATAAATCAATAGAAACAAATTGACCAGAAATGTGGCAATTGGCTCAGCTTTATTTGTCCCCCAACCCCATTCGTCAGCAGGGACTAAAAAAGCATCAATTTCGTGTGGCGGATTCATACCTGGCCCCAAAAATTTGGACAGGTGATCTCAGTTATGGTACTGTTTACGAGTGCGTTGTGCTAGCTGAGGGAAAATGGCTGACGTGGAAGACAGAAAGGTGAAAATGTGTTAAAAATAAATACAAATGATGTTAATATACGACAAATGTAGCTTAAAAATACCCATCTTTATGTCAGATAGCACGTAGTTTATTGCTAAATTGTATTATATTATCGTATATCGTGATATTAATTAGATATATCGCAAAATTATGAGCGATAATCAATGAAGTTGTGTTTCAATGTCTTTGATGTCAAATCATGTTTTCTCATCAACTAGGTTTAACAGGATTATATTTATATTGGCTAAATAGTTATACATATGATGGATAAAACAAAGCCTTGGATGAAGTCTATGACCATATAGCATGGTGATACATTCAGATTTAATATATTATATTTTAAGAAACTTTTTGTTTAGTGGTCTTCAGACCTCAGAAAACCAGATATTTTAGATTGACAACAGGAACCTCTGTCTGAGAGTGCAGTGGGTGATTCAAAATGGCTGCCCCAGTCTTCCTAACATATTCAAAAATATAAAAGAAATTGAACAATTTATAGTAATACAAAATGTTTGAAAACTAAAGTTCTAGTGTCATTTTGATCCAATCCCATCATTTTATGAGGGTCAGAAAAACGATTGTAAATAATGGCTTTCAAAACTGTTTTGGCAGCCATGTTTGCCTCATATAGAAATTGCAACAGAACTCAATGTACCAACAGCTCCCGTGAGCATTTATTTATATTGACTAAATAGTTATACATAAGGATAAAACAAAGCCTTGGTGAAGCGACCATATAGCATGGTGATACATTCAGATTTAAGCCACTGGCTTATGATTGCCGCTATTCATAAAGACACAGAAACCTTATATGTTAAGTTATATAAAAACCTTGGACTACTTTTTGTTGAGTGCAGTGGGTAAGTTGTTGGGATTTGAAAGCAGAAGCGCTGTAACACTATGCACGTAAACATCCGGTGGGCACGTAAACCTATGGTGGGTAACCACGTAGAATTATTTCCCACCACGTAATTTATAATCTATTTGTTGAATTTACAATTTGAGCAGCAGCAGTTCTCATAATTCATATAATAATTCATGATCATAATTCATAATCATTTTATACATTGTCCCAAGTTATATCATTTTATAGATATGTAACTAAAATACATGTTTTAATATTCACAAAGTGAGTTGTCAAATATTGCATGTTGAATACATCCATACATAAACATAAACAATTGTTGTCTAAATTATACACTGTTAACAGTGTATAATTTAGACACTCACTACTCGCCAAAGGCTATTCTAAATTCATCCTATAGCCAATATGGGTATTAAAACCCTATCAAACAGCTGCTGTTGTACTAGTATATCAACAGGTAAACTTACACTTTTCAGAAAAATTGTATACTTCTAGTATTACAATACTCTTATGCATGAAAAACATAGTAAAATCATGTGATTGTCATATGAAAAAAATATCTTGCATCGAGTTGTTACATATATTTTCATTCTACAATTGATTCAAATTTTATTTTTCCAATTGTAAAGGAATATGTATTGACCTTTTAAAAGCAAGTAATAGACATTCTCAATATTATACAAACTACAAATCAAATATAATTATATACACCAAAAATCTCTGGCTCCTTCTTAGAGGGATAAGGAAGTTTAGGGTAATTCAGTCAGTAATTTTCTTCAAAATGTTCGACACAGGTTAAAGACAAATCAAAACCAGTAATTCCAGTAGTGCACCAGCTTCCTTGTATGCTTGATTCCTCGAATTTTCCTATAAAAGAGGAGGATTCTACAACACAAATAACAACTAACTACATTCTACTTGTAGCTTTAATTAATATATAAGTTGTAGGTAGTTCTGGGGGCATTACATTATCCATTGGAAACTAAGGGTTAGCTTTGCCAACTTAGCCATCAAAAAGCACTCAAACGGCTGTACTTTTCCATACTCATAAAGCCCACCGTAGATTAATCAACACAAGTCAGACACATCATGCCTGCAATAATACAGGTCTGAGAAGCATGATGGTGCGATCTGCAACCCTGCATATTACTATGTTGATCTGAGCTTTGGCGTCCTTTCAAAATTGATAAAATTTGTAAGTTAATATAGAGATTCTGCAAGCAAGATTCTTGCTGAATAAATGTTCAAAGATGCTGGGACTTTGTGCTCCAATTTGTTCCTATGATCCTGTTTTTTATATCATCACTAAACTTATATAAAATTGACAAGTCCAATTGGTTCACTTCGCTATTTGTGCACATATTCATGGCTACATGTATTGTCGGTTTTCATGGCTTGATCACACATACTGTCTTTACAATTCATGTTCATATTAACCTGTGGTCCCATTGGTTTCTTTTATTTTGAAAAATATATTTGGGATTAGACTTGCGTCAAAAACAGAATCAATGTGCGGTTATTCTAACTGTGCAATGTAAGATCATTTCTGACGTTTGATATCTTGCGTGAACATTTCAGCAGTGGGCCTTGTGATTGGTTGGATTTTGAGGTCAAGTTATGTGGATATTAGGGTCGTATCATGTCTATATACTGCATATTTAGCTGTGAGATATGACGATGGGTTAAAGGTGTATCTTTGTTTTTTTATTTTATTTTGAATGGATAGCAGTTGCAAACAAAAAGAAATATGTTGGTTGGTCAGATGATTTTGATGTCATTATAACTTGCGATTTCATGTGTGTGACTGTCAAATTATTTCCATTGCATAATATGTAATAATGTATTTAAGCTATACTCAAGAGATTTGAAACCTTACTGAATTTGTACTCAATCTTTTTCTTTTTAATAGGGCTTAATAGCCATGAGTCGTGATGACTCAGATGAAATCCTTCTTGACACAGAGGCGATATTAAGACGTTCTGGTGTGAGTTCAAATTGTTTTAAAAAGTGTGGAATGAAATACAATACTTTAGAAAATAACTAATGATAAATGACTTACATGTACTTGTATTGGTGAATATTAGCTTAATAGTTTTAAATAAAATACCATGTGAGTGAAGAAAAGTATTTATTTACATGTCGAATGCATAGTTGCTATCATGCTGTTGCATAAGCTGTAGAAAAGTAATGTTTTTTGCTCTAATATGGTATTTTATTTTATTTATCACACATTGTGTTCAGACAGTTGTCTATATGATTTTGTCGTTGAATGCAAAAACGTATCATACTTGTTTAACGAAAAAATACTCAATTCTGTCAAGATCATCCAGCATTCTTCCAAATCAAAATTGTAAATGTTGCACAATTTTTGCCCAACTCTCCAATGCTTTTTACAACATTGGTTTTGTTATCAGTAATTCTTGACAACGGCAGATAGAGAAGCATGATACATTGTATTATGAATTATAAGAACTGGGTGATACAGATGTGGTAAAAATGGTTGAAAAATTAAGTCTCTCCTTTTATGGTACCTTTTGTCTGTGTCCAATTCCTAGTCCTCGGACGTATCCAAGAAACAGCTGCATTGTATTAAAACGTTTATACCTATAGCTTTGTGAAAATTTGGTGTTGATCAATTATCGTAAAATATTATCTCTAATTTTCATGAATTTCGACCCAAATTTTTAGAAAGTTATTACTGTTTAAAGATTTTGTATGTACTAATTTTTTTATTATATTTTGGGAGCTTGTGAGGAAAAACAACTCCAGCCATTGCCATCAAAATTCAAATAATGGTTTAACCCTTGCTCACTAATGTTTTGTGCAATGGCAGTCCTTGCCATATTTTGGAGCGTAGAGCAGATACAATCTTTTCATTGTCGGAGTTGGGTGGCCAACTTTAAACTGCCATAATTTCCAAAAAATGTAAGTATTTTGGTCATTTTTTCACCAAAATGTAAAGAAACCATTTTAGTTTACACCATTCCCAATTTACCAAATGTTTTGGAAACATGTCACCATAAATATAAAAAACTATAATGATCTTATCGTAAATCTCGATATTTCGTTTGAATGTACTTCTGACACAGCCAATATTGTAAGTCGACTTACAATGATTACTGTTACAATGAATTTATTGAATTTTTCTTTGCAAACAAAGTTGAGAAAAACTATTCAAGCCATTTAGAAGAAGTTTGCATTATTTAAGTCTCGGCAATTTGGCATTATTTTTTCTTTATTATCATAATATATTTGGAGTTAACTTTCAAAATTACACTTCAAAGGCGGAGACTTGTGTTTTTCAAACACCTTTTATATTATATATATTAAGCTAATACATATTTTGATTAATTCTTGTGCAGGGTTGACTTGTGGAGCTTCCAAACCTTATTTTGTTGGCGATGGAAGAAACATGGAAGAAATTCTCTAAAACCTGTCTTAAGCCTAGAAATACTCTCCAAAACCTCATTTTTAAAGAAAAATGTCCCAAACACTTTGAATCTGTGTAAGGATTATTATAATTTAAATATTAGAGAAGAAACATTCTGTAAAATGCTGATTGATTGCCCATGTCCAGTGGATGATATTAGACTGTATGTTTGTTATCCCGGTAATTAAACCATACTGTCCTAACCAGTCTCACATTTCCAGAACACAAACAAGGTAATGTTTTTTCAAAGCCTTTAATTTGTGTACGTTTCTTATACAAAACAAACTGATCTCCAGATTCAACATGGCAAAGAAAGTTAAAAGGTAGAAATAAATAATATACTACGTACATATACAGTCAATACCTTACTGATTAACCATATAGAATGAAATATATTTTTCAAAATATGGCAAATTATATAACATGCACTATATAGTACTATCGTATATGGTCCGATAATGTTAGATCCACACTGCCAAGTGTCAAACATCTCTCAAAGACAGGGATGTCTAGATTGTGAATTATTTCGTTTGATGGGCCCAATACAAAATCACCACGAAGTATGCAATAGTGACTGATCCAGGGTGGATGGATAGGGTTTTCATTTATAATCTATTAACTACCATACATGCAGAACAATATAGGGGAAATTTCTTCCAAAGCTATGGTTTCTTCCATTGTCAAAAACTATTTTTTTTTGGCAGGAAAAAGTATTTTTTCCAATGTGTTAAAACCCTGCTAACCATGACGTAATACTGATTAAAACAAATGTTACTCATATGTATGGCATTCCACACTTTAGTTTTTAGTTGAGTTGCATGTATAAAGCTTGATTTAGATGCACTAATCTATGTGTTTAAAAATATAATACAGTGAATGTCCTCATCAACGGAAGCAATTGAACAGTGGAAAAACTAAATAACAGAATTTCTTTTCATGCATTACCTATTAAATCAGTAAGTAAATTATGGAATAAAAAACTGAAATCCTCTACAATTGAAGGACTTGTGACTGCATGATGGGTTCTGTTGTTTAGGACATTCGCTGTATTCAATTTAGAATTATTTATTGCACATGTAGTTAGCATAACAAAGCAAAGCATAGCAAAGTGAATTTTGTAGTTTACAACATTGTAATATTTACTAAACTAGAACTGTGAAGAGTTTCAATTTGGGTTCTAATGTAAGTTAAACAAAGTGGGTGGGGGGCAGTTGATTGTGACAACCGTACAATCATTCATGACATTAATATTCAAAAGTTAATATGAGTCAGTAAGACCATTAATAACCTTGTTTATACAATGAATAAATGTATATTTTTGAAAACGTAGCTTCTATAAATACCCTGGTACTTTCCATATAAAAATAATGATGCTTTTTGTATGATACCTTGTGTTTCCTTTTAACTATATTTTTTGTTAAATCAGCATTTGATAAAACCATGCTACCATATACGACCTTCTAAAAAAATTGCCAAATTTGGGCATGAGTTACATGAATGTGTACATTTATTTCATTAGTTGTTATTTTGATATGGTTAGAAGTTTGGGATAGGGCCTGGCAAAAGGTTGGGCTCTTGGACGGTTGTATCTAGTATATTCTTCAGTATAATATTTTTGATGTTCGAATTTGATGACTCCGTTGTGAGATAGCTAATAAGTAACAATAAAATAACAATATATTGACTGTGGTCTTTGTACGTACATTTTTATTGAGTTGTAGTTTACAAAGCTTCAGTTTTCACATTTCGATTATTTCTCTGAGTATGTGTCAATGGGCGATTTTGGGCGTTGTGACTTGTGACTAGATGGTCGTGGGTTCGACTCCTAGTTGGCTTTGAGTGTTGCACATATTCATCCCTACTCAAGCTTATAAAATGTTAATATTATCCTGGCTAACAAACCTTTTTGGACACGTAATAATCTAATTTTAGTGCTTTACAAATCTGTGAACCTTTATAAAATTTTCTTAATTTCATATATCTATATATTTGAACAAAAATCAAAGTTCATCAATTTGAATCGAAGTAAGGAATATCAGAATGAATCATTGTATTTTATGGGTTTGATATTAAATTGCCCATAGCATGAAGTTTGAAATATTTTTACAGGCAAGTTTAAATGAGGTTGACCTGGATGGAGATCTGGAAGGAGACATAACTGTCCCTGGTGCTCCAGATCCTCCGGATGAGCTGTCCACTATTGATGAGCCAGTCAGTGCCACGATTGTAGGTTCATATTTGTTATTCATTACATGCAAATGAACTATGACAGAATGATCAGTTTTGTTAAAAAGCAAAAGCTCACTGCTCTTGTATTTTTATTGCATGCAGATGAGAGATTTGAAGGCTGTTGGGACAAAGTTCTTTCATGTGTGCTACCCAAAACAAAGCAAAACTCTACTTCGAGAATGTAAGAAATTATGATTTTTCTAAACTTATAACATGTACATCTTTAAAATTGTGTATGTGCAATGAATAATATTTTGAATGTTCATTCACTTATGATTCATATCTTTCCAGGGGACTTGTGGGGTCCTTTATTCTTGTGCGTATTCCTTGCAATGTAAGTAAGAACATTTAGAAAGTATATCGATTGATGCTCATACAAAATGAAACAAATTATGTTTAATTTATATCCTTGAATGGATTTATGATGTTGGAATCTTAAATTTATACATGTATACATTTTTCAGTATGCAAAACACAAATTTAATGTTCTTGATTGACAATTTGAATCACAAATTAGGCCTTTCTCAAAATCTCTGTGGGTGTCGGTCTGTCGGGTTATTCTCGATGACTTCCCATGTTGAAAATGGGTTTGTACATATGAGAGAGATGGTAGGCCCTTGTGTCCCTGACAAAGTCGACATGTATGAGCTGAGCTACTATCTCTCTCACATATACAGCTCCTTTTACGATATGGGAAGTTGTCAAGAATTACCTTAACATGTACAGAGATTTTGAGAATGGCCACAGCTGTGGCTCAAACTGTCAAGTGTTAAATTTGTATTATGCAGGGCTTGACATTAAGATGTGTCAAATGGTAGCCGTTTCCGGCCACCAGGTTGAATATCTAGTGGCCTGAATTCATGATGTGGTGGCCCGAATTCAAAACAGTTTTTTTTTCATATTTACGATAACTACTGTATTGTAATTTAAAGTATTATTATGTTACTAATACATACATAGATATTTAGAATTTGAAAATGATTTATGTACTAGCGATTCATGACAGTTGAACAAATATTTCGGCTATAGGTTAGTGCTCATTGACCTTGACCCATGCTAGACTACAAGAAATCAATAATGCATGCAGTCTAGGATAAGGTGGCCTGGCTGGGCCACTGGCCTTTGGATTCCATTGGCCCGAAGTGGTCTTGATTTCAAATCTACTGGCCCAGGGCCACTGGGCCATGCTTAATGTCAAGCCCTGTTGTGAATGATTAATAACAGTTTATAAATTTAGTGTTAGTTTATTTTAATTCTATACATTGATGTTCATTCAAATTAAGGATGCTCCAAGGATCAACAGAAAAGGCAGATGATTTGAATGATGGAGGACCTCAGTTTGCAGAAGTGTTTGTTATTTACTGGGTCGGAGCTACAATAGTCACCCTAAATACAAAGCTATTAGGAGGTTCAATGTGAGTATTATAATCTACAAACATTATTGAGAATCACTGATTTGTAAAAAAAATAGTTCGTCATTATTTTCAATAAAGATTTGCTCAAATATTGCAATTTGTTTAAAACTACCATTTTCCTTTCATTTATCTATGACTTTTTTATAAGCAAGTAGTGGATGGTGTGACAATTGTAAAAAAAGTACTGATGTTTCTATTTCTGTGTTATAATCGGTTATGCGACTTCGGTTTTGGTCGAATTAGTGGCTCAGGTATCCTTTTTCAAGTTTTGTACTTTTGAGGATCCTAGTTTGAACTCTCATGACTTGGTGTGAATTCTAATTCCTTAAAGAATTTAAGGTACAATAGATTAATCTTTTGTGTTTCAGCTCATTTTTCCAGTCTGTGTGTGTCCTCGGCTACTGTGTACTTCCGTTGGCTGTTGCTTTGATTGTGTGTCGTCTAATACTCATCAAACAGCCTCAGACAGTTGGACTGTTTGCTGCTCGCAGCATTGTTACACTGGCAGGTTTTGGATGGGCCACATTTGGTAAGGAGCTTTACTAGTTTGTCCAAAGTAAGTTCCTAAGTAAATTTGTGTGCCATTGACATAAAGGTGCGCATAACAGACCTCTAAAGTGCTGGTCACCACTCATTGAATGGGCTCTTAGCAATTTTTACCACGGACACATGCTTGTCTAGCACTATTTCATCCCTGCAGACATGTCATAGAGCATGTAGAATATTGATCAACAGCTGCTGCAGATTGTACAATGTAAATGTAACATTGATGTCTGATCAGTGAACTTGCTAGATGCGTTCTTTAAAACCGTGACGCCTAATCGCAAAATAATCAAGCAGCCAGGACTTCTCTATCACTGATTGCCATCAGTTAATGACACACACACATTCCACTGGCCTACCTACCTGTACAAGAATTAATGTAAGCTTTTTACTTTTTTTTCAGCATCAACAGCATTTCTTGCAGACTGCCAACCACCAAGACGCAAAGCTCTTGTTGTTTATCCCATTTTTCTTTTCTACTTCATTATTAGTTGGTTGGTCATTTCACATAGTGTCTAAACATTTTACTGTACATTAGGAATTATTTTGTTTATTGTATTCATGAAAGTCTTGTGGTTTACAAATGTTGTATTCTTTTTGTTATTAATTATGTCATTCCAGTGTTCAATGGTGTTTCCTTGAACGAGTTCATCGTGTTGGAATACATATATATATCTTTACACAACACAAACACAATTTACCGTTGACAGTTTCGTGTGAAAAAGTGAAAGCACAGATAGAAAAGAAGAAGAAAGGAGGAAAGGACAAGAGAAAGAAAAAGAATAAGGACTCAGCAGGCTCCAAAGGATTAGTCATCTTACCTTACGTAAAAGGGGTAACAGAGGGTATTTCACGTATCCTCAATAAGCACCAAGTGTCTACAGTGGTGAAGCCCCTACAGACCATCAGGAACATTCTCGTTCACCCTAAGGACAAACAGGATGAGCTAGAGAAATGTGAAGTGGTGTACGAAATTCCCTGTAAGTCTTGCAAGAGTGTGTATGTTGGGGAAATGGGCAGAAAACTGGGCACCCGTGTAAAAGAACACATGAAGTATGTGGAGCAGAACAGTGGGGGATCTTTCACCAAAGCAGCGAGGAAAGAATTCCTAACCCAAATCAACAAGAGTGCGATCACAGACCATGTGAAACAGAACAATCATGAGATAGACTCGAAGGAAGTGAGTGTAGTGGCTAGGGAGAGGGATTGGAGAACAAGAACCATCAGGGAGGCGATAAAAATACGAGGACAGAAGCAGGTCATGAACCGAGACGAGGGGGCTTTATCTCTCTCACGTGTAAGACCCGATTTTTGGCATCGGAAGTCATGCTGAGTGACCTTGACATGCGCAGAGATGTTTTGAAAATGGCAACAGGAGTTGCCGAAACTGTCAACGGTAAATTGTGTTTGTGTTGTGTAAAGATGAACTAAATAATGTATATGTTCAATGGTGTTGTTTCAAAATGTTTTAAATTACCAGTATTATTTTCAAATATTTTTGGCTCAAATAATTGTGATGGCTAGAAATTCAAGTAATATGATGTGAAAATATCATATGTAAAATATTGCAATTTAGTCATTCTTCCTGTTCATTTGATGTGATGGTCAAATATGTAAAGTCTGATTGAAAATACATTGAGCTTTTCCGATTGTAATATTTTGCTTTGAAATATTAACAAAATTATTGGTATTTCCATGTCAAATAAAATGACTATAGGGGTACATATTATTTTATGAAATTCAATGTGGTGAACTAGATATGTAGTTTCATCTCATTTGCAAAATGTATATTTCAATATCTCAAGTATCTGAAGAAGGGGTGATGCACAGAATGTACCATTAAGGACGTAAATTTGGATATTTACTGGTTTTGTCGTACAAAAAGCTTAATTAAAATTTGAAGTGTATGTAAATGTCCTGTCTTAAAATTTGATATACATGTATTTTCTAATAAAAACAGGGGTTTTGTTTTGTACCGGTGATAATAATTCTATGATAAACAAAAAAATTATGCTATTTTTTGTAGTTTAATACAACTATTTTGCATCCAAATATATTTTGCGGTATTTCAGGGGCGGCAGTATTATTGCTACTGTAAATGTTGGGTACTTCGCTTTATAACATTGTCTAAAAGCCTGGGATAAAACTTGTCCTCTATATTATACTTTTGAACCTATTATTATATCTTCACTGGTTGGAAGAATTTGATGAAAGTGATTGTATGAAAAGGTGATTGATGGGTGCATGTAAAATTCCAATGGAAATTATGGATTAAAAAATAAATTTATTTAAAATATATGAAGTTTTCTGTGATTCCATTCATTTGTCATTTAACATTACAAAAAGAATAAGACACTGACTACGCTTAAGGATTTCACCTGGGTGAAATAAATATAGACCAATGTGATGTCATGATTGAAGCATTCTGTATTTTTTCTTTATGCGGTTAGTGTGGACTTCTCCAGATTTCTCTCCGAAATTTATCATTTAAAAACAACTTTATATTTCATGAAGCATAGAAGATACTTATTGATAGAGGGACACCATTTTCCTACAAATGATGCACCACGCCGTAACCCGGGGTGCCGTGAAATGCAAACCCCGGGATGTCGTAATGCCCCGTTTCTCCCGTGATATTTCTGAATATGGGTCGTGGCTAAAAAGCAGACCGCCACACGTAATGACTGCGATGTGCATTTTCGTTTTGTCACAACGTGCTAAGTTGGAAATTGAGTTTAAATAAATTAAGAATAAATTAGATGTTTTCTTTGTGACAAAACTTAAACATTTTGCTTATAAATATTAACAAAATTTGATATCTTATTAGCCTAACAGTCATCACGGCATGCCGGGGTATTGATGTTGAAAAAAAATAATTAATTAGCTAAAAAATGAATTTTTTATTATTTTCACGGGCCGGGGTATCACGATAACCCGGGTTACGGCGTGGTGCATCAAATGTACTACAACATTTATAAGTTTGAGCTTCTATCAATGATATACATGTTATGATAAATGATTGTTTGGAAGCAGGGATTTTCTAGAAAACGGTCTTCTCAAAAGTGATTTAAAAAGTAATGCGCCACGCATTTCTTTTATTTGGCATATTCGGTTTTTGTACTCGTTTGCTGACTGCATTATAGCGGGCAAAGAGGAGATTTTTTACAGGTAAGATGGCGGAACAAGATTTCGTGGCAAGAGATGATTTTATTATTTTTTATTCAGTCCGCTCGTTTTCAAAGACTTTCCCGGGACTTGGTCAAATTCCCGGGGTATTCCAGGGCATGCGAACACTTTTTATGTGCATATAGCGGCTGTAATTTGACCTCTTGGTGGCAATTCTGGCCTATCTGATTCCTCTTTTTTGAGTCTATTTTCCCACATGACTAATTGTTTTAGCCTTTATTCCCTAATCCCACTTCATTATAAACACACCCTAAACTATAATTACATGTTTAATAAAAGCCTGGTTACTTTATTTTTTTTCTTGTTTGGATTAGAATCTTCTTAGCAAAAAGGTTGACCCAGATATGGCATTAGCCACATTTGACGGTCGAATGTTTTTTTAGTCCGATTCACAGCAACCTAGTTATGAAAGGTTGATGCGACAGTAACCCATTTCATTATTCATTAGCATGGGCAAATTTTAAGACCAAAATCAATAAGCCTTGCTACATACTATTCCTCAAAATGTGGCATGGTTTTGGTACTAAAAAATTTATTTATCTCCAAAAACGCATTTTTAAAGTCTCGTTATAGGCTGGTATTTCAAAGTGGTTCGTCAAAGCCATGCAAAAACAGAACTTAAAAGTGTTCATATGATTTATAAATAATCAAAACCATATCCTATTTCTTCTCTTTATTTTCATCACATTTACATTTAAGCATCATCGGCAACCACATGTCCTTTCTCGCTAACGTAGACTCCATCCAAGAATTTACGGATATCCTTGTTTTTCACAGTTGTGGACTGCTGGATAAGGGCCGCTAAAAACAAAAAAGGATTCAACATTATCCACGTGAACATCCCAAGAGATCCAAAACGTTACATTATATTCATCAAATAATTAATAATAAATTTACTTGCAAATGTCACAATAAACGACATGGAAACTGGAAAAGTATAGTGGCTTAAGGTAGTGACAATGTTTTGTAGTGAAGTCCATTTGTTATTTATAGTAAATCAAAATCCTATCACAATTTATCAAATTTAATCTCGGCATTTATAAGAATGGAATACAACATAAAACATTTTGTATGGTCAGTTTACCTGATTGAGAGACCAACTCGATATCATTGCCAGTTAGGATGAACTCATCCTTTTGGGCCGTGGAGGCTTCAATCTTCACACCCTTCAACATCTTCACCTTTAAAAGTAGCACACACGAGAATGAATTGACATAAACAAGTGATAGGTAGAAAATTTATTGTTTTGTCACCATCGGATCCGAGAAGACAATCTACCATTTCACCATTGACTATCTGGTATTGCCTGTAAGCTACGCTACCATATAAATGGATTAATGTTAGGACTTCAACGATACACCGATGCATCGCTGAATCACGATTTTTTTACTCACGATTAAAGTATCGATATGATAGTCTATATTGTGATACTTTCACGATATAACTGTTAAATGAATTTATATGCAAAATAATTCAAGATAAATCTTTGTCTTTTCCCATGAGAATGGGCGCCGCCATCTTTGCTGTATTGCAAACGGCGTTGCTAACAAAATGTCAATTGAATGGCGAACGGCGCTCCGCTATTTCAGTATAGATTTCTTGCGCTACTAGTCGTAACGTACAGCGTGTACAGACTGTTGTGTGTTTTGACATATGTTTTTTGTTATCGTGATGTGTATTGTATCGCCAACAAAATATCGGAATGTGTATAGTATCGTTGCTCAAGCTTATCGTTACAGGCCTAATTAATGTGATAACACAAGACCGAGGCCATTAAGCTTGTGCAAGCTAATGTACCTCCACGTTTGGTTATAAAGACAATAACATAATAATGGAAAGGGATAATGGATGGTCTGTTTTGACTGCCATGGCTCTCTAATGTACGAGGAAAAAAAAAATCATTTCTGGCAACATATTTTTTTTTCAAATGAATAGCAAACTTACAACACTAAAAACTACTAGTGCACCATTAGTAGAATCACACTTCTTTTACCTGGCGGGTATATTTCTCCCCCAAGAAGTTTCTGATTTCAACAGCTGAACCACCATCCTGGATGGCAACGTTGATGGGGAAATGGGCGTATACGGACCGCATCTTGTACTTGTAGCCCTTCAAAAATTAAAAGAATGAAATAGTACAATATTTTACACAGCTGATAAAATCATATTTAGAAATAGATTAGTTTTCCACAGTTTACAAAGACAATGCTCTAGGTCCAGAGTAATTCAAATAACTATACCGATCATTTACAAATCTGGAGTGAATGTGGTTTGATCATGATCACTTGCTACATTAGAACGAAGAATCTATTTTCATTTCATTAGAAAAGTCGTTACAAAACAGATTTCCAACAAAGCCATTTCATCTAATATGAGCCAAACCTAGCAATGTATCATGCACCAGCAGCTGTTGATTTTCAATGCCAGACATTCAATTGAAGTTAATTGATGTACTTTATGCAATACGTACAGTATATAATTACATTCTACCTTTGTAACACCCTTGATCATATTCTCAATGTGGGAGCATACTGTTCTCACAGCAGCCAACTCCTTGTGGATACCGAACCATTTCTCCACAATAAGCGTGTCTTTCCCACTCTTTCTGATGTCAACTGCCAAGTGACGGAATGCACGCCTCAGGGTTCCCCTTGGACCAGTGACTGTCACACGGCGTGACTGTACTTTGAACTTCACTGCAAAATTAAAAATTATCAATATTTAAAAAGCAACCTCCACCTACTATAAGGTGATCAAACATTGAGTATTCCTATTTAATACCGCGATTTGCACTTAAAAATGGCACCGAAAGTGCAAAATGTAATGCTGTCATATGAAACTTCTTCATATACTCTTAGAGTAAAAACATAACCTTAAAACAAAATGTGCATGATTCCTTATGCAGTTTTTCATATAGTTATCTAGTTTTAATCACGATGGCACCACTGTTACACGCAAAACGAATAATTTGTATAAAAAAGATATTGACAGCCAAACGTGAAATAACCCGGCCGGTTTTGGCCAATTTGAGTGGCTGACAGTCCTGGCTGTTTTGAGGGGTAAAGAGTTATTAGTTGATCCACAATTGATGTATTTGAATAATCATTCACTTGTCATTTCCGCCAGCTAAATGTTTAAAATCTGTGCCAATTAAGCGGTCCCTTCTTAACAATTTCCTTTAATCCATCGATTACCTTGTATACCTTGTTCCTATACAATGCTACTTTCACATAAGTTCTAAACGACACTGATGAATATATCCATTTAACAATTTCAATACTTCTTTATCTCCAAATATGGTTCTCCCCATTATTTCAAAACAAACAGAAAACGTTGCAAGTTTTATTTTCACAACCCTGCAAACCCCACCCCTTTATTTCATATTTCTACAATGTACGAAAATACAAGTGAAAGTACCAAAACGATTCTGTGTGTATGTTGAGGGAATTAAAATCTATAGATCTAGTATTTTGCGTCTAGAAAATATATATACAAAGTTAACCACCTACCATCAGCTGGGAATTTAACCGTCTGGTTCACCTGGATGGTCTTCATTCTGTCTTCTTAACCACTCAGCGAATCTAAAATTTCAAGCATGGCATTACTCATACTGTAAGCGATGAAGTTTTAATATTACAGGCCTTCATGCCCAACGTTACGGAAAAAAACATGGTTCTCCTGTAGATACATAACGGTTTAATTCATTATTTACATCACTCTGTGAATCGTGAATAGCATCATATATAGAATATAGATCGTTAAAGTGTTTAAAATATAATGAGTATTGTACACTACGCTAGGAAAAGAGATTATTGTGGATTTGTTTACAAGTATTACAAATTTATTTCATACACTGAAAATGGCCACCCGGAAAAGGAAGTTGATTGTCATTTCGACACAACATTATTTTACACCTCACGTGCAATTAGTACTCATGGGAGTTCGAGTACTTAATGATAGAAAATCCACCTGCTGGCGTTTAGATGTCGTTTTTAATCATAACACATTCTAATAGGATCTTTCCTAATCCTTGTCGGTCGCAATATGTGTATTTCACAAATTATATTTTTCTTGATATTATGTCTTATTCTTATAATAACCCAGGAGCTTAATAGCATGCATATATGTGTTGAGATATGGAGCGGGCATTGGTTGATCGAACGGTTATTACTCCTATTTGAAGATTACTGTGTGTATCAAGACAGTCAGAAAATTGTTTTCTATTCAATTGAAGCAACCAACTATAAGAATACATATTTAGCATATACATGAACAGCTTTTTAGTATTGCCAGTGTCCCCTCCCTTCATATTAGACGAATGTGGAGAATAATGACAACTGAAACATTTAAAATTTTGTACAAATTATCACCTCTGTGTCTTCATGATTCAGTTCATTTTAAAAATAGTAACTATAATTTTAGATATACTAATATGGTAGATTTACCTTGAATCTGTACCACTAAATATAGTAAAAAATCATTCAGGTACAGCGCTGCTGCACTTTGGAACGACCTGCCTGAATATATAAGATCAGTGGGAAATTTTAATCAATTTATATTTTTTTTACAGTCATGGAACGGCAAAATCTGTAATTTTTCTGCATGTTGTTTTCGATTAACAATGGCTATTTTTGTCATTTAAGCAGTTTTTATTAGTTTTTTTTAAAAAATAGAGTCATAATGCACTACAAATGTGATTAGATTTTAGAAATCTAACATTTTTTACATGGGGACTATATCGATAGTTTTGTATTACCCTAGACCTAAATACAGAATGTTATATTAAGATTTGAGGATCACGTTAAATCACGGATTGAAGAAGGTTGTATTACAATTTGCAAATATTTTCACATAAACATAATATAAAACCAGCAGCAAAAATATTTTTAAGTGTGCCAATCAATTCCTTTAGAAAAAACATAAATATCATGAATGATGCAATTGTAAGCTGCTGTGAAACAAAACATGGGTGTATTCATGTACTGTGCAGTTTGTCTTGAAGTCTGAATACATTAGAACAATAGGGAAAGAGATTGCATGGCTATTCTAACACCCACTTGTAAAAATGTCAAATTTTTAAATATAATCGTATATGTAGCGCATTATGACTATATGTTTTTGTAAAACTAATGTGAACAATATTCAACTATGGCCATAGAATACTACACCAGTCTCGGGGAGGTGTGTGTGTGTGTGTGGGGGGGGGGGGGGGTACTTCAGAGGTGAATGTGTAGGGGGTGCCACTGAAGGTCCAAAATCACGCCCCTTAGTGAAACCAGTGAAACTATGAATGTCTGGATCTGGATCTGGATATGTAATTCACAAGTAAGCCAGTCTCAGATGAGAGACTGGCCTCCTCTTATGAGGCAACGCGTGAATGGGAGGCCATGTGGTGTTTGTACATGTACCTCTCCAGAGGCAGGCTAGGTAGCCAACTGAGCCTCAGGGGTGGGGGGATCACACTAGCTAGTTTTCAAACTAGGTGAGTTTCTTTTACGTGCACAGGTGTGGCTCTCCTCTACACGGGACACGCCTTTTAACGAGGCTTCCGAACCTCCGCTTGGCGTCGCCACCGTCTAGTAGCAACACTGTACGGTGGCGACGTGCTGTGTGGAAATCAGCAACTCAGTGGCAGACGTATGACGTATCGGTTTTGGCGACACTGTGTCTGCCATGACCGGGCCGCGAACTTACGATGCAGGCAACTCCTGTTTTCAAGTCGTACGCACTAACCCTAATGAAACCACCGGATGAAAACAATAGAGTATAATCCCAAGTGTATTATTCTATGTGATATTGTAATGAAAACAAGATTTTCTACAACTTATATTTACCTTTTATGCTTTTCTATGCATATGGCTCAATAATGCAAAATCCCATGAAAAGAGAGCTAGATATTGAACCTCGAGATTGAACCTCCTTTAGGGGACGATCATAAATAATGATACCAAGGGTGTGTGTGTGTGGGGGGGGGGGGGGTGTTGTCCAAAAAAGGTGAGGGGTAGTCCAACTTTTCTGATTCATTTTTGGGGATCGCTGAACTTTTTTTATCACGCTATGGTATATTTTTTCAAATATATTCTTCAAGCAATGCAATGACTATAAAAAGGAGTTTTTTCTTTAGTGGGTTGGGGGTGTCGGTTAATTTTTTCTTTGAGCCCCAAAAAATGGACGACCCCCCACGGTATCGTTATTTATGATCATTCCCTTAGTGAAACTGGCTGGAATGTTGAAATCATGACCCCTAGTAAAACTGAGTGGTGGCAATGGTGACACCTAGTGAAACTGCGGGGTTGAAAAAGGTGACCCCTATCAGTGGCACATGCCGTATAGGGCGATTATGGAAGTAATATAAAAGTATCCCTCCCCCTTTACAGTATTATACACTCCCTGGCACTATCTCTACAAGAAATCTTCTAAAAATAAGTGTACAGAAAATGCAAATAATAAAAGTGGAAACGTCAACTTCCGGTTTCGTCTGTCAAAATCATTTACTGGGACTATTGAATTGAAATATTATCTGTAACGTAGGGGAAAATACGTATTATACTACAGGTGCCTATCTTCTTTAATTTTTTCCATAATACTCAGCTTGAAGAAAGACCAGAGTCCAAGGTAAACCAAAATAAATGATTTGAACTTATTTTATATGGCGATAATAGGAGCGAGTGAGTGAGTTATTCTATTCTATTCAATAATCGGCTAATTCCCTGGTGGGATATCCCGCCGATGATTATGTGTGCCACATGGCTAGGGCAGCCGGTCCTTGAACATGTTCAAAGATCCACTCTCAGCCACCTCCTTCAGATCATTCCACTCCGGTATTGTTCGGGGAAAGAACGAGTGTTTGTATTGCGTGGTGGCTGCTGCTATACTGCGGAACTTAAATGCGCGCCGTGGTTCGCTCTTGTCCTGGTGTCCGCTGGCACTAACGATGATGCCGGCACTGCCACAAGTCCATGCACAACCCTGTACATCATTGTAAGCCTCTGGTTAGATCGTCGGTGCTCCAGGGTCGGCCATTCTAGCTTCTGAAGCAGATCAGAGGCACTTCGTTGGCGATCATATGTGTTTGTCACGAAGCAAGCTGCTCTTCTGTTAACCTTCTCCAGTTGTTCTTTGTCTTTCTGGAGATGTGGGTCCCATATCACACTGCTGTATTCAATGGTGGAACGCACTAAAGCCAGGTACGCGGTCTCCTTGGCCTTTCTGGGACAGCAGCGGAGGTTACGCCGGAAAAAGCTGAGGGTGTTACGAGCCTACTTCGTCACAATGGCGATGTGCTTGCTCCATTCGAGGTTGTTGCTAATGGTCACACCTAAGTATTTGGCAGCAACCACCTCCTCCAGTATGACTCCACACAGTTCGTACAGCTTGGTAATGACTTGCTTGCTCCTTGAAATTCTCATGATGTTGCATTTCGCGGGATTGAAACGCATGCCCCACCTCTTTGCCCAGTTGTCTAGTGCTGTTAAGTCTCGCTGCAGGCATACCTGGTCTTCTGTACTGACGTTCCTGTACACTAGGCAATCGTCTGCGAATAGACGCACTCTGGTGCCTGGTGAGACTTGTTGGGGTAGATCATTGATAAAGATCAAGAACAACAGGGGACCTAACACTGTCCCCTGGGGTACCACCGAGGCGACACGTTCTTTCGGCGAGGTCTCTCCGTCTATGGCAACCCACATGCGGCGGTCGGTCAAGAACGATCTCACCCATTCGTTGATCACTCCTCTAATGCCATAGAACTCTAGCTTGCCCAGCAACCGTTCATGTGGAACAGTGTCAAAGGCCCTGGAGAAGTCCAGGATGGCGAGGTCGGTCTGTGCTCTGCTGTCATACGCTTTCATCAGATCATCTACTGTGATTAGGAGCTGAGTCTCACTTCGAAATCCATGTTGGAGTGTGGTCAGGATACCATGCCACTCCAGGTGCTTCAGCACATGTTTACAGATGATATGCTCCATGACCTTACACAGGATACAGGTGAGTGAGACGGGCCTGTACCTAGAGGCTAGGTGCACATTCCCTTTCTTATACACTGGTGAGATGATTGCATCCATCCAGTCTCTGGGAAGCTGTCCACTGGCCAGGGACTGTCTGAACAAAGCAGTGATACATGGGGCAAGCTCTGCGGCTAGGTGCTTGAGGACTTGTCCGGATATGCAGTCTGGTCCTGATGCCTTGCTTGGGTTTAGGCCTGCCAGTAACTTTCCTACTCCTCCAACCTGTATGTCTAGCTGGTGGATCAGTGGGAAAGGTGTCCCAGGTAAGGTAGGGATTGAAGAGGTATCTTCGTTGGTGAATACCGAGAGGAACACACTTAGCATGATGCTTGCCTTCTTGTTTGTCTAGCAGCATCTGTATGTGTTGCTTAATGTGGTTCCAGTTCTCTTCCACTGTGTTCACAGTGACCTTCTCCAGGAAACTCTTGGTAAACAACACAGTGTCTTTTGCCATGTCTTCCCAGTTCGCCTTTGAGAATAAGTGGATCAGCCTCGGTTTATTCTTGATGTAGTTAGGTCTCACATCACAGTCTACAACTACGGCATCATGGTCAGAGATTCCAGGTACGGTTGTCATGGCTTTCACCAATGATGGTTTATTAGTGCAGAAGAGTTCGAGGATACTATATATGTAGATATGCAACATGCGTGTTTGACCATTATGATACTTTCGTTATTTATAAGTATTCTTAGTTACTATAGGATTTTGCTCAATGCCACAATAGCAGTGCCAGCAGCCATCATTTTGATTGCACACCGTTTCCACGACTATCACATGAGCATGTCTCAGGAAAAACAGTGACAACTGCATGTTCTGCATTTTCTCTTTCTATGAAGATAACTGTGCTTGAGCCATTATTGAAACAATGTAGACTACCAATATATGTGTAACTTAGTATAGAATTACCTATCTAGTAAATCTACTTGCATGTAACGTATCTGAATTTACTTTAAACATGATAAATGCATTTTTACATTGAAAATAAGAACAAAACTATGTGTGATTTTCTCTGTTTAATTTATTACTGAAAAGTTTTTGGTCCCGTATAATATTGGTCATGTAATAGTCATGGGTAGGTCATGTTTGGTCACGTTTGGTCCCGGGTTTTAGTAGGCACCCTAAAAATCAATACCTCCAGATTGAATGAGTTCAGGAAAGCTCTCTTGAGCCACAGGGGCAATAAACCTCACTTTTCCTTTGTTTCACACGACGAGTGCTTTTTGTTTAGAAACAAAGACTCGGTAAGGTCATTTTAGTCTATAAATTGCCCTTGTGTCTTGAGCATGTGCAATGAATGCACATGCATATATATATACCTTCCAGAATTGTTATTGTATGTCAGAAGCTTTCATGGCGGGACCAAAAGCATCGTGGGTTTCACGGCTTTCCCATCCATGCAGCCTTCCATGTGCTTCTGTGGCTGAGTGGATAGGGAGTTGGACTTGTGACCAGAAGTTCGTGGGTTCGATTCCCTGTCGGGTCTGGTGGTAGATGTTGAGCAAACCTACCTCTAACGGGTTGCACACTGCTCTGTGGTACCTACACTTTAAATAGGTACAGGTCAGGCTAGTGAACACATATGTGAGTGACAAGCATGTCTGCGCTACGGTAGCGATATGTTGTATGCTCCCCAGGGAGTTGAGAAAGTGATAGTGTGACAAGGATGCCAATGACCTGGTGTAAAATGGAAAGTCGTGAGAGAACTAGAATCATGACTATAAACCACCACATTTACATTTTACATTATAGCTTTCAAGCCATGAGCCAACTGAGCTCCTTTTAGTGGCAGTAGATGAGTTTGTCTTCATAGAGAACAATTTCCTAGAAAACTGGTGACAAGCGTGAAACATGTGCTCTCCACGTATACTTTCAAATGTCAACCATGCAAATAATAACGTGCACTGTATTTCTATGAACATCCTTGTGTGGATTATATACTGTTTTGTTTGATTGACTGCTGAACTTATTTTGCCTCTGTTGATTTGATTGGTCGAGAGCTTCCAAAATCTGTCAGTATCATTGCTGCTTTTGAATAAGGCTTATTTTCAATAAGTAATACGCCCGAACAGATAAGGATGAACCAAAACCTGAAACGCCTCATACGCCATGCAGACGTACCGTCTCTTCTACAAGGCAAAAATGTTGGCTCCTCATCATTAGATGATGTTTTCATTGTCTGCATTGACTTTGGCACCTAATAGCGTACTACAAGTTGTACTGGCTCCTTACTGCCTACGTACTGCCAAGGCACTGCTGAATTGGCTGTAGTGGAAGTTTGACATGTCAAACTTTTCCTTTTGTTTCCTTACTGCCTAAAAAGATGTACTTTCTCTGCACATTTGCAGCACACAGCACTGGATCTCCATGAATTTTTGGCAGTAGAGAAGTAGTAGATATATACATGTACTAGAAAAGCAGTTCTGCCGGTTACGCCCGAGGCGAAGACATTATATAGGATTTTATTGATTGATCGCTATTAATATGGTGATGGTAGCATCTTAAGAGCAAGAGACAAAGGCTCATGGTTTGAAGGTTATAGATCAATGACATTTTTTAAAAATATTTTTCTCTGAACTAGATATTTCATTATTTCAGATATTCACCATGGCTAATTTTCAAGATGATCAAGGATTCTTTCAGCCAGGAAGCTATGATCAGAATCAAGGAGCTTACGACATGAGCTCTGAAGAATTTCCTCAGAATACGTAAGTGACATATTTTGCCACAAAGGCTTATTTTGATAAGCAAAGATGAGTTGAACGTCTAGTTGTGATATGACATCCATTGTGCAACATGATGTCTTTTCTATGCTCTAAGCCTCTAACCACTTTCTGGCTTTTTTTTCTTTCCTATCGTGTAAAGTACAATAAAGCCTTAGAATATTAATTACAGTGATATGAATACTGATATACATGTACAACTTATATATAAATACAACTTTTAATCGTGTATCTCTTATCCATACTATTCCATTATTCTGAAGCTGTGCTGTACTTGTAGTGCCATTTTTTTTGGTCATGCACAGGGCCCATCAGACATGCACTTTTTACCTATCGGTGATATGGAACCATGATAATGGGGAATGAACACAATGCACCCAGCATTTTGGTTGGATTCTCTGGGGAATGTGGCACCCTTGTGAAAAAAAACTACAATATGTTTAGTGAACAATATAAGTAAAAGTATTTAGTAAACAATATGAAATACACAGAAATATAGTTATTAGACAAGATATCATCTTACAATGAAATAGTGTGTGGACGGTTCGAGAAAATTGAGACTGGTTAATCGGCTCTATGTAACTGAACCGTAACCGATTAACAGCCGTTTATCGCTCATCCAAGTATTTCATGTTATTTTCAGTAAAGCGAAACGATACTGCGACTGGATATATTGATTGAACACCCTGTATCTATTAGCGTTTAAAAAAAAAAATCGCGGTTTATGCATTTCGCCTTTTAAGTTCACCAGCAAGGCAATTTGAACTGCCAAAAATGTTAAATCATGCAAAATTAATGAAATATATCGATATATATATAGCTTGGGCATGAAAATAATCATCAAAATCAATAACTGGTTTGTCAATGTCGAGACAGGTTATGCTTAGAAAATCGACCGCAGCTGGTTATCCGGTTAACCGTCCACATACTACAATGAATCATATAAAATATGCAGGAAAAGAAAAGATACAGTTTGACTCCCTGTTTTGTCCTTGAGCAATTAATGAAATAAAAATACATCTTACAATCCAACTCCGTATAATAGGTGGCCCCCTATAGTATACAAAGTACATATTACAGCTACTGCAATGAACCATGTTTATACTCAGGGTCAAGTATAAAAACAAAAGGCCAAATTTATGCACAGTGAATTTTGCGGCAGCTACATGTACACTTACCTTGTTTGGTGCAGAATCAAAGTTAAGCCTTGGTAAGATGATAATACAATGGTCCAGAATGTGTTTTATATACTGATAAAATGTAAATATGCTAATTTTGGAGTAGTGTTCATAGAACCTTCAAAGTGCAGTATCATACATGTACATGTACTTCAATTGATACGTTATACGTTCAAGCATCGTTTAAATTACAACGGCAAGTGCTATTGTGGCTACATTCAGGTTGTCCACAAAGCACAAGGCATGGCAATTTGACAGCTACATCACATGCAAAATCACGTCCAAGTCTAAATTGACCAAAAATTACCAATGACAGCATTGTTCACCAGATTTTCATTGCTTTTTGGACGTGATTCTGCTGTGATATTGTGTGTGACCGGCCCTTTAGTTATCTCATTCGTATCGGCATACGGAAAACGTAAACACGTAATGTAAACACTAGCGAACAGTGCCATTTGACAGCTTTACGTTCAAGACTCTAGGGCCTCCATATATGCTTATTTTTTTACATAAATTGTACACGTGTATTCAGAATCGCATAGTTTCTTATTTTTACGACCCAGTAATAGGAATATGGCTATATTTGTCTAGAATATTTTCCAAACGTGAGGCTGTTGCCGGCCTCGATTAAAAATGACAGGTTTGAGATCGACTTTAGAAAGATGAATTATAAAACAATGTGTGTGATTTGAGAAATATCCTTTCGTCCATGACTTCATAATCGGTTTATAATTGATCCGACATGTGAATTTGTGATGGGTATGTTAATGTGACGATGATAATCCATCCGTTTCAAAAATTATTTTACCTTCAAGCAATTTAACTACTGCACCATTTTCAATAGGAAAATTAGCCTTTATCGCACACCGTGATATCTGAACACCTATCATAGCGTGATGCGATTAAGAGTAGCAGCTCCATTAGCCGTTATCAAAGCAGAGAAAATGGGGGTTTATGGTGACAACGCACGATGTGCTCGAGGCTGAGTATTGATATCCTTATTTGGAAGCAGGAATATTAAGTAGGTATTATCTAGTGACGTAATCGAAAACAATAATTGCGTCAGTCTGAACTTAAGAGAACGGGGTTTCGCCTTTAAGATGGTATATGACACGTTGGGGTAATTTTCGTCTAAATTAGAGTATTTTAAGCTTGAATTTCACTGTGTAAATCACGTGTTTCTTGTGCCGATATATATTCTTACAAATGATGCATGAATATTATCAAAACCCTGCTTCACATCCACAAAATTTACATCGAAATGTCAAGGTAAGGCATTTTTGTTGTCAGTAGTCTAAAACCCGGGAGCATGACATCACTGCTTATATGTAAAAAAAACCGCGATAATCCGAGGGACTTTTCTGTGCAAAATCGGACGTAAAATTGTCCCTCAAGGGACATCTCGGTACGAATGGGTTAACAAGACAGCATGGTATTTTAAAAGGTGTAATAACTATTACATGTGACTCTAGTCAATAAATGTTCGCTTTTTCATTGCAAGGGTTTTTAAAATTATGATTTATACTATAGATAGTATAAATCTTAATTTTCAAACCATTGCAATGAAAAAGCCAACAATTATTGATGCTGGATTTTACAGAACAAATATATTTTTCACTTAGCATTATCTTTAATAGAGAGGTTCTTCTATATAGGCTTTTTTCAATAATTTAATTAAACTGAGTCATGTTATTTAGGATTGTGATGTATTTCTAACTTTACAGGCAGTTCATGCAGTTTGACTACGGCAACCAGCCGGGTCAGCAGCAGCAGCCCACGGACTCGTACGGTCAGTACGCGGGCGGGTACAGCCAGCAGACACCCCAGCCATACATGACTCCGGGTGCAGCTCCTGGTGCAGGTGGCTTCGGAGGATCAATCATGACGCCGGATTTCTCAGTACCTCCGGGGGGAGAGGTGGACGAGGAAGATGAGCCGCCGCTCATGGAGGGTGAGTGTGATGCATGAGGCATGAGTTTTGGTCTACTTTCCATGTACTCAGAGAATTGGTATTTTTAGCTCACATGTCTATACATGGTGAGCTTTTGTTATCACCTTTCGTCTGTCATCCATCGTCTGTCGTCCGTCGACCGTCCGTCAACAATTCATATTTGCACAATAGTTTCTTTATTTTTTATTCAAATTTCATCATTTTTTTGCAGAAGTTGTATGACTATACAGGGCCACAAATAGGAGAAAAATCATACTTGTCCATAGGACGGGTATCCTAGAAAAATATACCCATCCTAACTAAGATTTAAACGTCCAAATCAACAAACTCTATATAAATTCAAATGAAAATGACATCTAGGGTCTTAATAGTATAGACTTTTGAATGTATCTGAATTTCTTAAAATCATTAATTTCTCATTACTTCTAATGATCCAAGCATAAATACAATGTATAGTACTGACCCCGTCAGAAGGATACAGAACCGAAATATTAAGAATTACAATACGATTCCTTATGTTTTTCTCTTAATATTTCTTCTCATTGTGATGACTATTACGAACGTTAAAAGGTTCTGTTGCTTCTGCAAGTTACAGCTTTTTTTATAACTTCATCTTGCCTGAAGTTATGTTTATTCTGTTTTTTACCCTTGTATTAAGATTTTATTACGGAGGTTCCCGTAGTAAAAAGAATATTTCTAAAAGTTCATGACAACGCTGGACATTTTGAGTTTCATTTTATTGGGAGTCTGTATTAAGTCTTCACTTTTTAATCAATCGGTGTGGCAGAAAAAAATGAGAACGCCCAAACAAATCTGAATATTTATGAGCAAAAATGTATCAAAGATGGACGTCAATGTGTGAAGGTAAGGAAAAATGTTCTGATTTTTCCATTTTCTCTGTTTGTTTCGATAACCGTAAGTGCCCTAGTTTCGGCAAGTGAGCAGTTCCAAGAAATCCATGATGGTAGTAACTTTGTTTTGAAATGTTACGATTTATTATGTTTTATTGCACTGATGCCTCTAATTTCGTTACGGTTCTGTGTCCTTCTGACGTGGTCGGTACTGTACACTAAAGGTGTTAAAAACCAGCAGTTACTCTAGCAACTGTGTTTGGAAGTTTAAGCACTTGAATTTTAGCAAACCAAATTATCAAGCGTATACATGTAACAGGTAACAAGGTTAACTAGATCAAAAGTGTTCAAAGAACACTGCGTCGCTAGAACGACGTTGACTTATGGGCAATTAAGATATATACTGAAATGATGTATACTTTACAATCAAGAAATGAATAATTTGAGGAGAAAACATCAGAATGAATGAGAATCAATATACCCAGGCAAAAGATATTTGTGTTGCAATACAATAGTACTGTTTGAATAACAGATACTAATCAATATCAGTTTCAAACCCAATAATCAATATTTGCTGCTTGGGTTGGAATATGGATTTTTCTTGGTGCCTTAATTGCATTGAATATCAGTAAGAATATCATGAATGGGCTTCTAGAAACCACAGTTTAATTGGCAGATTGCCCAAAATCGAATCACTTTGGTGTCGGCTCAAACCTCATAGTTGTGTAAAGTTTGAACGAAATCGGTTCATCGGTACGCCCGCTAGCTTGTCCGGAGACATACATAGTTAGTTAGTTAGTTACATAGTTACAAACGAACCAAACACAATGCTTGCTTCAGCAGCTGAGCTGAAGCGACGCAATTATTTCCCACAGGTTCCCTGGGGGAAATGATTGTTTTTGACTGGGTATGCACTTTGTGAGGGTGCTCTTCTGACACACCTCTTAATGTCCAATTCTTATTGGCTCAGCCCAACCTTGAGACCAATGTCAAACCCTAGTCTTTTTTCATGATTTTTTGTTAAGCACAGCCCTCGGCTTTAAAGTAATCTGTAAACGGTCAAAATTGCATGATCGAGAGTGCTAATGAAGCCATCTATTGGTTAAATTATGTCACACCCACCAGTCCTCCACTCTAAGTGGCCGAGACGGATTTCTTGCATAACAATTTCGAGGTGACCTGCCCGCCCCTGAGCTGTCAATCACGTCGCATAGCCAATCAGAGCAGCGTAGTAAAACTTTCATTCATGATTTGGTGTAAAATTGCATCAACAATAAAAGATTACTCCTCCTAACCTGGGCGACCCAACATAAAATGTGTAACACCCGGTGGGGTGTGTGGGAGGCTTTGCCCCCCAGGAGTTGGTTTAGTTGAGGGTGCATGGCGAGCGTCTGAGGGGGTAGGCACTCGCCCTTATAAAATAAAAAACGGGGGGTTCGGGGGGTACCCTTCCCAAAGTAACATTGATAAATAATTTTAAAAAAAATGGTCATAACGTCCTCCTGCCTATAATACTGCTATCAACTATAGAGAGGTGGTCTTCTTATATTTTGGGTTGTGTGGGAGGCTTTGCCCCCCAGGAGTTGGGTTTAGTTGAGAGTGCCCGAGGAGCTTCTGGGGGGTAGGCCCTCGGCCTTATAAAATAAAAAATGGAGGATTCGGGGGGTACCCTCCCCATAGTAACATTGAGAAATAATTAAAAAAGTGGTCATAACGTCCTCCTGCTTATGATACTTCTATCAACTATAGAGATGTGGTCTTCTTTTATTTTTAACACTAAATGTGCTTCCTGAACCTGTTTCATCATTCACCAGGGCACCTCTCACTTAATTTTAAAGCCAAATTTACACATGCAGGTGAGCGAAATTAGGACCCTTATGGTCCTCTTGTTCATTTACTCCTATGCGCATAAAAATGGCCGCTGTGAGTGCAGATTGATATGCTCTCAAAATGAAACTTCTTTATATTCTCTTAAAATAAAAATGTAACACTAAAATAAATTGTGCATGATGATTCCTTATGCGGTTTTACATATAGTTATCTAGTTTTAAACATGATGGTACCGCCGTTATACCCCAAACGAATGACTTGTACGACGAAGCTTTTGACAGCCAAAACATAAAATGGTATAGGATGATGTGTCAATGTACTTGGCGAAGCCGAGTATGCGGTGCCGTTAGGTGCCACGGGGGTGAGTGCGAGGGGGGGACACCCCCCTCTCGCAAATAACAAATAACAAAGGTATCATAATGGTCGAAGATTCATGTTGCACACCTATATACAGGTTGAAAAACATAGATTCTGGATAACTATACATTATTACTGTGGTAGGATTCAGAAATGAGTAAACTCCATTTTTCTTGTATGCCGAAATATATGTGAACCACCAATAGCTACACTTTGATAAAATTAAAAAGATATATATATATATTTTTTAATTGGAAAAAAATGTATCATGGGAATCATTTTAGATTGGTTGACATTTATCAGACGTGTTATGCTAACGCTGTCTGTTCATGGCAAGTCATTCACATCCCTGTGGGAAATTCATACGTTCCTTGAACGTTTGCTGATCTAGTTAGATTTGCTCAAATTTTCTAATTTCATTTGTATATATGCAAAAACTAGTTACGTGCTATATTAAAAGATCATGAAATTTGTGTGAAGAAAGCAATGGGAAAATAAAGATGATAATGAAAGTAATGATCATATAATGATAATGAAGATAAAATTTGACGAATGATAATGATAGTGAAACTTTTCATCTTCATAGCCTACCTTATCTATATATAATAACGGAAAGTCGGCTGTTACTTTTTTTGCCCACCACCCCCTACGAATCTCGGACATTTATCCCCCTTTGGTCTTATCAGTGGTGTTTTAGCACTTCAAACCTAGACCTGCTCCCTGTCTTACTACTGTGTGCATGTTGCCATATGCACCATACCTTTCATTCTCTATTCATTGAGGAGACTGCTTGACCACAACTGCTTGGCAAATGCTGATTCGACGAAAATGTGACATTTTTCCTCTCCTGGCGCTCACCACTACAGTTTTGTCACTTAAAAACTTCAACTTGCAATACGTCAGTAATGTAGAAATGGGTTCACAAGCCGCACACATTCGATTTTGTCATCATTTATGAGAAAACACCTGCGAAATGGTCAAATAATACGTAGCACTATACGTGGAATGGCCATATTCTTTCCAATGCTTTAGCCGATTGCATTGTGTTTTCACATGCCTGTGTACAGAATTCATTAATTTGTGTTTCCAATGCTTTAGCCCATTGCATTATGTTTTACATGCCTGTGTATAGAATTCATTAATTTGTGTTTTATTTAATATTATTATCGTAAAATAGAGCACTACATCTACTGCACAGGAGATAAAATGATATGTAACCAAATCATCATCATAGGAATATTGGTTTATGATATATAACTTCACCCCAAAGTGCTGTGTAAGTTGTTCTACAAGGTATTTCGTTAATATCTTCTGTTATCGTCCACGGGTACAATACCACGGGTATTGTACATCACGGGTTGTGTTGATGACCCTCTTTGAGTGAGACAGACGAATCTAGACAGCGTTTTTCACATTTTCGTTTCCATCATACACAAAATTGTCTCCATAGGAGACGGGCCAGCTAGTACTTATAAATACATGTAATGATGACGAAAAATATTAACCTCCAAGTCTCATACAGTACTGATATCGTCAAAAGGATACAGAATCAAAACGAAATTAGATGATGCCGTTGCATGAGGCTTCTGATCGAACCCGGGATTCTTACCGGATGGGATCTGGCTCGAGCTGGGACTCGGGCTCCATGCAGTGGTTCCGGATCCACCCCGGGATGTGAAGAGAGGTAGTGTCCGCCATCCTCCGCTGCCATCTCTGCTGACACAACCGAATCGGATCAGGGTCTGGCTAGAGTTGTCGAGGAGTAGGGAGTTGGGGGAGTGTCAAGAAAGTGGCTTGGACACAATGCATCCTGATAGATTGACAACGTACCCAGGCAAACAGTTTTCAGTGACGTAGAGGCTGATCAGCTATAGAGACTGACAGGCTATAAATAGTAGAGGTGGGACGTTCGGTCCGTGTTAGCCTTCGAACCTTCGGGATACTTTACCGAACGAACCTTCGAACGTTCGTTTATAAGTAGGTGAGTAAATAATGAACTTTAAACACCCATTTGGCCATAAATGTTGAACAGGAAAGACACAGTAGAACTTATCTTTGTTTGCGTCGTCGCCTTTCTAAAATGGTCACCTTAACAGCTCACCTGTGTTTCTATCACACGGCAATTAGTTCATGATTAGTTGAGGTCTTTTAAAAGAAGCCACGCGCCAGCCAGGTACAAGTACTGCCTTTGATATATATTTATTCATTTATTTGAGTCTCAAATTAAAATATGTAAGTAAACATGTGTTCTACAAACATTAAAATCAGATATTACATATTTCAACCACTCAGGTAAGAGTTATTGAGAGACTGTAGCGTTAAAAAAACATAGTGTACAAATCAATTTAGAACAGAGTTGTAAACATTGGTACAACTTCTTCACAATTAAATGTTGTATAGATCTTTCCTTCTTTTTAAAATATTTTTGCAGGTCCTGGCAGTCACCTTTATAAACCTTTCATTTGATAGGGCAAGGCCCAGAACCTGTGCACCATTCAGTTTATTGAAATTGTCTATATTTTGTTTCATATGTTCATTTAAATCTTTTCGAATATCCTCATATGCTGGACAATGTAAGATAACATGTACTTCGTCTTCGATAACTTCTGGGCAGAAAGAACACGTTCTTTCATGTAGAGGTTTTTCTTCATATCTTCCGAGTTCTATGTTGATTAGTGCGATGCCAGCTCGGAACTTTGCAATGGCTGAGCGTTCACTTTTCGGCACTTTGGCTTATACATATGGTTCCATTTTGTATTCATATTTAAAGGTTCTATATGACATAAGTTTGTCATTGCCCCGTCCATGCTTTGCTGTCGCCTGATTTAGCTCTTTCTTCCATTCTTTTTCTGTCATTTTTTGCACTTTCTCCTGAATCTGAACTGTCAATTGCTTACTGTCTAACTTATCCCTGATATTGTTGTTAATGTTTATTTCACCAAACTTTTTCATTGTTCTGCGAGTCCAATTTTTCACGTTCCTAATGACTAGATTGTATGACTACCGGAAGACCTTGTATGTAAGTCTTTGTTTTTCCATGTTTACTAGTCGTGCCCATTGGTGACCTACCTTGGACCATTGTCTGGTTGCTGGTGCCTTCCAGCCCATGTCTCCATTTGAGACAGCGTTGGATGCCCTTTTGTGTAAGCCTAAAAAGTATTTTGTAGCTCTGTTTTGAACTTTATTAATTGCGCTGTATGACCTTTGTCCCCATATGCATGCTCCGTAGTCAATGACTGACTGCACCATGCAGTCATACAGCTTAGTATAGATTTCCACAGGCATACCTCTGTGGGCCTTGTCTTTGGCAATTAACAGTCCGAGGGCACGTTGGGCAGCTTTTGCCACGTGGTCTGACGTCACTTTCATGTCTAAATGTTCTTCCAAGAGGAGTCCGAGATATTTGTATTTGTTTTGGGTTTCGACTATGTTTCCACATATGTTAAAGTTAAAGGGGGATTGCTTTATTGTTTGGTTCCTAAAATGAACAACTTAACTTTTATCATAGTTGATTTTCATTTTCCAGAGAGCACTCCAGTCACTCAGAGCATCTAACATAGACTGTAGCCCTTCTGATGAACCGGAAAGCAACACGATGTCATCCGCATAGCAAAGAATACTGACTTTTGTTCGATCTATCTTTATTCCAGTGTCGATATCTTTTAAATGTTTGATCAGGTCGTTCAAATACAGATTGAAGAGCAAGCTAGAAAGGGTGCATCCCTGTTATAATCCTACATTTACCGTGAAGCAATCCGTGTATGCTCCACCTACTCTAACACTGCACTCAACTGATGAGTATATCCCTTTGACAGCGTTGAAGATTTTACCGTTCAGTCCATATTTTTCCAGTTTGCCCCACAGTCTTCTATCGATTGTGTCGTATGCCTTGGAGAAGTCAATGAATGCGGCAAAAGTTTGTTGGTTTAGGCTCTTTCTTGTCTCTACTATTGTGGTCAGTGTAGAGAGATGATCAACGCAGCTGCGTGATTTTCGGAACCCATTTCGTTCATCATGTAGAATTCCTGTTTCTTCACCCCATGTTGAGATTCTTGTATTCAAGACTGAACAATACACCTTGTACATTGTGCAAGCTAATGTGATGCCCCTAAAATGTCTAGGCTCATTATGTATTGTATTTCCAGGCTTGGGTATGGGTGTGATAATACTTTTCCTCCATGCTGCTGGAATGTTCCCAGTATCAAAACAGACATTGAAGAGATTACACAAAATGTATGGCATATTGCCGCACCTAAGTATTTCTGCCGGTATTTCATCGTACCCTGGGGCCTTGCCATTTTTCGTTTTCTGCAATGCTCTTTTCACTTCATCCAATGAAATTTTCCTATTGAGTACTTGCTGGTGTAGTTGGTTTAATAGTTCATGTATGTCTGTATTGAAATTACTATCTGTCATTTCATTTCATCCATCATTAAGTAACTCATCAAAGTATTGTCTCCATCTTTCCGTTAAGAGTTTTGTCGGTGGATGGTGGATGGTGAGTTTGATGGTGCCGCCATATGTGCTGTGGTTAAGTGATTGCATTTGGACACGACCATTAAGTATTAGGTAATTAGGCAGGTAAAACAAGCTGGTGCTGTGGTCACTTGGCTTTGGAACTTTAAAAAGAGACTGCTGATAATTATAGGCTATGCAAGTTCTCACATTAAATGACCATTTGGCAGTTCACTTTCGTGTTTGATCTGTGCTGACTCTAAGCAATGACCCAGGCAAGTGGTTAAGAGATTCTTTGACTTGTGTTGATAATGACGATTACGCCTATTGTTTACAGTGGTCTCCAATTACCTGTTAAATTATCAGTTACAACTGGCCACCTGTAAGCAGCGACTAGGCTGCGTAAATAACTGTACAAGTCAGTTGATTATGTTACAAATGCTTGACCGTAATGTTGCCTTTGTTTCATGTTTAAATAATAGATAATGCAAGATAGTTTGACTACACATGAGCGAAAATAAAAGCAAATTAGCGTCACCCCGAAGGTTCGGTTTTGAAAGTCACATTCGAAGGCATAGGTAGACGAACGAAGCGCAAGGTGTCAGACGTGTGGTTGAGCAATATAGCAGCATATAGGCAAGTCAAAAGACTTGTCTCTCTCGTGATGGGGGATTGGTGTACTGGTTAACACAGCTGACCATGACATATATGACCGGTCTGAATTATGGACGGAAAGTCGTGAGTTCGATTCCACGATCCTCCAAATAACTTTACAGCCTGTCACTGAATTTCGTTTCACTATCACGGTTTTCCTGGAACTGCTCAATCACCGAAACTACGATACTTAGGATTATCGAAATAAAGAGAAAAAACGTAATAATCAGAATAATTTCTTCCACTTCCGCACAATGGCATCCATCTTTCGTTCATAAATATTCAGATTTGTTGGTGCGTTCTCGTTTATTCCCGCCACAACGATAGCGCTGGAAGTGCGGATGTCATACAGACACCCAATAAAATGAAAATTTGTCAAAATGTCAGTGTGATTTTGAACTTTTAGAAATATTATTTCTAACACCGGAACCTCCGTAAAAATGCGTAATATAAGGGGAACGATCGGAATAAACTTAACTTCAGGCTAGTTATGAAGAAAGCCGTAATTTCCGAAAGCTACAGAACCTTTTTACATTGGTAATAGTTGGAACAATGAGAAGAATTGTGAAAAAAACGTAAGGAGTCATAGTGTAATTCTTGAAATTTTTCTTATTTATCCTTCTGACGGTGTCAGTACTGCACATGTAGTACTACAATGGAATCTATCCATGTAATTTGGTTTTATTTTAAACGTAATTGAATAGGTGTTGATATAAATTCAGCTACCCACATCATGGAAATTATTCTTGTCTTTTCATTATGTATATGAGACTTTCGTTTACATAATCATTATCACTAGATATTACTAATTAGTATATGATAATTATAATGATGTATAAAATAATTTCACTTGCAAACATTTTCAAACAATATTTTTACATGTAAGTACAAGAATACAATATTCATATTTATATGGTTAAAATGAGTTTCTATTTTTTAAATGGCTTTATATAATACATGTAGTCAATTCTTGAAAATTTACTAGATTTCAGCATTCATATACATTATATAATTGTTTTCCAGAACTCGGTATCAACTTTGACCACATTCTGCAAAAGGTAGGATCGACTATATTTCCATATTCTTATCTGGCATTAATAGGAATTTATCTCATTTTTATTGAAAGTTTGTGATTGCAACATAGCACAGATGTTTGTCATTGATTCAATTTCTTGAATTTATGCGTCCAGAGAGCTGGTAATGTAGCTGGGTAAACTAATAAGATGAAGGCGGTGTGATGGGATAGTGATTGCATGTAGCTTCTTTGGAATCAGAACGTAATATGTTGCTTTAATCAGTTCAAATATTTTAAGGAAATCTATAAAATCAATGGCAACAATTATGCAATTGTGATTACACACAATGTATCGATTGGGTACAAAGGTAGACTTTTAACATAGAATTATGTTTATACCGGTAATATCAGCTACAATGTATGATCTACATGTAGAAAGATTTTACTTACATGTAAAATATTAAACAAAAAAAAATTAATTAGCTAATATTAACTATACATCAAAAGCCGAATTAAAACTCATAAATGAATGAAGGCCCAGGGGTTGATAATCGACAGAAATCCATATTTTCAAAGGTTTTTTTTTTCCATTAAACGTACATTGTCTATATTTGTGCGTCATTAAGATTTAAAACGCACAAGAAAGCCTGATTCAACCAAATCATAATGCAAACACCACTGAAAACAAAACTAGCTGTGTATTTGATCATTTGAATGTATTGGATGCATTGTATTATGTAATAACAAAGTTGTCTGCTGGTCTTTTGGTTCACAAGCAATATACAGTACTGACAACGGCAAAAGGATACAGAACCATAACGAAATTAGAAGATTCTGTGTAAGAAAACGCAAGAATTTGCAACAATTCAAAACAAAGTTATGGCTAGCACGGTTTTCTTGGAACTGCTCAATTACCGAAACTACGATACTTACGATTATCAAAATAGACAGAAAAAACGTAATAATTTCTTATACTTCCGCACATTGGTGTCCATCTTTGATACTTATTCGCTCATAAATATTCGGATATGTTCGGACATTCTCGTTTATTCCCACCACAACAACAGCGCAGATTGGTTAAAAAGTGCGGACATCATACAGACACCTAATGAAACTAAAATCTGAAAATGTTTGGCGTGGTCTTGAACTTTTAGAAATATTCTTTTTATTACAGGAACCTTAGTAAAATGTGTAATACAAGGGTGAAAATAGAATAAATGTAAATTCAGGTGAGTTATGAAGAAACCTGCAACAGAACCTTTTTTCATTCATAACAGTCGCAACAATGAGAAGAAGTGGGAACAAAACGTAGGGAATCGTAGCGTAATTATTAAGATTTTTCATCTGTGTCCTCCTGACAATATCAGTACTGTATGTATGGCAAAAAATGTTTTGAATTCCAGTATTTTTACAGCAGTTTCTAAATAAATGCCAACTCTCCTTTTACACCTATACAAGTATAGGAATAATACATTTAGAATGTTATTGTTGAAAAAGTGAACTATCAGGAATTTCAGTATTTTGCTGCACACACTGCACACTCAGAACATTTCATTTGTTTTTTTAATCATGAAGAATACAGGACATTCATGGACAATTTCTGCTATTGACAAACTAATAATGCTGGGATATACATGCACCAATAAACTGCTTGGTTGTTTTAATAGATTATATTGATATATATATTACTGTAAGTGGTTAAAAATATTTCTGGAACAGACCTGTATTGCAAATTGGACTTCATTCACCCAGAAAAGAGTGCTTAGTCTCAATATTTCTTGCTTGTGTCAAGAATAATTTGATCATTAGTTTCTGTCAAATGCAATTCTTTAGCTTAATTGTAACGTAATACGGACTACATATTTAATGAATTGTATCTTTTTGATGATGATTAGTTGTTCACAGAAATATGTTTTCCGCATAGAATGAATTTTATATTTGAATGAAGTATTTCCATTTTTAGAAGATTGTATGATGATTGTTTTGAATGTTTTTTTAAAATTTACATCCAACTTTCAGTTAAAAAGTGTCAACGTTATGCAATTATTAATGTAAACATTGACATTCTACAAATAACATACCATATTTAGCAGTTTTTATCAATCAATGTCATGTTCATGCAGACGTAAGAATGTCAGATGTATGGGAGATATTCAGATGGGCTATTAATATTCATGGCCATGTTCTTGTGGCGTTATGGCTAATGCTTAAACATCACTCGCTTAATGGCTTTCCTTGTTCAAAAACTCTTCTTCCAGAAAAAGGTTGAATGGGTAGAATTTCATAGTGAGAGATTTACGTTTTTTACGAGTGTCACATATGTGTGTTGAAAGTTTACTAGGACATTATAATGATTTTTATCTTTTGTATCAATGTCATTTCATGCATGAAAGATAATCTGGATGGATATAGGTAGGCACCAATTGAGTAGTGTTTTGAGTATTTTATTGCATGTTTCAGACAGACAAAACTGAACAAGCTCTGCAATTCACTGCATACAATATTTTACGTTTGGGAGTTGACAATATCCTTACCCTGAATGATGATGCAAAACATATTTAGAAGTAGTTAATAGTTCACATAAGAGAAAAAAAGATCACTATCTTTTAAAATACATAATAATATTGAACTTGCGCTTTTGAAACTAAAGAAATGTAAGTATGATTTTAATTATTATGTATGTACAGATTATTTATACATTTTTTATTATTCTATCCAGAATAGCTTTGAGATAAATTCAGCAAAGAACATTGTCTACTCACTCGCGTTTACGTAGAAAACATATCTGCATCATCAGATGGGTCAATAGATGGAGGGGTACAATATTCAAGTCTGCATACATGTAATTACCTAAAAACCACTGCGCTTTGTACAGCAGATATGAAAATATATATCCATAATAACAACAATTCATTGTACAACCATTGTACCATTCAGTCAGAATGATATGCTACAACTATAAACCAAGTCCATTTCTCAACTTTTCGTATAGCAATATTTCTAAGTATCACCTCACAGTCATAATTCTTCCATGCTATATCATATATATAATTATGATATCCTTCTCCTTTCATAGTACAGAGGACTATAGTTTAAAAAATATACCAAGACTAGATTGGAATGAGTGTAATATTAGCTTATTACATTAGTTATGGGAGGCACATGTACATGTAGCATGGTACATGTACATGTACTATTATTGTGTATACATGTGATAATGTAATTTGGTTTTATAATTGCAAGCCCTTTATTTCATTAATTTGTTTCAATGAAATTCTACATAGGGATCACAATTAAGAAGAATAGTAGGGTAAATTATTACAATAAGTAAAATGTTATTGTTGAATGTTAATTATTTACTGCAGTTGGCAGTAAGACTTTTTGGAAAATAGTAAATATTCATTTCAGCAACTCTGGTATACAAATTCAATATGTGTATTATTTTACAAATAATTTTCACTACATGTAATTACTTCTAAATTGTGGTTTTAAAAATAATTTTCTAATTGAAATTATTCAATATGGATGATAGAAATAACATCTCTATTTTGACAAAACTATTTATAACTTAACAAAAAAGCACCAACAAATTTTTTTATAATGGATCTTGCAAGTGGATGGAACGATGTAATACAATTTTGCAAGATTTAACCGAAATATCAAATCTAACGCGAGCCAACGCACATTTAGATTTGTAAAGTTTCACTCACGGAAAGCTCGTAATTCGCTCTGTACAACAGCATAAATATGAACCGGTCACCTTCACAACACTGAGAAGATATCACATCTACATCTATCACATCGTTTCATTTATATCACACTAACACCTCTACAAAATGCTGCTGCTGCTCACACAGCTGTGCCAAACTCATCCTTTTCTCCTGGCTTCGGCACACGTTTCTTCCCTGTCACCGCAGCTGATTTACTGCCCGATTTTAATGAGGCGAATGGTGGACTGAGCAGTTCATCTAGCGTGGCCGCTTTACCTGGCCCGCCACTCTGATAACCTGTCCGGTTCTTGGGCCTCGTCTCGTAAGGACCATATGTGATATTGTCCTCCGGCGAAGTTGCAGCATGCGGGGAGCCACTAAAACGAGGACTGCTGCTGGTACCACGATGATGCTGCTTCTGCTGTTGGCCTCGGCTCGGTAGAGTTTGATAACCGTATGGAGAGCGAGAGCCACTCGGCGACTCTGTCCCATACCCCGTGTTATGTTGATAATCACGCCCTCCTGCTGATGAGTATCCTTTTGATTTCGAAGGCTGCAGTGTCCTATACCAGTCTGCACTGGGACCCCTCATTGTGTCATAGCCACCGGGACTGCTGAGGTAGCCGGATAGTGGGTCATGGTTACTGGGAGGAGGATAGGCTCCTGGATCAACCATATGGTCCACGTCGATCTCCTGATCCACATTGTTCAATGACTGACTTCGCGGAGGTGGTGGAAAAGGAGCATATTGTGAAGATACTCTGTAGCTGGATGAGGTATGACGATGGGGCGGTGCTGGCTCAGGGGGTATGTGGTCTTTTAAACACACAGGATTGTTACAGTGTTTATGGTGATCCAGTCCACGCACTTTGACTTTTGCCCTGCCACCAGTGGGATGTGAGAGTGTATGGGAATATGTGGGCGGGTCTTTGAATGTGACCTCTTTGTTGTGGTTGCGAGAAGGTTTAGCATCTAACAAGTTATCAGCTGAACCAGACTTTCTTTTCGAAGCGTGCTTAAGCTGACTAGATGGCCTATCACTCATTGTTTTGTCAAACGTTTGGTGTAGGTCGTGAGTAGTTTTGTGACCTACATCTGTGGCAGGTTTCAAGTCTGATGGCTTAGCATAAGGGTTCTCTGTGGCTCGTTGCCTTGGCGATTCTAAATGATTGGGCACCATTGTGTTATTACTGCTACATGTAGATGGTGGCCCAACAACAGTAGGAGTCACTGTAACACTACCGTGCTTTCCATTCCTTAGAATATCTGGAGGTTGATCACTTGTATCCTTGGTCACATTGCCATTGACTTTAGCAAATAAAGGTTCATTATCACAAGTACTCTCATTGTTATCTCCATATGTGGCATAGATTTTCATCTGGAATGGTTGAGTTTCCTTGTGTTCTTCTGACTGAGGAAGAGGATCTAGAGGGGGTGGCAGCAAGTCATCGGGTGGTGGAGGGAGGTTGGTCTGATCATCAGCCTCCTTCATCAATATAACTTGAGTATCCTGTAATTGGAGTGTGTCATTAGTGTTATCCTTTGAACACATTTCATGAAAAGTATGGTAGTATCTATCTCTTGATTCAATCATAACTGTACCTTAAGTAAGCTTCTTTCAGCTTCTTCTTTGATTGGTTCTGCCTTCCACGTAATTTCATTAGGAACAATTTCATCTACCTTTTGATCTGGAATTTTCATTGGAGCCTCATCCTCATCACCTACGTAATGCATAATCTTAGTATAATGTGAAGTAAACAGTTATCTGCTACATATATCATACACTATGTGTTCATGTGTTTGCCGAGTTTAGTTTTATATGAAAATATTGTGCTGAATTAATTACCTGTGAGTTGGCCACACTCGGATGGTTTCTTGTAATCGCGAACCTAAAAAATCAATAATAGATAGAGAAAAAGTTCCAACGGAGACTAAATGTTAACAGGAAAGTGATAGCTATTCGCATTAGTGATACTGTTAAAGTAGTTGGAAAGTATATCAATTGATGTTATAATATGAGCAAAAGCAGTGCACTAAATATTTTATCGTTACATTATGCGATATCAATGACGATGAACAACAATTACTTGTACTTTGTCTAGATATACCAAATATGAAGAACTTTTATTGCTGTTAACATAAAGACGGAATCATTCACACTAAACAAACCAAACTGGGATAAATAATAGAACTATTGAAGTTTCTGTTAAACACTTATAAATCAATGAAGAAGAAAACGAAAGTAATGATAGACAACACAAAGTCATACTAACCACTACCTTGTACTCGTGGCGGCGGCCATCTTTGCGCTTTAGCACATAGATGGCCACAATGACCCCGATGAGCAGTAACACTGCCACGGCGACACCGATGCCCAAATACGCCTCCTTGCTCAGGCCGCCCTCCTCTTCCTCTGCTTGTGCTGCCTCTTTAATGCCCTCCACCTATGGGGAGGGTGCATGTTTCTGTTATACATTTTTATGTACTATCTTAAAATTTGTAGCAGAGAACCTGCATTGTCCAATGTACTTATATGTATTTTGTTGTTATGTGTTAGTTAATGCTACTTTATGATCGACATATATACATAAACAACTCGAAAAATATTCAAAATTTATTAAAGCTGTTTTTTCTTGATCAACCAGATGTTTGGTAGCGATCCATGTGCACCTTACTTCAAGAGAGTTGGGTTGCAAGATTTCAAATTAATATTTCTTTTGCTTGATTCATGCTATATTACTTTGTTGGGAGCTACCGAAACTACCATTTTTTGTCACCTTTATTTTGTTGCTGGTGACTAAAGTCTGGTTTTTAAGTTAGAGATATTTTTATTCTGGTAGTCTTGATCTACCAAGTGCTTTATAACCTAACAGAACCTCAGTTTAATGAGGCTATTGCATAGTTTCATATCATTAGAAGGGCATGTGTCTACTCAGGTATATTATGTATATATAAATGTTACCCACCGTGACCCTATATGTCACCTCCGACCTTCCAGCAGGGTTTTCGGCTATACATTTGTACTGGCCAGCGTTGCTCAGCTTCACTTGATATAGTGTCAACTTGGCATTCTGTAAGTTAAAGTTGCATGGTGATATAAAAACTAATTTGTATTTTGTCATGGATTGCAATCAAGATAATGCCTTCATTAAAAGATGTTCACCTAATTAATGTGACTGTAACCGTTTTTTTTGATACTATCTTTACACCCTCAAATTGGTATTGTGATATGCATGACAATCACTTTGCTCAGCATCGTCAGTCTACGGAAATCTCGTTCACACTGCACATATATTCAGTGTTACATTATCTACAGTAGGTTAAGTAACAGCCTTTAAGTGGGAAAATTCGTCATGCTAGACTTGCATCAAAAACAAAGTCAATACTTGGTTTTTCAAAAGTCAATACACTCATCATCACCTGTGCCTAATAGGTAGTACTGTGTAGTTACACGTAAGAACCCATGGTTAAGAAGCTTGATGGTTCTATATTATTATAAGATCAAAATTCAATGCTTATTCATTGCTGAAATGAGGGTGGGCGTAGTGTTTTCCATTCAATTTCCAAAAGGTACAAAAAGTGCTGTTTTTCCCTTATAAGCCTATGTGCTTTCATGCGTGTGAATAGGGTACTTGGCCATGCAAAATTGTACGTTTGATATTGCTGAACATTTTGGCATTAGGGCTTGTGATTGGTTAGATTTTGTGACCAACATCAACGAATATTAGGGTGCTTGAATCATGACTACCGTATACGACCATCCAAGTGCCCACCCTCGTGTAACAGCCCTCCCCCTCTTTTTCTTAAATGTCTTTTAGAATTATGTAGTAACTGCACTCTCGTGTTACAGCCCACCCCCCAGTTTGAGAAAATTTCAATTTAACGGGCCTTGGGCGCTTGGATGGTCGTATACGGTATATAGTAGATTGTATGTACTCAGTATATGCTTAACATTCAAATGGTGTGAAATGAAATCTCTTTACTTGATTTAGAATATGTTTCGTTTTGATAGTGATTCAAAATTAAAAATATGTAACAAATAGCCATTCATACATTCATGTCTTTCAAGAGCTAAAATATGATTTTTTTTTATTGTAAAAAATCGAAGTGAATCAGTTCTTTTTTGACAACATGGAAACTGACAGTCCATGCTGGTAGTAAATTGACAAATTTGGTGCCCAGAAATCTTTCTCCTGGGATGGAAATGATATGGCTATGCAACTTACAACTGTCAAAAATGAAAAACAAACTGGTCATGTTTTTTTTCTTGATCCTCAAATTTTCATTTTGAGCCAGATTATTTTCATTTTTTTGGGGGGGATGGAAACTTTCTAAATTCTAGGAAAAATATAGTCTAGGTTATAAGGGACAGCATTTTCACCCACACATTTTAAAGCATATGTAAATCCATGGTTACGCTATGAATGTAAAATAGCCCATAATTATTGTAACATTGATCAAAGCGTAAAGTGTATGCTGTGTCCCATGAAGAGTACAACCTACTCTGCATGTTAAACTATAGGCAGGATTGACTTGCTCATTTATCACATTGTAAATTAATCCACAGATACCCAATTAAGGTCATAATTATGCTAGGCCTCTAATCATTAGGCATTGATAATGATTTTGTCTAGCAGCTACAGGTGAACTTGGAAGTGTAAAGCTCTTATGTAAGAGAATTTTTGTTTGAATTGTTTAGAACTTAATGCTTTGATTACGTTGGCGGTAGAAATAAGATGTATACCTAAATGTATCTTTTAGTAGGCCGAGTTTTTTACGACAATCATGCATAATTACAGCCTCTGATAAACCAAAAATATTCATATCCACATTGAAAACCATTCAGGATTCGGGCCACTGACACAAAGAAATCACTAAGATTCTATTGGCCCAGGGCTTGTGGGCCATTTTTTATGTTCAGCCCTGCAAGACGAATGTTTCGTTACTTATAATCAAAATTCAAAGCTCTTTAACTTGGATATAATAGTGCCTTTGCAGTTAGAAGAAGGTTTCATTTGTTGAAATAGTCTATTAAATTGTTTTTTGCCTAAGTCATCACTGCCTTCTGTTTTTTCTTCTGCATAATGCCAATTTGTTGCTTTTTATAGTTCAGCTTATTAGCTGTGCTTTCACAGATAATTTTGCATGTGCACTTATAGACTCCACCTACACACGAAGAATGAGCATCACATTTTCTCTACATACATGTACATGTACTTCTATTGCTGTACATAGGTAATAACCAATCCTATGCATCATAAGATTCATACACTATCAGTGTTAGTGTAACAATAGGTAGCCTTTAATCATAAAACAGACTATTCACACTTCAATTCTTCTTCATTATTTCTTTTATTGCCGAATCAGGATGAATATTGCTGTTAAAAATTACACGTTCTGAATGCTGGGGGTTTGTTGCCAATAGTACTTTTTCTCATTATAGTTTTTTTTTTAGAAATTTACCATGTAAAATGTATTCCTGGGACTCTTAGACAATAGAAAGAAGTCACATGCTAAGAAGGTGCTGTGTTGTTGAGGATTAGAAAAATAAGAAAACAACAAGTCATCATCTGAAAATCAAAAGAACCTAGGGAACATGTAAACTCTTGCCCTATATATCATATGTTGTGTTGACACAGCAGCATCTTTGCCTACATGATGTACACACATATATAGAGCTCCCAGATCCTCCTGTGGGGTTTCCACTACACCCTGCAGTGGCTCAGGTGCGTAGGCTTTCAACATGTGTTCTCTATAAATTACCTGTCACTGGCTTGATAACCCCTGTACATCCACCGCCCACCGCTATAATGCGATCACACGGCCGTGCATAATGCGGTATACATGAGTAATAGTGGGCATAAAAGTGCACAATATGCAGTTTACATGAGCTATTACCCGAGTGGAAAAGGTAGACATTTATTTGGCGAGCATTGTTGTCGGTGCGGAGGTGCTCTTTGATGTGTTTGTTTTGTGTCTTTCATGTGTTTGATGTGGGGTTGATGCATTTGCTCGTGCTTCAGTGGGCACTTGATAAGTACTGATAGAAGATGACAGAAGCAGGAGAGAGAAAACAGACATGCTAACAAGGCATGATACACAAAGATGCCATTGATTTGTTGTTTCTTAAGATCTACTTTGAAAGTTGATAAAAACAGAAGAGAAGATTACTTTGCTATGTATAATGATATGCCTGATGGGATAAGCCACGCGAGCATCTTGTTTTTTGTGATTAGAACTACATTCTTTTGTCTGAGCTTCAACAATGGCTGTAAATGCTGTAAATGTGTGGCATTTATTGTGCTTCTGCTGTGACAGTAGATAGAAAATACAAGACGTACTTGATCCTTCATAATAGCTTTCGAAAAATCAATATATCATTAACAGCCATACTCAATGAATATGATCAAATTCATCATCGGTTTTCACGGCTTGATCACTCACACTGCCTTAAAGTCCTTGTTCATACCAACCCGTGGGCCCAGTTATAGCTTTTATGTGGAAAAATTATTTTCGGTTAGACTTACATCAAAGACAAAATCAATACTCGGTTTCATCTTACTTATATAGCGAGATCGTACGTTTAGCGTTTGAATTCCCCGCTGGACATTTTGGTAGTGGGCCTTCTGATTGGTCGGTTTTTGAGCGTAAGTTCCACAGAATTGGATATGGTGGTATCACGGCTATATTCTGCATATAGTCGTGAGATATGATGATGGATCAAATTGTATTAGGGCGCTTTTAAATCATATCCAAAACAAAAACACCAACTAAACTTATAGGAAAACAGAAGCACCTACCGTATAGTCTTCAACTCGGATCTGCTGGATATTTTGCTTCAGTGTTTTGCCACTGGTCGTCCACACAATGTCTGGTGCTGGATCTCCGTACACCAGACACTCAAGGGTGACGTTAGAGCCGACTGACACCTCCAGGCTCGTTGTGTTGCTTGCAACAATTCTCGCAGGGCAAGCAAATTGTGAAATGGACAGTTGTCTCCAGTTTACACTACAAAGTTAGCAGAAGTAGTATTAAATTTCTACTGACATGTAGACAACATAATTTGGCATCTTATATTGTACATATATCAGTTTATTCCATTTGTTGTAAAGGAAGTTTGTTCAACACAGTACTCCTAATCTTTTATGATTTATCAAGTACACTGAAAACAGGGGTTAATAGAACAACTTAGTTCTATTTAATAGAACAACTTAGTTCTATTAGACCCTGCTAAAACTGCTCAATTTATTTTATAAAAGCTCTCTAACTCTTTGACCTATTTATTTTAAAGAAATACAGCAAAACCGCTGAATAACATTATCTGAACATACGGGTAAGCAAGTCATTTGATGTATTAGTTTCACATGTATGGTCAGATGAGAGTCATCTGGCTTCATTAAAGTACATTATATACTGTACATAAAAAATCTATGATGGTGCCTACTCTGTTAGAGCTATTATTAACATGCATGTGTTGCAATAATTTGCGAATGTATTCTGGCAAAGTGCTTGGATGCGTTAAATGAACATACGTTTCCATTAGAGGCATTGACACCTCGGTTAAATGCTGTGTTCTCATTGATATGAAAACGCTGTGATAATGTCCTACAGACAATTACGAACCAGAGAGGAAAGACAGTGATGCAGAAGCAGATGTGATCAATTATGCTCACTGAAATTGACACAGTCAGTGAGTCAGTGCTGAGGGAGGATGTTAAGAAACCAGCACAACTGCACCACTCAAATAGGGCATGTCATTTTATATATGATCTAAGTGTACAGTAGTAGCAAAGAACTCACAATCTGTCTTTGACCAGTACTTCGTGATTGCCACATACATTTAAGTGTTCACTGAAACCCTGTTTAATAGATGTATTTGTTTGCAACATCTGTATGTAATGATGTATTAGGAATAAATTTGTTGTTAATTCTTCAACGATTGAAATTGAGTTGAATTGTGTTTTTAGACTAAACTCAATAATGGCTGAACAGTTTTTCTATGAATATTTCTTCTCCAAAGTACATCATTCTCCATACAAAACGTGCTGTGTCTCTGTCGGCACCTTATTGCATAATTTCACAGTCTCTAAAAATGAGATTGGCTCACTTCATGTGTGATTGCAGTTGCATGATCATAATGTCCTTGCTTGATTTGCCAACATTTTATACCCTAATGTGATTTTGCTATATCACCTTTATGATTAGAACAATGAGGCGTTGGTTGGATGTGACTGGGATCAATTGTGAGGTGGGAGGTTATGTGATTAACACGTGCCACCCTAATCAATAGACACCTCTCTTTGTTGCCTAGTTGGGTTCAGCACCAAACACTTGTGTAGCTTTGAGCTGAGAGCAGGGACTAATTCCTGCTCTTACACTTTTCACTGTAGAATTTTGAGTTCAAGCAGTGTATGAAGCTCTATCGTATTTTCTAACCTGTGGCGCACATTGCGAATAGAGCCAATTGCTTGAATTACTATTTAATTGCATTAATTATATTGTTTAAAATGAAATATTTCTGAATAGTTATGAAGGTTTAGCAGCTTACAAAATGTGTTCACTTCTAACTTATAGTCTATACCACTTCAAAAACTTGACTTAAATAATGATGATAATTTTATTGTGTCACGGTATAAACCCTTCTATAACTTTGACATCTCATTTATGCTTAGTTTGATTTAAAAGCTCACAAGAAAGTTAATTATGTTTTGTAGATTTATTACTTATATTATCATTTGTACTGTTATGTTCTAAACACCCTCCTACTCATTGGTGAAAGCTGAGATGGAGAGAATGAGTTTGTCACGATAAAGTGCATGGGATTAAAAATGGTTACGTCGGTTTGCTTGAGAAATCGTAGGAGGTGCTATTGTTAAAATGTTGGTGAGCTGATGTAGGTGGATGACCATGACGCATAAATGTACATCTCATGTATTTTGATAGTACATGTAGATGAAGCATAACATAAAATTGTCAACCTAATGAATCATGAAAGAATATGGACTTCATTGTACGTTTACACAAAAAATGAATAAAAAATGCTTAGATGGCCATTATGATAGATAGTACGTTTTTTTCTTAATTTACCGTAGCACATACATGGATAAAGTACTGGTCCCCATCAGAAGGACACAAGCGAAATATTAAGAAGTACGCTACGATTTCTAATGTTTTTCTCCTATTTCTTCTCATTGATGCGACTGTTACGAATGTAAAAAGGTTCTATAGCTAATCTGCAAATTACGGCTTTTTTCATAACTCGGCTGAAGTTATGTTTATTAGTATGTTGTTTTTTCCCTTTGTATTACGCATTTTACAGAGGTTCCCATAATGAAAAGAATATACTGGTGCTGTCGCTGTGCCGAAAATAAATGAGTATGCCCGAAGGAATCCGAATATTTTAGAGCAAAAAAGTATCAAAGATGGACGCTGATATGCAGAAGTATGGGAAAATGTTCTGATTTTTACGGTTTCTCTGTTTATTTCAATAATTGTAAATATCATAGTTTCAGTAATTGAATAGTTCCAAGAAAACCGTGATAGCCATACATCTAACTTTGCTTAAAATTGTTACAAATTGTTCTGTTTTATTGCGCCGATTCCTCTAATTTCATTACGGTTCTGTATCCTTGATGTAGACAGTACTGTACATTTCATTAGCAACTAGACTGTCTTGAAAAACATGTTAATTGAAGACTACATTGTTACAGCAATGATTCAGTAACAAATGGTGTGACCTCTATGCTCTCTGTTGAGTAAAATTGTCCAATGATTTAACAATAAATAATAGAACTGTTATGTTGTTGAATAAAAGTTGCATTGCGTTTTAAATAAAAGAAATGTGGAGGAGGGGGATAGGGTGTTAAAGAGGGTGTGTGAGAGTGTGTGTGTGTGAAGGGGGGGCCGGGGGGGGGGAGGGATTGCAGGGAGTTATAAGCTGTTTATTGGGACAATGGAATTTTAAATTGTATTTGAAGAAATGTTCAAAATTATCATGTGCATTCTTTTCTCTTGAAACAACCCTTTTGAAAAACGTAAACTTGTAAGTCATAACAAATCCCCTGGGATATGTAAGGTGAAAATTACTATTTAAAAAAACTTATGTAAGATGTAAATTGTACATGTATTTTGTCAACTCTGTAAATGCATCCCCTTAGAAAGATGATAAGATATTTAGAAATGTGCAAGACAAAAAAAAAATTGTTGGAAACTGTATATGTTGCTATTAGCATTATTACCTCTGCAGAAGATGTGGGGCTGAGCATGTTGGAGTGTTATGGGCAAAGTCCCAGTTGATAGCTCGCTGAGCAATCCACTCACGAAGCCACCTGAAAATACAGTATAAACTTTGTAACCGGTCAATCCACTTGGTAAGCTTTCTAACTTGAAAACTGTAGTACAACTTTATTTTCTTAAAGTTAATTTACACAATTCATCCCCAAATTGACTGGATAATTCAAATTGTAATGTCTTATTTATCAGTCTTCAAAGTAAAAAGTGATATTTTTGTGATTGTTTTAATAGTGGACTAACATCGACTTGTTTAAAAATGAGCCATCCATACAGTACTTTATTAGTCATGACTCATGAAAGGTACGATCAATCATTTACATAGATATTCTGCTCCCTCTGGCTCAAACTCGGACCTTTTACAGCATGAACGTAGTATCAAGTTATCGTTTTATATGAATACACATTGAATTCTTTTGATATTGGCTAGAACCAAGGCTAGAATCAAGACTTTGTATCTGTATCTGTATCTGTACATGTAGGTTCCCTTTTAAATGACAGTCGCAAGACCAGTTGTTCGTTGATATGGCATTCACAGACCACCAGGGCTATATTTCAAGGCATCTAATATAACAACTAGATCAAAAGTGTTGCAAGAACAACATTGACTTATGGTGATAAAGATGTTTACTAAAATGTTATGGAAATCTTGATTAAAAGTACACAATGTTACAATGTAAAATATGGTCAAAGTTACTATGTACGTAATCAGTCACAAATAATCTGTGTGCAACCACTAATAATGAATGGAATAGATTCATTGGGTTTCTTTTGTGCTATGACAACATTGATCTTTGATAAACCCACACATTTTTTACCTTTGCAAATATTTTCGACCTTGTCGTCAGACAGTCTTTTTCAAGCTGACATCGTACAGGATGACAGGATGTGATGTCAGGTGAGTGTTGGGGGGGGGGTGGGGGGGGGCTGTCCCTGTGTCATATGCGTGTGATAAGGTGTATGCACCTTCATCTCGGTTCATTGTCTTGTGAATTTTCCTGATAGCGATCACTTCCCGGATCTGTCTGTCTCTAGTGTTAGACTCATGACTGATGGGCTTCGTGTTGTCCCAGTCAGGGATATGGTTCAAATTGGCCATGTGATCTGTGATGGCAGATTTGTGCAAGTCACTTGCAGATGACAAACGGGTGGCTCTGGTGCGTACTCTACTGTTGGTATGTTCTTTGACATCCTTTTGGTGTTCTACCACACGAGTACCTAATTTCCTCCCTGTTTCGCCAATGTACACACTGTCACAGTTTCTGAAGGTAAATACACCTAATATCACACGCATATGACACCCTACTGAAGCTATGGACTGCTTGCAGGGACAGCCCCCTGCGCCCCGACTCTGACCTACTTCCTGACGTCACATCCTGTCATCCTGTGTGACGTCAGTTTGAAAAAGACTGACAGACAAGGTCGAAAATATTTGCAAAGGTAAAAAATGTGTGGGTTTATCAAAGATCAATGTTGTCATAGCACTCTAATAATGATTGTTACTTTGTCATGCTACATATTGATCTTGCAGCACCGAACATCAAACAGCACCAAGTAGACTTTTGCTGTTGGGTGTAATATTGATATGTGGTTGTGCATTCAATACTAGTCAGAATGTCAAAAATGGACAAAAAATGGCCTTCTGAAAAGCACACTTTAATTGGCAAAGTGCCCAAATTCAAATCACTTTGGTGTTGTGTCATAACTCATAGTTGTATAAACTTTGAACGGAACTGGTTAATCGGTAAATGCTCTAGCTTGTCCGGAGACAAACATACATAGTTACAAATGAATGAAACCCAAGTCTTTGCTTCAGCAGATGAAGCGACCCAACATCAGTCCGACTATTAGATATAAAAGCTTTGCACGCAGATTCATGTATATGTACCTGATATGGCAGTCACAGATCCAGGGGTTCCTGTACAGCCGGAAGACGGTGAGTGCCGGTGGAAGCACATCTTCCATGGTATGGGACAGAACCTTCAGCTCGTTGTTCACCAGGTTAATCTCGTTCAGCTTGCTCAGGCCCTGAAACATGCATTGAACATGAACAGTGAATCTGTTGTCCAAAAATATCAATTTAATTTGCTGATTGGACATAATGTACCAGTGTAATACAAAAGTGACAAGTTCGAACTGTATACTTTTTGATTGACCTATGAATGATACCTAAACAACTCACAATCTAGAGTGATATTACATTGCATACATTATATTACTATATAACCTACACTTCAGCTGTGATATCCCTGATATGCACATTACAGAATGGAGATACATGTACACAATATGTCCACAATATATCTAAATACTGCAAGGTAGCAACAATCTATGACATCACAAAATCGCATTCTTGTTTATATGGACGCATCTGGTACATACTAGTACTGTGTTCTGTCTCTTTTGGAGTGACAAACCACCAAAGAAAATGATTGAATGGTACGGCATGAAAGTTATAGTATGTGGAATATTTCATCAGCTGTATTTCATTTAACAGATAGTGGAAAATTTATATTCAGCATTATACGTGCTTATATATTGTGGCCACTTTATACCACAGAGCCATTTGCTCAATGATGGATGGAAAGTGAGTATTTTACCCTGTCATACTAAAAAGCTTCTTAAAGACATATGGGTCTGCCTTTTCATTGGGGAGATGCATTTCATGCCCAACATTATGGGATGGCACTGAATTCATGGTGAAATGTGTCATCTCTGCCTAGTGGACTGTTCTTTACAGATATTGCTTTTGAACTGTATGTTTTTAAGATGTTTAAAATGGATGTCAGGTAACAAATTCATGGGAAAATCTACATACAACAAACTTTTTTGTGATTCGGTTAATGCATATATTGAAATAAATTGTTTTTTGAAAAATGGTTATATTTACCAATACAATGGAATTGATACAATCTGTAAGCATTGAAACCTGTCCATGTGGACACCTCCCATGTAAGGACAGCTGTTTTATGTGGACACTTTTCACTTCTCATTTCACAAGACAGGATTGAGGTTCCACTGTATATTTTTTTTTAAATTTCGATTTAAAAACAATGGTTTATGAAACTAATGCATGTCATTTCAACTGAAATCAATGGAATTGTCCCTAGAGGTTATTGATGAAATTGACAGATATAACTTCATGTGAAACAATGCACGAATACAGACAGACTACATCAAACATTCATAATGACAATTCGTCTACCATGATGTTTCATGGGAAGGTTATATGATTATGATAAAATTATCAAATCTTCAAATGAATTATGGATATTAACCACGAGGACCTGTGTAGGCTGATACATTGTATATTAGACTATGCACTGTTTTCTTAAAAATAAATTGTTTATTACATGTATGTTATTAGTCATACAGGTAGCCATAGGGCAGCTAATATTTCCAAATGCCATAGATAATGGGAATATATTCTAATTTAATACACTGATTCCATCATCTGTACACATGTATGTCGCTATCATCTCTTGGTCAAAAAACAAAGATTTTTTGCAAAACAGTTCTCTGATTTTATATCTGGCATCACTGTAAACTGGGATTCAGGCTTCACTTGAAATGGGCTTTATGTGTTTAACATTTACATCTGCCTGCTATATGGTAACTTAGGGACACATTTTGTTGAGGATTATAGTCTCAAATGTTTGCACTTGGCTTGTTAAGAGTGAGACTATACTACACAGGGAAGAGTTATTTTTTTCAATGTACCTTTTTTAAGTAGATTTGAGAAAAACAACATAAACACTCATAATAGACAGTGGTTGCACTTTTAAACCAGTGGCCATATTTACCAAACCACTGCTTGGTACATGTACATGTGTAGTTTAAAATCAATTTTGATAAGACACTGCTAAAAAACAGAAATCTGCTCTCGAGATGAATTCAGTCACCATTTTTGTCATTATGTTTTTGTGTGAAATATTCTCATATAAAGTTGTTCTCACTTCTATTAGCATGACTTGAGCACTCTGAAGTCACACAATTGGTGAATCAAATGATGAATTTACCTCAAAGGTTCTCGGTTCAATAGTCTCCAACCAGCAGTTTTCAAAGTTGAGTTCCTCAATGTTTTTCAGGTCAGCAAATGTGTCTGCAGTGAGTCCACGTAGAGGGTTGGACTAAAAATATAAACAACCATGCTATAAACTCCACTATTTTGTAAATTTAGATTATATTTTTGACTTCAAATCATGATTTACAGTGTATTCTGTTTTGAATTATGTTTATGAAATGAAATTGCTCTGAATAAAATGATGTGTACATGTATGCATTTGGTTATCAAAACATAAAAAATAGGAAGCCAATAGTGCATGCTCATGTTACCCGGTACCTAATACCCACAATTATAACCCATGTGTAACCAATAACATTGAATGCTTTGAAGTTGAAGACACACAATAACTTAAAAAAATAGTCAATGAAGACCGTCATTTTCCCGTATTGATTGCATAGGAAATAATGAGGCCAATGCTGTAACATGCTGATGATGCTCACAGATAATAAACGTTATAATGTGCGCCCGAATCTAATATAAAATATTGACGAAGCTGATTTTTATGGGCATCATTGTTTTGTGGGTGTGAATAATTCAGCATAATGTCATAACGTTCTAGTAAACGTTTAACATGATCACGCATTTTTACATATCAATGTGAACAGTAGCATTTTGCTAGATGGTATGCCTGCACCGAAAATTGCCGCTCCAACGAAATTATGCCAATTGCTCAGAAGTATAGCAAGGAAATCATCTCATGCAAACAGAGAAGGGGAAAAAATCGCTGGAAATAGTCAATAGGGAAGCCTATGGCATGCAAAAGGTTATTGCGTGATGTGGTACTATAAGTTAAATAGTGTGGTCCAAAAATAACACATAACGTTGCAAAGGTAGAGTTATAGTGGCTACATGTACATGTATGTCAACTGTATAGTGATTGGATCTGTTTTAGATGATGGAGTATATCAGATAATAGACATGCTTAGGTTTATGGATTTCTGTACGTTCTGTGCTCCACAGTTGAACCCTGGTATTCAATTTCAAGTTATACAAATTCCACACTATATTTGTATTGAAGATGAATTTGAAGAAAAATGATTATGTCTGGAATGTATTGGAAAAATGAGTATGTTTGCCATGTCATATAGTAAAGGTTTTTGATATATATAGTATTGATCATGGCAAAAGGATACAGAATCATAACGAAATTAGAGAAATCAGCGTGAAAAAAGTAACTATTAGTAACAATTCGAAACAAAGTTACGGCTATCACGGTTTTCTTGGAACTGCTCTTTCACTGAAACTACAATACTTACGATTATCGAAATAAACAGAAAAAACGTAATAATCAGAATAATTTCTTACATTTCTGCACATTGGCGTCCATCTTTGATACTTTAATTGCGCATTAATATTCAGATTTATTCGGGCGTTCTCGTTTACTCCCACCACAGTGATAGCACCGGAAGTACGGATGCCGTACAAACACCCAACTAAACGAAAAGCTGTCAAAATGTCCGGCGTGGTCTTGAACTTTTAGAAATATTCTTTTTAATATGGGAACCTCCGTAAAATGCATAATACAAGGGGAAAAACAGGAGAAAACGTAACTTCAGGTGAGTTTATATTGAATACTCATCTCCACAAGTTTTTTACATTATATACACGGTTTAAACTATGCTTTTGTGCTAGTTTTATTAGCTCACATTGAAAGCCTTTCGGACCTTCCCGACCTCAATAAGAACGTGGGTGCCGCCGACCTGCCAGCCATCTACACCAACATCCTACCAGCCTCTGCCGATGATGTCACACCACGATCACGTGACGATTATTCAGTTGGCAGACGGACGAAGGACCGGAAGGTCCGAAAAGGCTTTCAATGTGAGCTAATAAAACTAGCACAAAAGGATAGTTTAAACTGTGTATATAATTCAGGTGAGTTATGAAGAACCCCGTAACTTGCGGAAGCAACTGAACGTTTTTTTGTTCGTAATAGTCGCAACAATGAGAAGAAATGGGAAAAAAGCGTAAGGAATCATAGCGTAATTCTCGAAATTTTTCTTCTCTATCCTTCTGACAAAATCAGTAATGTGTCTGTGTAGTTGACGAAATTGATAATCACAACTGTCATACCTTAAAACTAAGTATGCGGACAGATTCGAGATGTCTGAACATCTCTTTTGGTATGTCATGAAGCTTGTTGCCCTCCAAGTCAAGAATTTGCAGTTGATGCAAGCCCTGAAATTAGAATGAGATTCTGTTGATGATGTAGTTTTAGATACAGTATATACAAGGGAGGAAAAATGGCATTTTTATATTTCACATGATCTATAAATATTTCATTTTAAATGTGATGGTCTATATCTATTTTTATGATTGAATTCTCCAAGTTGTCATATATTGTATTCAATGTTTTACTTCCTATCATTAAGTACCTTAAAGGCATCTGGAGCAATAACTTCAATCCTGTTGCGAACAAGGTACATCTCCTGCAACCGCGGGTAGATAACAAACTCAGATTGCCCGAGATAAGTGAGTTGATTATCTGACATACGAAGTACCTGAGAAAACATGAATAATTTAGTCTATGTACATCTTGTTGCAAATTTGTAAAAACAATATGTTAACAAAATTGCATGTCCCATGATTACATTAGGTTACTCAAGAGACCCACTCAGTTTAATAGCCAATTAGGGGAGGCACAATCTTTCTGGGCATTTTTGCAGACGTTTCCATTAAAAACTGATCGATTGTTACCTAATATAACAACCTCACATTATATTTGTGATTATTCCTTTTAGGAATATTAGTTCAAAACTATATTGTCTCTGACACACTTCATGTATTTTTTATATGCAAAAATGGTAAAATTTGACTGTTCATTCAAAGGTAAACTGTTAGGGTCCATACTCTAAACATGTACATGTACAGGTATGTATTTATACATGTGTAAGGGGTTTGATCCCTGGACAAGTAAACTCTTCATTTCAGCCAATATCATTATGCCACTACAACTCTTTGTGAGTACTTTCTTTTAGTTGTATCATTCATCAGGCAGAATGTAAGATCATTGTGTGGATCAGATGTGTTTTGTATGCGTAATCAACATGTTTGTTCTCTAAGATGCACTTTATTTGTCAATTTCTGTTTCAATCGAGGTACATGTTGCATATTTAGCTGAGATGACTGCAATAGGAAAACTCATTTACTAATTAATTCTTGGCTGTCAATCACCCTTGTAAACCTGAATTATTTCATATATTTTTTTTATTTTTTTTCTCTAACCATTGATCAGACAAATGTAATCGTCCCAGAACACTGAGCTTTATTGGTTCACCTCAGGGATTATTGTACATACAAGTTTGGATTATGCTGATAAGTTATGTGTGAAGCAAATAGAGTAAGGCAGGGGGCAAGCTTGCTCATTGATTTCTGCTTATAAAGAATGTTTGACTGTCATTCTTATGTGTTGCGTTTCTATTCATAGAGGTTGATTGTACGGAAAGATTTATTGATGCCAATGTTTTATTGATGGATTGTAATAGGTAACAAGGCATCAATGGTTTAGTTACACACCTTTGCATCGCATGTGATTTAGCCAAATGAAGCTTTTATAAGATGTGAATGGCTTCATGATGTGAACAATAAGATGATCTGCTGTGCATTTTTATAATTATTCTTGATATTGATATACATGTATGATATATAAAGAATAATTTAAGATACCTATTGGAACCTACACTGTGCTCTATGGCGAGACTTTTGCTATTTTCTCAAGAGCTACTTCGAGCTGAATGAAACAGCGAAAGCCTCGCCATAGAGTACAATGTAGGTTCCAATACTAGGTATCTCAAATTATATTTTAAGTTATGAATAATCGAACCGAGGGTGAATTGAATATACATTAATTTATGTATGATATAGAGAATTGGTGAAAATATCCTACATGTACATGGTTTTTTTTTAAATAAGCCTATTATAATTTATATGTGGTTATAATCCTTGTTAGTTGCTTATTATGAAGTATTACACATGACCCTATGTACACGTACGTACCGTGTATCAACATGAATACAGGAATTCAAACATCTAACTCACCTTGATATTTCTATCAAAGTCTTTGGGCACAGTTTTCAGGTTCATGTTCTTGCAGTCAGCTGTTTTCATCAGGAAGATGGTTGCCACATAGCACTTCTTCTCATTGCCAAAATCTCCTTGCACACTGATTAATATGAGAGCTAGCCAGGGAACCAGCCAGTGCACCATGATGTGACACTGGTACCAGTGGTTGAGGAACAGCATACCAGCAGCTAATGGCCTCCGAATAATGTCACACATCGGTACATCTTGACCATTTCCAAATCATATCGATACGAAAACACTGCTACCACTTTCTAATCATCTCTTCTTGACAGACTGATTCAACAATAGGATTTATCCAAAAATATCCGACTTGGTGTTCAAGATTATTGGATTTTTGAGATGATGCAAAATATGCCACTCATCTTGTTTTATCCATAATGTTCACCACCTATCCATTTTCAGATGTCGTTTTAACTTTGCCTTTCCCAGGCTGATTATGAATTAGCATGATACATGGTCACTTTGCTTGAAGGATTCATCATAGCTGGCTTGTCTCATCTATAAAATAATGATCAACAGAAAAATTCGTACACTATGAGTTATAAGCACGAGATTTTCCAAGCTGCTTTGAACTCTTTATATCCGTATTTTGATTTACATGTAGGTATTAGCTCATCGACATTGTGAAGACCATGTTTATAGCATACTTGTTTGCAACAAATTAGTATTTAATATAACAGGTAAATCTATATCTCATATACATGTACTTTTTTGCTCAATACTATAATTGATCTAATTTTATTCCTGCCTGCCTTGTTGATAAATCATGCTACATGTACATATATGAAGGCATTTATAATTAAAACAAAATGCTATGAGCTGTGTGTATCCTAGTGAATAATGAGCTAACATCCGAAACTGCACATTTCTTTCACACCCACCATTAATCCATATCAGGGGAGGCAAAATGTCAACTTATCCAGTGACATTGACAATCTTATATCCAATTTCATGAGTGGTTGGCTAAAGAAAAAGCATGTGACACTCAATGCAAAAAAAGACAGAAAAAAGCTTGAGACAAGCAAGAAAAAGGCAGTATTTTCTAAAACAGCTGCCTTGCGTCTGTGCTCAAATTTTGCAGCGGCAACGGTGCATTGTGTTATCAGAACGGCAGATCAATACTTGTGACAAGCTACCACCTTCATGCAGCATTGATAGTCAATACACCTATCCGCAGCTACTCCACAGTCTATCTCATCATCGCTGCAAAACGACCAGCTATTACCTACATCTGACGTAAAGCAGCGGCCTCAAATGCATGGCGAGATGGTGTGACGTATGCTGCGCGTACAAGATAGTGTGATGTAAAGATCCTCGCCAATGGTTTGTTAATGGAGCGATGTGAGGGCAGGATTGCCTAATTTGGCCATGTAAAGCTTTCCAAGTGTTCGCCATCCCTGTAATGCGCTGTTATGACCAGTGCTTGGGCTATTAATACTCAGTTATCACCAGTGTACCTTGTGCATACATTCTACGTAATATGGCTCAAGTGTCGTTCTACTACACTATTATGTGGCATCATTCTATAATGCGAGTTGAATGGAAAAGATCAACTTTAGCAGATTGTTGAATGCATATCCCATTTCAGTGGATATCCACTTGTTATCCTATGTTATCCTTTATCCATTAAAGGTTGTATCCAGCAATAAGCCTGGTATAATTATGTTTCACATTGATTGGTGTTGTGTAAAGCCACATATATACAGTCGTCTGTCATTGATCTTGAGGTCCGTTTATACCTTTTCCTGCCACTTTAGGTGTTGATCTAGCATACATTTTGTTTACTCCCACACAAACCTGTCATAATCCAAGCAAATTATTTGTTTACATATTATTTTTATATCTGCAGTGGCTCATGTAGCACAACTTGCTTTAGCAAGATAATATGAAGCTACTCATAATCATAGCTCAGTGATGTAGCAAACTGATTTATGACCAAGCGTTAATAAGGAAACACACGGTCCCCAGAAAGAGTCATCTTTTTCCTTTTCCAGTGAAACACTCCATAGATGACGTGTTGTGACTTATATCATGAAGTCTTTCATATTGATAGCTTTACGGTCTTGGCGATATCATAATTCTGGGTTTTTACCATTTTCGCGCCATAACAGTGGCGTAGTGCCTACATTTTCTTTGTGCCAACATTTATGTCTCGTCTTTGCATTGATTTAGCGTGCCCCGTGTGCTGCTGCCAGTGTGTTTTAGTGGACCATATTATGGCTTGGACCAACGACTTGCATGCTGCTCACCCAAAGAGATGTTGTGTTAGCTGAAAATATACAATGCCAACATGCTTAAAAAAAATACAATGTGGGAAATTGGTTGAAAAAAAGAGTGACTTCCACTAGCGTTGTTATTATTAGAAGTTCTCATTCTGTAAATAAAAATAATAATAATAATAATGTCCTATTACTTAAATACATAAGTCATAATGATAACTAGTGATAAAAGAATATGTACAAATACATATGAAAATGTTACAACTGGGGAGAAAAAGTTGTATAAATCTTGTACATTTATTCATAAACGAATGCTGGTATGGAACAATAAGACATACAATATGGAAGAAAACGTGACGAAATTGCATACTGAGATCTGATGATGAGGAAAGCAGGAGCACATAATTACACATCGCAACATAGTGACAAAATGCTTCTAATAACGTGATCAACTGTCAGAATGTTATGATTTATTACCAATATTTCTTGCCATTTAGAATCTATGTGACACATTTACATGCTTAACATATAATTTCATATATATCAAGGTTTTAGTGATTGTCTACCCTTTATTAAAAAATTGAACGTATTAATGAAGTTGCTTTTAGTTTTGAATAATGGAAAGCATGCAGAATTGATCCATTCACAGCCATTCTACAAATTTGCGGGTTTTCTCTCATGTAGTGTTTTATACAATGTGCAGTTTATGATATATCCACACTACAGTTTTCGGAACTACCATCTAGTATTACTTGAGCACAATTAATTGGTTTGTTATATGTGGTTGTACCTGGAGTACTTCCATAATGTCATCTTCATCAATAATTATGTGTATTATGATATCATATTCATGTTGATACCTGATAATTTGAATATTTGTGTTGCTTTATAATAATTAATGACCAATTTGATGAAGTTCACAATTTTTGTGCATACATGTACCTGCATTGTAATTTCTTTCTATGGAGCATGAAAATCTCAATTAAAAAGGAATAGCTTGCTTTTTTATAATGGTAGAGTGAAATATCAAGTCACTTCACACCTAAGGAAAGTTGTGTCCAATGAACTAAGGAATTAATTCAACAAAGATAGAGGTGCAGTCTGTCGAATTCAAATGTTGGCCTCTTGATTATTAACAATTTTGTAACTAACATTCATGTGTGATAGGTAAATGTACGTTTCAACACTGCATATTCTAGTATATTGTACATATACATGTACATGTAGGGATGTAGGGGCCTACATACATGTACATGTAAAACACATGTCAAAATCGTCAATTAGTTAATAGATGGGGTCAATGTCCATCCTGTTGCCTGTAATGTTTGACCTGCACACAACATGGGATTTTGAAAACCTGATTTATAAACTCATTGGCTCTAGTAAAAATGCTCAAAAATGTTAAAGTATTTCACTTTGAATATAACATTGTAGCACTGCTTATACATGGTAACAAACCTTCTGATAGACTTTTGTATTCATCAGTTCACTTATAATTAATGCAAAACACTACAGCAGCACCTAAATTATGGAATAAACTTCCACTGTCTTTACACAATACAATAAAATAATTACTGTTGACAGTTTCGGTAACTCCTGTCACCATTTTCAAAACGTCTCTCTGCGCATGTCAAGTCACTCAGCACGACTTCCGATGTCGAAAATCGGGTCGTACACGTGAGAGAGTTGAAAGGCCCCCTCGTCTCGGTTCATGACCTGCTTCTGTCCCCGTATCTTTATCGCCTCCCTGATGGTTCTTGTTCTCCAATCCCCCTCCCTATCCAGTACACTCACTTCCTCCCAGTCTATTTCATGATTGTTCTGTTTTACATGGTCTGTGATCGCACTCTTGCTGATTTGGGTTAGGGATTCTTTCCTGGCTGCTCTGGGGACAGAAGCAGGTCATGAACCGAGACGAGGGGGCCTTTCAACTCTCTCACGTGTACGACCCGATTTTCGACATCGGAAGTCGTGCTGAGTGACTTGACATGCGCAGAGAGACGTTTTGAAAATGGTGACAGGAGTTACCGAAACTGTCAACAGTAATTATTTTATTGTGTTGTGTAAAGATGAACTAATAAATAATGTATATATGTGTATTCCAACACGATGAACTCGTTCAAGGAACTTCCACTGTCAATTCGATAATCCAAAACTCTTGTATCTTTTAAATCCCAACTAGAGCACCATTTGTTTAAGGAGGCCTACAAGCATACATGAACATTTAGTGGAATTTACGCTATATAAATTGTATTGTATTGTATTGTATTGTATTGTATTGTACATAAAATTAAAACAATATTGCAAAATATCACCCATGGACCATTACGTATGAATTATAAAATATCGTCATTGTATATGTGCATTATTGCTGGACACGTATCTATTGAACAGACACTATAACTACATAAGCGCCACTGTAGCAGCACTGGTGGTGTGATACAAATCATACCGGTGAGGACCAAACATGCATTTCCAGCATTTTATGTTGTGCCTGCCATAAAACATGATGTACGTGGCACAATTTATACAAGGAGGAAGCTGCGACTGAATTAGGCATCAGCTATTAGCAGCTTTTCTAATCCGGGCTGGTCATGTAAGCCGCCGTATATCAGCCCAGTTTGTGAGTGGGGTTTACCTGGTATTATTTCTCATGCATAAACTTTGAGTTGGTATTTTACTCATACTATTGCAGCTACATGTATAAAAATCTTGAATCTCAAAAGTTTTTTTTAAAACATGGATTTATTTAAATTTGTTGTTTTTGCTTTTTTTCCCACTATATTTGATGCCTTCATATTTGTATACAGGGACATCTACTGTATTTGAAAAAACAACATATTTTGATAGGGATTTGAATGAAAGCAATATATGATTGAGTCTTTAAAGTCCAGCAAGGATTTCTTTGAGAAGCCAAGTGAAAGGCCAACACTATGCTCACTTGTTGTTGGCACTATAGCTTGCGAAGCTTGCCATCAGATTATGCTATGCTTACCTTGTCTTGACCAACTTGTATGCAGGAAAGTTTGTTGGTGGTGGGACCTTTATCACGAGAAAGCATTAAAATCATTTGGTAATAGACTAGGTCCCGAGAAGAACTTGACATGGACGAGACCAAAAAGAATATTTTAAAACAAGATTCAGACATTGTCCAGCCCTGACTTTGTGAATGGGCCCGTCTTGATGCTGACGTTGTCCCACATATTTAGTCAGAGGCCTTGTGTTTCAACTACTTAAGGGCTTGTCTCATACAATTCTATGTCCACATCACATCCAAAGGGTTTTGAAACTCAAATGCATGTTGTTGTCAGTGGTAATTTTTGGTAAATTTATACTTGGACTGCTTTAAATGTGATGCAGCTTCAGCGTTGGTTTCACTGGTAAAGCACTATATAACCATGTCACAGCCACATGAAATATCAAATCAATGCAGCGGTCAAATTGCTGCGCATTGTACTTTGTGGACAACCTGATTTTAGCCAAAGTAGCACCTGCTGTTGTAATTACGTCTTGCAGCGTCCCCCCATGCATTGATCCCTGGGACATCACTGATTATCTCGTCTGGATCACATGTGTTGCACGTCTTTATCACCTGTACTCTCTGTGGTTGGACACAGAATCAAGGGTGTCCGATGACGTACTGATGTATCCCCTTGTTTTCCCACTTGTATAAATCGGCTGTTGCAAGTCTTAACAACGTCAATATTGCTGACAATCGCGTCCACAAAATTTTCATGACGTTTGGGATATGATTTGGACGTGGTTTGGACGTAGAGTGCAGTCTGACCGGCCCTTTGTGTTGTGGCTGCTTTCCTAGTAGTTGTCGTTAAATCTTAACCAAGGCACAGAGAAACGCAGAAAATTATAAAAAATATTAATAATAGTCCAAGCACCTATCCTCCTCGACAAATTTTCTGCTTTTTTCAGCGCCTTGAGACCTTCACAGCCATGTTGGCTGGAGATATCTTTATGTAGACAGTTTTTATTAGTAGGAATATCCATATGAACTTAACGACCCTCCTCTATCTGTTGTCTGATGTGAATTCCACCTGTCTGACGAAGTGCCAATTTGACGTCATCAAGAAAGACCAGAAGAAGTCACTTCTGTTGAAGGTCCCGCAAAGGTGACAGCAATGTTAAGTTTGTGTGTAAAGTGAGTAGTAGTTGTCATTAAATCTTAACCATATGGATATTCCTACTACTAAAAACAGTCTACATAAAGATATAACTGATACCATCATAGGTTAGTAAGATAAAAATGTTCTATACTATATACCGGTACGTTAAAAACAAAGTAAATTCTATCTGGGTATAATTTTCGGCAGTGGTTATATTTTGCGTCAGCTTGACATTTTTAGGGCTGTGGTCATGATTTGCGTGAACACAAATTATAACTGGTTATATTTTGTGTTGGTTATATTTTGCTTTCTAACAAGCTGGACATTTTCTGTGTGGTAGGGGCGACTGTAATTATTAAGAAAATGATATACTTAAAGAAGGTTAAAAACCAGTTACCTGGCAAATTACAAATGCTAAATAAAAATTTAAATTGCCTTTGAAAATCTGAGGTCACTAGCATTTTTTGTGAAGGGAAAACTGGGGCTATGATGTGCCTAGTAACTTGAAACCTCAAGTTTCCATTGTAGTTTAGAAAATTTGAGATGTTACCAAGGAAGTGTAATCTAATAATCCTTGATGTCTGTCAAACTGGAAAGATTCACTTTACCTTATTCGTTCTAATAAATGCACCTACCCTACATGCACCGCCCTGTTTAAACAGATTAAATTAACCAAATCTTGCTTTGCACGTAAAGATTTCATTTACCTGGCGCCATATTGTAAGACTTAACACGCTGGTATTATTTGGACAACCACGTTGGGTGCTTTGTGAAAAAAATTTCACGGTTCATGCATTTCTACGCCTGGCGCGTTATGAAAAAATGTTCACGGTTTATGCATTTTGACATTTTTCTTTCAAAGGCATGGTTTTGGGGTGCGCTTATTAGACATCTATTGTGTTTTTGTTTTTGATTGAAATTTGTTTTTGTAAGTGCACTGCACACTTATTAGAACAAATGCGGTAAGTGCATTCCAGATTGGTAATTTCTCGATTAATCCCAATATGATTTTTATGATTTTTATCCATTTTTTTAATGTGCATTTTTTCGATTACATGCCTAAGTGGAAAAAGCATAGGATCTATTGCGACTCTTCTTTGTTTATCAATATCATCAAAATATTGAATATGGCATTTTAAAAATTTTATTCAATCAAACCTTAGAATTGCAGTATTACTTTATTATCACAAATAGATAAACCAATTATTCTATCCATGGTGGTGATGTACGCAGGAGGAAATCCACTCTGACCTCTTGTGTATTACTGATCCTAATAAGAGGTATTAATAGCTCATTGATTTGTCCAATTGGTAGATGTATATCTACTGTTGTGTTCATACAAGGAATATTAGTATAACAAATTCTGGCTTGCATTCATTTGTGGAGGGAATTGGTAATGAATTGCAACATTTTATATCTATACACTGGTTTAATTGTTTTTAGCCATTAATTCTCACTAATCTAGAAAACTGCAGATGTACTTACATACATGTAGTAGGACAAACAATTTGAGTGTACATGTATCACGTAAAATTGTATAGAATTGTATGAAATGGAAAAAGGATCAAGTAAAATTTCATAGTCATGATAGTGATCTGTTCAGAATTTTCACAGAATAGGCAAATAAGGCAATTTCCATTTGGTCATTGGGGCAACTGAATGGCTATGTGATAGTCATAAATAAGCTAAAGCTCTCTGAATTTGTGTAGAGAAAGTACATGTACATGTTTTAACGTAAAATGAAGATGCGTTAGTATTATGATTATGACTTCACATGTAGTTACTGACTATAGGCGTATCTTGATATTTGCCATATTATGTGATATCCTTGATAATAATGACATTGGAATATCTCATTATAATGGATTCTGATTGAAATACAGACCTGCAGTTCTTATATTTCTATTGTGTTATACATGAAGCTACAGTTTTTTTTTAAAAACTTTTTATTTTGCTTTACAATCATAATGCATTTACTCTGACTTTGCACAAATTACAATGTAGCTGTGTTGAGCGAGAAAGTTTAGACAGTTCCTTCTCATTTAGATAATGGCTTATGCAGTCCATATAAAAGATGAAAATAAGGATAGAATGACCAACAGCCAAGAACTTTTTTTGCTCTATACAATGTATAAGATGTTATATACTGTACAAGAACATGTAATATTTACATGTGAATATGATGTCAGATTATGTGACACATATTTTAGAACATGGAATTCAGGGACTCACTGCCACAGTTCCCAGTTTGTGGTGAGGAATTAAGGAAAACAAACGAAAATGCCCACAAGGCAGGGCGGTCCATGCCATGCATGCCCTCCTGAGAAAAATTTGAAATTCTGTGTGCTCCTAGGTGCATTCTGAGTCATTTCTAGCACTAATTTTTCATAAAAATCCATCTGAAATTTTAGGCATATAATTGTTTCCCCTAAAAAAAAAGAAAAAAAAAGCAATTTGTGTTTGTGTGTGTGAGACCATGCATGCGTGCGTGTGTCATGTTACTTCCAATTAAACACCTTTCAGTGTCCAGTCATCCTAGCTTGCAAGACGTGGGTATGGTATGAGTATTACAGGTCAATGTAACCGTGCAAGCTACATGTATGTCTCTGTGCAAACCGTAAAGGAATCGCTGTAAATCCTGAGTTATCAATAGAAATAATGTTCTGTTCATGATGGTTTTCTAGACTATGTGATTGGCGTAATTAGTCACATATTAAATTGTGACCATGTATTTTATACATGGAGGGGCAGGGGCTGTCTTTGATACACAACCAACAGGAAAATAAGAAATATCAGAATAGTTTCTACTGCTTCCAGATATGATATACATGTAACTTATGACATCTTTGATTGGTCTTGTTCAACCAGACTATTGCATCTAGTTGGTGATATCACGCAGCCGCAGGGTCTGGTTGATTGAGACTAATTATTGACACTTTTATTTTGTGAAAAAATTCATACAATGTCCGGTGTTTCTATGAAATTTCCAGTAGAACAATACCTTTGAGTGGCTGATACAGTCTTAGACGCAATTTAGACACCCATGTAACCGTTTAATCTATCAAAATGGCATGTGCGTGAATTGAAGGAAATGCGTTTATTAGTAAGGGAGAAAGAGAAAACACCTACCTTCATGTGCAGTAAGAAGAAACTGCATAACTTCAGAAGAAGCAAGCAGAAAACTCGGAAACAACAGAATTTGTTACATTAATAACAGGAGTAACAAGAAGAAAATTGTAGAGAAAGCACTATAATAGGGTGAAATATTGATAACTGTTTGCGTCTCCTGCTGACACTGTGATAGACATATGTGGGTTTATATAATGGTCGTGTAAATTGGTAAGTTTCCAATTTGTCTGTGAATACTGTGGACCTCTTAGATAGTCTTTTAAAAGTGAGTTTCGTTTTCCTTATATATTGCCTTTTCATCTACATTTGTATTTCATAATATTAAGGAATCTTTATTAGTCCTAGAATGAAACATCAATAAAACGGTAAGGATAACCAGTTAAAATGAATTTAAAACTTTTAACCCTGAAGTCTATAAACAATAAAAGTTTTATATTTTACCTCACTTGTATAGCAGAGTTGCATGCTGCACACTATCAAATAATATAAATATCCTACATGTATGTTCATAAGAATCACATAATACTTTTACATGAAATTCTGTTAAACCACTGAAGATCATACATGTACATGTAGCTTATCCTTTTATTAGCAAATTTAATTTATGTGGAGCGGAAAAGAAGCATGGCCCCTTACCTAATAATAAAAGCCTCCGTACGCAACGCTTACTGTAGCATATGACACCTCTGCATGGTTGTTACAACTTGTTGCCGAGCAGCCTCATTTCCATGGTAACAGTAGTCTAGTGTTGGTTACGTGGGCTTCCCTGTGTCCATTTACCCCACAAACACTCATGGAGGCCTTTCTCTACAAACTAATGTTAATAGGGCTCCCATTTCATCAAATGAAAATGCTAAATCACATACATGTAAAGACCATTTAATTGAAGTTTTTTCTTTTAACTTGGACTTTCTTATTTGAAATAAATGTTCGCTACATTACCATGAAGTAAAAATAATTTTCGAAATATAATTACCATGCCAGCCATTTTGATGGATTTTTATCTGAACATCATTCACACCTTTTTGACCTATCAGCGCGCTGTTGGTGTGTCCGAAATGTCATAAGAATGCCTGAACGAATCCGAATATTTATAAGCAAATAAGTATCAAAGATGGATGGCTAAATTGTGTGGAAGTAGCAGAACAAAATCTGATTTTTACATTTTCTGTGTTCATTTCGTTAACAGTAAGTGTCGTAGTTTCGGCGATGAAGCAGTTCTATGAAAACCATGATGGCCACAACTTTATTAAGAAATGCTATGATTTATTACGTTGTTTTACGCTGATTCTTCCAAATTCGTTACTTTTCTGTGTTCTTCTGATGCAGTCAATACTGTACTCTTATCTTTGACATGCATGATTCGAGTGTCAGCACAGCCAGTCTTTCTGTATGAAAAGTTGTTTGAAAAGAGGGCTACTTTCACATCAAATGTCCAATGCCGGTCACTGCGACTTAATGTTCCCTCAATAAAAGTGTGTGTATTGATAGAAATATTTTCTACACAATTGTATAGACTGATTTAATGAATAAAAACTAATTGAAGATTTTCAATTGTATGTTACCTTTACAACTAATTCCAATTATTGGATGTAAAATATTTTGAGAAAATACAGATGCAAGCAATCTGCTTTGCATGACAGGTCAGAAAAATTCTCATTAATTCTTGTGATTTACAGAACAGGTACTTGATGATATTGTCATTTCGGAAGATAAGCAAATTACATTGGGTTCCATCCATTTCTGATTTGTGAATAATATCTGACCAATTGTACATGTTGTATTGCTGCAGGGCTGAACGCTAGCTAGTGCCCTGGTGTCCTGGGCACATCAAATCTAAGTCAGGGCACATCAAATCTTAGACTCCTGTGCCCTGATGGGCACACCATAAAAAAGTACCAGTTATTATATTTTAGCTAAACTCGACCATCATATCCACAATGTTGTATTCCCTATGGTGAAACATACAATCTATAAATGAAGTTTTCATGTTGATCTGATAGTTGAACTATTTTTGCTGTGGAAAAGCATCTAAGAGCAGTTTGGAACCACCATATCTGCTATTCATGTAACAACAAAGACAAACTCCCATAAGCCCCGCACCGCATAACAGTACTACTTCACTACTGCTGTCAACTACCAAAGCCCCAAGGAGACTGTTGGGATCAGTGTTTGTTCATTGCAGAGAAAGTGTGGCAAAAGTACCTTTTTGACACAGCAGGGAGACAATAGAGGAAGTTTGACATCTCTATGGCCAACTCAGCCGTTTATAGGTAGGCTGTATGGAGCTAGTATGCCATTGCTTGCCGTGAACATGCTTACATGGAAAAAAATATGTATGGTCACAATGCCCACATCGCTAGTTGTGCTTACACTGCCAACCTGATCAGTAAGCTCCTCTTGTTTGTTTTGTTTTGTTTTGTTCTTTAAACTAACCAAATATCTTGACTTCTAAAATGTCAATAAACCTAAAAAAAAAAAATGAAAAAAAAATGGGGTGTCTTTCTTCACAATTTCTGTTGATTCAGTAGCATTTTCTTATCATTCGATCTTATCCTTATTGAGTAGCCCCTTGGCCTTAATAATACTGCTTTGGGTGTACAAATAGAGCTCTTTTTGAAAGATAGATTATCAGGAGAGTCCGAGAAACTGATTTCAAAGATACACATTGCTATGCTTAGGGTGAGGTGAGTGAGTCACTTAGGCTTTGAGCACAAGCAGACATATTTAAGAAAATATTGACCTAAAGTAGCGGATACATTTGTACCTTAAAACTTTTATCTGTAGTGATTAGATTTTATTTATTATTTTAAGTTTTAATTTATGCTGTTTGCAGGAAATTTTGTTAGTTTGTTGGTTTGAAGGTAAATTGATATATATGTGTTTCCCAATGCTTATGAAATTCATTTTCTACATACACACATCTTTCTACCAAGCATATTTCTAACCAGACATACAAGTAGCTGAAGACAAATTTTACAACCTTAAGCTCCCTATAACCATATTGATACTCTACAATGTGTAGGTTCATCATTAGTCTCATCTATTAATATACAATCTTTTTTAAAAGCTAGACAGTAAAATTTTGAACACTCATACATTTGGCATACTCACATATTATAATGATCAATTTTGATGGTATACATGTACATTGTTATACAGTACATGTATTAATGTTTTGAAACAATCCACAGAATGCTTGAGCATTAGAATAGATTCCTGAGCAAACTATGCCTGTGTACCATATGTTGTGAAACTTCACCTTGTGATTAGTGTTAAATGTTCTCTAATGCTCAAAGCCATTAGACGGCTGCACAATCCCAACTGAAATCTATAGGTCTGTTTATATTAAATGTTGTTGAGATCGCTTCCTGCTCCACAAGACACATTAAGGTCAGCAATTGTTATAAAACTGCAAGGCATCTTCCGCTTTTTACTTTTGTGGGTTTCATCAAGGAAAGACTTTGTATTGCATGGTGAGTGATACTAATAAAAACCATGTAACTGAGATATACACCCACTTAAGGACAGATCAAATGCACTTTCCTTGTAAGAAATTTACTTATTGTCATGATTTATACAGTTAGAAATGGGGGAGCATTTTCTGCAGTGCACTTTACTTGTACTTGTGCATTTGTTTTTTATGGTCTGTCAGTAAAGAGGAATATTTTTATTAATGTAAATATCTTAATGGATACAGAACATGATCGTTTCAAATTTAGGTTTCATGCAATTGGTGAATATACTTTCTGCAATGAATAAGAAAGATAAAACAGCACAATTTTGAGTTACCAAAGATAAAGGACCATCCCTTATCCTGTTTTTGCTACTGATCCAGTACTCATGCAATTTATTTGATATTTTCAACACTTTAAAGATTAACCAGCTTTTAACAATCAATAGATTGTAACCAATTCAGACTGCATTTATCATTAATTAAGCTAAATCAGTGGAAGTTGACATGGCAATAAAGATTGCTCAATATATTTCACTTAATTGGATGCAGTTTGTTGATTCCACGCACTATAATCAAGAGGCACTCATCCATTTGAATGAGAAAGTAGGCATCAACAAGAATTGCCATTACACAGAGTTGCAAGCAACATTAACAATGCATGCAATCCAGAAGAGATTTTTCTCCTTGATCTGTAGTATATGTCAAAGTGGGCTTCTACCTGCTAAGACAATGCAATTATTGAAATTACACCTATGTTTCATTATGGGGATTGCATTGCATTTTTACATTTAATGTTCATCATGAAATATAGCCAGTCCAATACATTAACTGACTTTTAAAGATAGTATTAATTATGAAAAGAGTCACCCAAGGTGACAAACCAGTGTTAAAAGCAAGATCAAATAACAACCATTATGTACCCAAATAGGGACCATTATGATCGATATGAAACGTGCCCAGTATTCATAATGACCCAGTGTCAGTACATAAATAACATGAATAGCCTACCTGGCTGATTTTTACTATTTTTATGTCAGTTTAACTTGAAAAATATTAAACCAGCTAGTATATATTTGAAATACTATGACGTTGGTTACGAAACACTCATAAATCCTTATAATTAGTTTTAGCGATTTGGCAGTTCGAAGAAAGCATCATGAACATAACTAGCTTCTGTATATTTATTTCATCCAGGTCTCTGGATGAAATGGCTGGTGGTCACCCTGTATGGGGTGTGTGACAGTCATCTCTGGTCACACCTTCAAATACTTTTTTCATCTTGGTGGAGAGCTCAAGGTGATGAAATTAATCCTACGTTTGGTGTCAAATTAAAGTCCATCGTGCGTTCAAACTATTCATTACATTATTTTAAATGTTTTGATACTATACAAGAACATATTTGGGCTTTAACAGCACTTACATACATTTACTAGAATGACTACCCATCTTCAAAACTTTGATGTGAGAAATCTTTCTGTTTTGGCCATAAAAGTGTAAAATAAGCGATGTGTGTTCTCTCTATTTTAAGATTATCCATTAGTTATGATTTTTATTAATTATTTTATTACATGTATAGTAACACCCACTACCAATTGCCACAAGTAAACTCGAACCATATATATGAGTCATTGCCAGAATTTTTTGCGAAAAAACTTATTTCAAATGAATTCTTCTAAAAAATACTGAAAAATTCAAGAAAAAACATAGGATAGATATGACTGAGCAAAGAACTTTGAGAGATGATTATGTTCTTAAAAGCCACCGAATTTTTCAGTAAGAATACGTTTTACTTTCTATTACTTTCTATTACTTTCTGCTACTTTCTCATACTTCCTTCTACTTTCTTTTACTTTCTCCCATTCGTTTGGACTTCCAAAGAATTGGGCGGAAAAAGATGTCTTCCTTACGGGATCAGTAGTGTAGATTAATCGTATTGGCTTAATGACAACTCCAACTAGATCAAAAGTGTTCAAAGAACACTGCGTCGCTAGAACAACGTTGACTTACGGAGATACATACTGAAACCATCTGTTCACTCATTAAATGTATGCCAATGCTAAAGAATTGTGTGTACGTTGGATATTCTGCAAAATTTACTTGCAAATAAAGCGTAGATGATTGAGACAAGAAAAAAAATGCTTACTGTTTACAACTTGAAATAACAGAATGTTTTTAAAATTTTCTCAATAAAACTTCCCGTGTCCGTAATACGTAAATATTTCTAAGTAAGACTGACGTGAAATAGTACGTCTGACGTTATTTCCAAATGTAAGGCGTTTGTTGTACTACGCACATATACGTAAGATGTTTAATATCGCATGGCGTCCTGACAAAAAGTTTCATAAATAGCCTTCTAACATACACAATTTAATTGGCAGAGCGCCCAAAATCGAATCACTTCGGTGTCGCCTCATACCTCATAGCTGTGTAAAGTTTGAACGAAATCGGTGTAACGGTAAAAGCTCTAGCTTGTCCGGAGACATACATACATAGATACATAGATACATAGAAACGGTGATCACAAGGCTTTCGCTTCAGCTTGGTTAAAAAACGGTAACTACAAAGGATGACGTTATTGGTTGACGTCTGACGTTTGACGTTTAACGCTAAGTGCATTGAATATCAGTACAATTTCATAAATAGCCTTCTAACATACACAATTTAATTGGCAGAGCGCTCAAAATCGAATCACTTCGGTGTCGCCGCATACCTCATAGCTGTGTAAAGTTTGAACGAAATCGGTGTAACGGTAAAAGCTCTAGCTTGTCCGGAGACATACATAGATACATAGATACATAGATACATACATGTAGTAACAAAGTGATCACAAGGCTTTCGCTTCAGCTACTGAAGCGACGCAAAAATCATTATACTAATGTGGAAGACATAAAATTTGATGCAAATTCTTATTTTCATACTTTGAGCTCATAATGTTCTACATTTTGAAAGAAATATCCATCGCCGGCTTCATTCCTCGAAGTACAGGCATTGTTTACTATCTATGAAGTTGAGAAAGCATTGATTTACAGGTAGTTAAGATGCATTCTATCAAGTTTACACCTTAAACTTAAAACTATCTTTTGCTTTCAAAATTCTTGCATAGATTTCAGCATCATGCTCCAAAAATCTGGCAATTTCTTTAAAGCCATGTCCTCTTTATAAGAGGCTTCACCCCGAGAGAAAGAAACATCTTGCAAAATCTTTGTGATGAAGTGACATGTATAACATTGTCAAGCAGAATGACCCTGTTGTCATCTCTCATGTTAATTATCTTAGCTCATTACTGATACAGTACTGGTTGATGTGACACTGGCTATAATTAGCAAGGAAGGTTGGTAATGTTATCAATGACTTCATAATCATCTATCTTTGTCTGAACTTTGCATTCATCTGTGGTATCTTCAATAAAAAACATTTGGAAATTTTACTTGTATCAGACGGTATATAATGTTATTGTTATTGTTCAAACATTACAATAATGTCTGTTTGTAATGTGCATCTAACGATATATATTATTTGATGTAGATGGTATCTATTTACCAGTACAATGTATAAGGCACTGTTAAATATCATCTACTTTTTATGCAGAAGCCTATAGTTGTTCACTTCAAGCTAAAAATGATTGAAATGAAAGAAAAGAAATTCTGTTTGCTTTCAAATTGCCCAGACAAGGGCTCAGTGATTACGGCCAGGTTCTTCCTAATACTAAGTGTGTGGGCAAAATTCTCCATGCGTTTCTGCTATTATGTTTTTGCAGATCTTGTTCTGTTAGTCTCTTTTCAAATTTGAAGACGAAGTAATGAAGGAGAGACATAAGGTTTATTGACATTGGCCATTTCTAATGCAAAAGTTTCTAGTTATCTTGAAAAAAATAAAAACAAAAACACTATAAGTGAACTGTTTAATTGCTTTTCAATCGATTTTCTTCAGAAAATACTGTTACATTGTATATTTCAGCTAATATCTTTGTCTACCACACTGAAGTCTACTCTGACTTTTACACAGGAAAATCACCCTCTCTATCAACCAACTTTTCATACAGAACGACTGCCCATACTCACGTGAAAATCTAGCATGTCAAACTAAAGCATGCATTTCATCCAACATGATGTTTGATACTACTTTTAGTTATTAAAGGTTCTGTGAATGACGCCAAAATCTTATCATTTCAAGTTAAGTTATCAAATGGTTTATTGTTTTTCTAGCATCATAGGCGGGAATATATGATTTGAATGAAAGTTTGATTGTAGCAAATGTAATTACTGAGCATCATAGTAAATCTTCCCTTCCTATTCATGTTATTGCCATTGTTACAGCAATCTGTCGCATTTCAAGGCTCATCAAGCCTTTACTGATATTATTACATGTAGACTTTATGAGTTTCTCTTTGTTTCTTACACGTATATAGAAAAGTCTCTGATGAATATACATGTAAATTATATGGGGAAGGAAAGAAAAATGAATTCACTTTATAAGTAAACATTGTTGAGAATTTTTTGAATGCTGCTCATAGCAAAATACAATAAAGAATTGATTTGAACAAAAATACAAAACAAAAACAATTATATATGCACATGCTAAAAGAAAATTGTCATAGTGTATGTTCATGTTATTCATAGTAAAAACTAGCAATTTGGAAAAAAATGTAACGAACAGACAAGTTTAAGTCCATTGAAAATAAAGAGACCCTTGGAGAAAGTCTGGATAATCTGAATTTTTGATTTTTAGATAATCTGAAGCTGGATAATGGGACCTCAGACTACTGCATATAGAACATTGATTATGAAAGCCAAGCTTTTTCTCTGTCCAAAAGTTTAAACTGTATCTGCTGCCTATGTAAATAAAGATGAAACAGTAAATGTACAACATCTAAAAGGAAGAAACATGTTACTAGCCATAGAAAAATCAAATTGTTTCTATCCTCGTAATGACTTGATGGATGGGAAAAGCATGGCACTAGTGTAAAAGGTTCATCTGATCTGTTCTCCGTTGCCCACCCTGCAAAATTGCTTCAATTAATTTTGTGTGTGAAACCTCTGACAGTATTCATCATTGCAATGGAATATTGGCACTCTTGCTCGTCACTAAGTATTCTCAGACAGATGTGAAAATAAGAAAAGAAAATAGAAGCTTTGAACTTTTCCTATTTGGATTGACTCAATGTTAGATCTGATGAATACAATACATCCACACCATGTCATTAGCAACCTTTTTCATACTATGTCAACTTCCCGGGGAGCATACAGACGTGTTTATCAAGTACCACCACTGGTCCCCACTTGCACGACTTGTACATTGTACGATTGCACAATACCCTTCACCCAACACAACTAGGTATCTACATGTAGATCTTTCTAGTCAAAAGTGTAACAGAGGCCTCCCATCTATGCTTGTCTCCACTTTTTTCAAACCTGGGGGGCAGGGTAGGGATGGTTTGAGGCAAGTTTGAGACGAATGTGAGGCAAGTGACGCATCACGCCGTAACCCGGGGTCCGTATGATGCCCCGGGGTGTCGTGAAATGTAAACCCCGGCATGTCGTAATGCCCCGTTTCTCCCGTGATATCCCTGAGTAATTCCTGACATAGCAGCTATACACATGATCGCTGTATTTTAAGCACAATTATAAACACAATATTGTACTCTCTATGCACCCAATCGCAGTTTTGCGGTGACTTTGACTGTTGTGGTGCAATTTTAATGATACAAACGACGTATTAATGATCACGGCATGCCGGGGTATTGATGTTGAATAACAAAATAATTACTTAGCTCAAAAATGAATTTTTTATTGTTTTCACCGGCCGGGGTGTCACGGTAATCCGGTGTACGGCGTGCATCAAGTGCCACCCCGGCCTCCAATGGAAAGTAGGTTAGTACTTGGGCGATATGGGGCGATTGCCTGTGCTCTCGGTTAACTAATCGTACACACTAGAATCAGCTATCAGTTACACCAATCTGCCATGCTCGGCCGGCAATGAAATAGGGGTATACAGCAGCAGATTTAGACAACAGACACTTTCATATTCATGCTCAAAGTTTGTTATAATTATATGGTTGTCCAAGGAGATCATTCAGGTTTACAGAAATTGTATTTGCATAATTGAATTCATAGTAAGTACAAATGTATACTTAGTAGGTATGTATAGATGAATTATTTATGCAATATCATCAACATTATAAGGCTATGATAATATTTATGAATGGAACAATGTCTAAATGAGTTGCGTACATGTATTATCATCATGATACAGTCAGACCTGTTTTGCTTGAGCTACTCCATTCAGAATTGGCTATAGGTTACTGATAACTATCATTTAAAGATATGTATGTGTTTCCCAGTGCTTGCGGATACATTTTCACACTTCTCACTCTCTCACATCTTTTTAGCAAGCATATTTCTACCAACGATAGATATAGCTGAAGACAGGTTTTACAACCGTAAGCTTCCATTTGACTATATCAAGTGGCCCTGGCGGGACTCGAACTCACGACCCCAAGGTTGTGAGACCAGAATGATACCATCATCCCAAGCAGCGACCTGTTAAAAGGTTACACGGCTGAACCGTTGTCTCCGTAACCCCCAGCTTACATACTTGATCTGTTATCATCTCAACCCAAAGGTCGTGGGTTCGAATCTCACATGAGGACGAAATTTTGGGAAGGTCTTATTAGCATTTTTAGTGCTATTGAATGATATATATGTGTTTCCCAGTGCTTGCGGATACATTTTCACACTTCTCACTCTCTCACATCTTTTTAGCAAGCATATTTCTACCAACGATGCACAAATTCCATCCAAGCTAGTTAATCTTAGCCACAAAGTCTATTAACACAGCTTTCATCACCATGCTTAAGATTATATCCATAAAACGTGAAAAGATGTATTGCGTTGTTAAATAAAAACTTGTACATGTATGAGCTTTGTGATGATTTATTTGTGATGTTTTTTTTAAGCTTTATAAGATGTCATAGTGAATTTACTAGCTCAGACAACTGAACTTCACTGATTATTGAAACTTTTGTTTGCAGTGTATGAGCAAGCATGGGCCTACACATGAATGATGAAAGGATGCGTAAAAGAATTATCAGCAGCATAATATTATAATGTATTAAGGATTAGGCCAAGATCATAAGTAAACGAGGCAACAATTTATGCAACCACCCAAAAACCTTTTTTAAGTTAGGATGAATAAATTTCCCATGCTTCGTCTGGGTCCCGGGGTCTGGGTACACAAAGTAGAAAATGAAATGAATCTTGTAACATTTTGATAGTGGATGTTTTAATCATAACGTGTCATGTTTTGAGAGCTGAAATTAGGACACAGACCGCTAATGTAATATATAGAAAAGTAAATATTTTTATTTGCATTTTTTCCTCATTGTTATGGGTATTTTGTGTAGAAATGATACATATACTATCTTGACTGGAAGTAAAGGTAAAGAAATTGCTTATGTCATGGTTATGACATACTGTATCCGTGCGCATTAAAGCTCATGTGCTTAAAATCGAAGATGTGCTAACTTTCGAATTTAGGCATACATGTATGTGCTTATAACAGAGAATTTAGCATCATTTTCCCTTCTAAATCTTTTACTGTTACGTCAAATCTGAACCCCCTCTACCAGAGACACGTGAAAATAAAAGAATTCACCTCCATATACTCCATAAATCCCGTACCCACATGCGTGCACATACATGTACTATAAACATGCTTTGAGTGATATTAGAAGCTCTCACCCTTTTCACCTTTTTCCATCAATGTTTATGAACAAACATTGATCATCTAAGATGCAAGTTTGAATAACTTATTATTATTATTATTTCTTTTATTAATGATTTGTACAATGAATTTAAAGTGGTTTGAAACAATTATTGAAGACGTATATCTTTGTTAATCTGGGACCAGAATCGTTCTAAAGTGTTATTTGATTTAAAAGAAATGTACAATGTATTTTACAACATATTCTTACCAGCAGCATCCTTGTTTTAAATGACACGTTATATTTTTCATCGTCGGTTTCACGGCCTTATCATTCACACTGCATTTACAAGCCCATGTTCATAAATCAACCGTGGGTTCAGTTGTCGCTTTTGACAGGAGAAATATTGTAGGGTTTAAGATTTAGGTTAAAAGCTAAATCAATTCTCGGTTTTTCTTACTTGACCTTGTGAAATTGTATGTTAGACATCATTGAACATTTCGGCAGTGGGGCTTGTGATTGGTTGAATTTTGTGATCAACTTGCACGAATATTAGGGCCAATGGCCCATTGAATCACAGCCATATACGGCATATATAGCTGTGAGATATGAAGATGCATTTTGTAAGAGCTCTACATAACACGACTTTGTTTTAATGCATTGGGAAACGGATACAGACTTCAATCATTAATGATATGGATATGTCTAGTGTCTCAACATGATCGGTAATGGCAATCATCTGTTGATGAAATATTTAATTAAATTAGGGTTGTACCAAGCTATGACATTTATTGTAAAAATATGGAATGCAAAAAAGTCATTGCTAGAATAGATATGATGCCAATGCTGACCATTTACCGGTATGTTAAGAGATCAGCTTTGTGGATGCTGTGAAACTTCAATTCATTCATCATCTCCCAGTAGGACATGGACTGTAACTAATACTGTATGTCTAAAGGTAACAGAGTCCATGTTAAAGAAATATGTAACTCCACAATTGTCCAGAATTCTATTATATCCTTTTTCATCGTCAATATGGGTTGTGCTTATACATTGTAGGTTTCAAAGTTAGCACATGTTCGTTTAAGAGAGAATTTTTTACCTTGTTCAGCGGGTCCAAAAAAGGCACATTTTTGGTTTTAAGATATGTGCTTTAATGTGTGGGGATGCGATACTGATCATTACTTCAACAAGGATTGTACGCTAAATAGATGGCGCCTTATTTTCAAGATAATATATTAGGGATGTCAATCTTTTGATATCTTTCAAGCAGGTTTATACATGTACCTGCGCATGTCTAAACATATAACATTTACTTCATAATAGTACAAAATCATCCTATTGTCGTCTGCAAGCGACTTGAATACTGGTCATATGAAACAAATTGATAATTTCTTGTGAAAGGAGTTTATGATTTCTACTTTATTTAGTGTAATATTCAAGTTAGTTTATTGCAGCTACATGTATATAAGTACATCTTTTCAGTCATCTTCTAAAAGTCAGCATGATAACAATTTGAAGAAAAGGACCTGTGTGTTGAAAGCTACTCCAATATTATCATGTCCACTGACCTGCTCTTAGTATATCTTTCGCTGCTTCATGATGAATCTTTCATTCTGACCCAATGCCTTAATTTCCTAAATGCCAGGGTTCTCCCTCATAATGTGAAAGAATGACCCAACTGACGCTTTATTCTATATGTTTAACAATATTTATTTTTCTCTTTATTTTTCAGGTAAGGCACTTCCTGTAAACAGGACACTCATATATTAATCGTAAGTTCCTTTCCATCATACGTTGTAAATATTTTACTCTTGTCATTTTACAAAATGCTGTGGATGGCAAGTGCATTCAGAATATACAATGAACATACATTGTACTGTTGAAAATCTTAGGAACTATCTACATGTATCTGCACTAGTTTCATTTCCTTGAAAGAAATACTTTTACGATGTAATGGGGAAGTATCATTGCATTGACAGAGCTCTTGAAGAAATTGAAGCAATATAAATGACGTTCAGAATTTCATTCATTTGATATACTCTGACAGGGATATTTCACTATATCCCATATTATTCATTGGTTCATTTTTGTCACAATTATTTCCTTCTTGCCTTCAAACAGACTTGGTGTGTGAGAGAATAAGCTTAGGCTAATGTTTTGTTTTTACTTATTTGTTTTTGAAGAATAATGTTTAAATCAAAGTGAAGCTGTTCTAACTCTATATCAATACAATCTTTAGTACAGAATTTCCCTTTGTCAATATCCAAACATTTTGTATAAAGAGGAAACAATACGGGAATATACATGTACATGTATAGTGTTGTATGTACGTACGTGCGTACATACGCACGCAAGCACGCACTCACCTATGTACATATGTACATATGTACGTATGTACCTATGTATGTATGTACGTATGTATGTAGAACAATTTTATTGAGGCTGCTTCTCTCTAATACATACAACAGTACGTACGTATGTACGTTTGTATGTATGTCTCCGGACAAGCTAGAGCTTTTATAGATGAACCGATTTCGTTCAAACTTTACACAACTATGAGTTTGAGGCAACACCGAAGTGATTTGATTTTGTGCACTTTGCCAATTAAATTGTGCTTTCCACAAGGCTATTTATGACATTTTTACTGGTATTCAATGCACTTTAACTAGATTGAAAAAAAAAATTTTCAAGGCAGCAGCAAAAGTCTATTAAGTGTGGTTTGCTGTTTGCTGCTATGTAGCATGACAGAGCCAATATGATTAGACAGTGTTAGTGCACAGAATATTTGTGGCTGATTACGCACATTGTAATTGTCTACTTTTAATCAAGATTTCATTGATATTTTAGTAAACATCTTTATTAGGCCATCCTTTTTATATAAGTTGGATGACGAATTTTTGGTACGCAAAAAATTTGACAGGGTGGCAGGGCAAATTTTAAAAAACCCTCCTTCGGCGACAGGGAAATAATAAAAAAGGGCCGGAATTTATCATTGATAGGGGGCCTCGTGAAAAAAAAAAAAAAGAAACATGACAATTTATCAGTCACCCATGTTTCATCTTTGGCCCAAAGTTTGGAAGGCAAATGTCAATCGTTTAAGAAAAACTTCTCCGGCGTCCACACTTGATCAATAGCTTGCCAATCGCCTCTCTTGTCATACGGATTAAAAGATCTAATTAGATGGGGCACGAGAGACGAATATGGTGTGTGCAGAAAACTATGATCATTGTCAAAAACACGGCGCAGCCTCTATATCCATATGGGATTATGTAAGATTCATAAAGAATCAAATGGCATTGAGGCTCGTTGAAATCGACTGTAAAATGGCGCCATTGTTGTTTGCATTATGAATCTCGAGAAAAAGTCATGTGACCCGCGATATGATTCGTACTAAATCTTTTGACAGATCGGCGATGGGAAGAAAATAAAGTTGTTTTGTTTTTATTATCGTCGGCAATTATTAAATAAAAGGTGGTTAGTGTCATTTTTTTAACTTATCGGGGTTCATTAGGGCACATCGTCGGGTTTGTCATCCAACTTATATAAAAAGGATGGCCTTACCCATGAGTCAACTTTGATCTAGCAATTCTGTGCTCTCTGAGCACTTTTGTTCTAGTTGAATTAATGATTAACTGTCCAATGTATCCGAATAAAATCTGTTGTACTGTATTAGAGAGAAGCAGCCTCAAGAAAATTGTTCTGCATATGGAGATGATTGATTTTGGCAGAAATTCTATTCACAATGCTGACATTATTTTAGGAAGGAAAAAGATTCATCTACTTCCAAGGCACTCTTTGTCACTTTTGGGTAGAGTTAAAAGACTTGAGTCGTAAGTGTTATTCTCAAAGTGAGGGACCTGTGTGAGGATAGGTAGTTGAAACTCAAGCTGCTTATATACATTGTACATGTAGTATGTATACAGTACAGGTCCGCTTATCTGGACCTCTCCGGACATTGATGAGATGTTGGGATTAGCTGAGGTCCAGATACCACGCTGGTGCCCCAAAACTATTATGAAAGACCATGATATGGGAAAAAATACAAGCATCGAACGAGTATGGAGTGTTTTTGGCATATTTCAGCCCTTATAAGTGACAACTAACATTACCTTTCGTTTATAATCAATATACATTGTACATTTATTGACATTACTGTAATAATTTATATGTATTGAGCTCTAGCAATAATATTTTTTAAGTTTCACAATCGGTTTACTATTTTCAATGGTGACCACGTGCTTCTTAACTTCATGAAACGCAGTTTTTGTCGTTTTTGAAGTAAATAATATCTTGCTTATTTTTCATCGGATTTTGAATCTTAATACATGTAATTAACTCGAAAAAGTTCTAATTACCGAATATGACATTTCTTGAACGATCAAAACACTCCATTATCCGAAAAATTCTTATGATATTTAAACCTATTTCTAGGTCATCAAACAAAGATATGATCTAGTCTCTATCACATTAAAAAGAATCGCTAACATATCTTAGATTATGAATAGAAACCAGGTTTCGAGGCTAGCGGCTATGCAGTAGCTTTGAAAAGCTTGTGAATACTTTTTTAACACAATGGAAAAGTGAGATGTTTGAGTCAGTAACTTTGAAAATGGGGCCAAGATGTGACATTTGGATAAAGCGAATTTTCTGATAATCCGGATCCGCATATCTGGACCTACATGTATACTCATATTACTGTATGTATAAAACAATATTTTAGTAACTTTGCTAAGAGATTCCTGTTCTTCTGCATGGGGACATGCAATAAGACATTTCTAGTTTCTAGTAATTTCAATTATTTCCAGTAACAGAAAATATGGTGATAAATACATAGAAATACATGCAAGTGTGGCCATTATACTTGGACAGTATTGTACTTAGGTACATGCATACATGTAGTCCTTTTTTGTCCTTTGATGTTTAATTCCAGATATATTGAAGACTAAGTCATCAACACTTGAATCAGGCACCCAATGATTTAAATCTACTCTAGCTTAAGCCTTTATTTTAGGCGGTTTTGGGGTTATGATGGCTTCAAAATGGGGCCTTACAGATGTGTTTTACATACATAATCGCTGACTAGAGAACGGATTTCTGTCTCAGAAAATCAATGGAAATGTTCAAATAAAAGGGTTTATTTACTTATCTACTATCTAGAATGTAGCAATTATTTCCACAAATATTATGCTTTCATTTATTGATATATTTTGTTCTAATACAAGAATGTCCTCTGATTTAACTATCTGTTAATTTATTCATCTGTGACTTAGTTTTTTACTGAGTACTCTATGTTTTGCTTGCTGTAACATACAAATCTTTCATCACATTACTGTTGCATCTAATTCTTGTCGGTAATAGGACTTTCATCTTGCATCAAAGCTAATCATGTTAGCGTAGATACTTGCCTATTGAGCCATCAATAAAACACTGACAGGGTAGGTTCTTGCAGAAAAGGCGTTGAATTGTAAGCTGAAGATTTCAGCTGCCAACCTTCTTTGTGCTAGGAAAAGGAAATTTGATTTTTCTACATATGCAATTGACATCGACCTTCTTTACGAAATGTTTATCAATGTCATTGTAAAGCAAGCTGGACTGATGAACAAGATCCATCACGAAAGGTTAATATTCAACCGACATAGGTAGCAATGAGAATACAAAATTTGTTCATGCTAGTCATAAAGGTGCAGTACTAATCACAAGCGAGGAATCTCTTTTTTCGCCAGCTTCTTTGGAATTCCAAATGATTTGGAGAATTGTAAAGAATTGTAGAAAATAAAAAACGTAGTAATGCACAAGTTTCTCCAAATAGAATTATTTTGGTGATAAATGCGATTGATTCCGAAAATGTTCTCTTCTTACCTTCTCTACTTCTCTACTGTCGCTTGTATGTTTTGTCAGTATATTTTGGGAATAATTAGTTTGAAATAGAATTTTTCGGAACTCTAAGGACTAGCTCATGTAAAGCAAGGTTGGAGTCCATTTGTTGCAATGGTGATGGGTGATATGTAATAATATAATAAAATAAAAATCTTAGCTATTGGATAATCTTAAAATAGAGAGAACCAACATCATTTATTTTACAACTTCTTGGCAAATACAGAAAAATTTCGCACAGTTAAAGGATTGAAGTAGGGTGGTCATTCTGCAATTCAGAAAAAAATATCCCTCCCAATGAAATATTTCTTCTACAGTAAGTTTTCAAAATTAGTCGTATCTAGCGGAAGACGAAAACTACGAACATTAAAGAAAAGAACATTTATTTGGAATTTGACGTCGCTCATTTCCCATCGAAAGTAAAGTGCGAATTTTGACAAATAAAACGCAAACGAAAAATAGGTCCATCATACGCAATCGGTACTAAAATGATATATACATATAAATGTATGCCGAATGTACCCGGTATATGTTTTGAGACTTGAAGCAGTTTGAAAGTTATATTAGCTCACTTCAGTTTGAGAGACATTTTGTCTTTGTTTTATCTTCCCATCCTATGATAACATGGATTTCCAATTAAATTATTCCTGCAATGAGGAAAATCAGTACATCCTTCTATGTAATTTTATTCATTCATCTGACAATCAGCATCCATCGAGCTGAGAGATAGATGTTGAAATCGAATTTTGCAATATCCAAGTAATGTAGAAAATTTCGAAATTGTATGCAAAAGTATAGCATGAAGAAGGCGTGCCTGAAAGTTAAATACATGTAATCTATTTTTAACACTTTCAAAGCAGAGAAATTATGAATGAAACTGTTTAGGGCAAATACAAGAAAACAAATATACCGTATTCGTTCTTTTAAGCGCAAATTGTGCTTACAAAAACAAATTTCAGCAAAATAAACAAAAATTAATAAGCGCACCCCTTTGACCACACAGAACATGATAACACAACACGCCCGGATGGTTTTGTGGTAATCCGAATACGGAAAAATACTGGCGTGTTATAGTCTACAATATGGCGCTGGAAGTGAAATCTTTTCCAAAAAAGAGCAAGATTTGTATAATATTTTATGTGTATAAACAGGGGGGGGGGATGCGCTTAAAGGGGGATATGCGCTAATAAGAACGAATACGGTATTTTGCATACGTGCGTGCACACGTACCACGCACGCACGCACGCACGCACGCACACACACACACACACACACACTTGCATGCACAGACACAGAGACCCAGACTCAAACCCACACAGACACTCACTCACCCATGCATACACTCAGGCACGAGCGTGTCTCTGCCTGTACACACATACATACACCCATACATATGCATACATACACACATACATATATCCAAACATATATACCGGGTTATATACAGCACTGACACCGTCCAAAGGATACCAGTGACAAAAATTTGGAAGTAGCCCAAATTGGCCAGAAGGGCCAATATTTTAAAATCTTCACTGGACCTTCTGATACATTACTTGCCCTGCAAGCGCTGAAGGTGCAAAGCATTGCTTGGGAGTCTGGGGGTATTCTCGTCCCCCCTCCAGAAACTTCTTGAATTTATTTAAAAGATTTATACAACTGTCAACTGTCACCATATGCTGTTGACATAGTGAAGGTAGACAAGATCAAGCTCTCTGTAATGGGAGTGGGGGTTCTGCAAAAATCGAACACAAAATTCCGCCAAATTTTATGGTTGCCAGTCGGGCCATCATATGAGAAACATTACTGGCGCTTCTAAGGTTGTATTAGCATCGGGCCGACGGGCCAGTGCCAAATTTTATCGCTGGGATACAGAAGAAAAATTTTGAGAATTTTGCTATGATTCCTTACTTTTTTCCCCCATTTCTTCTCATTTTTGCAACTGTTATGAACGTAAAAAGGTTCTGTAGCTTCCGCAAATTACTGCTTTCTTCATAACTCGCCTGAAGTTATGTTTATTCTTATTATTCCCCTTCTATTACACGTTTGACAGAAGTTCCCGTAGTAAAAAGAATATTTCTAAAAGTTCAAAACCATCTTTAAATCTCCCTTTTTATTTGCTTTTCATCATAAATTGTGTAGTATTTGAATTTATTCAATGTGTCTGTACATGTAGCTCTGCATCATCCGTCATAAATGCTAGACCCCTGTTGATAGCTAATTCTGTGTAATTGTCGGTTCATCCTTGACAGCTATGAAAGATATGGCATTATACAGATCAACACTTGCTACGATCATGGCTAATTGAGAAAGAGGCAAGAGGAAATGACATCAATAGCAGTTTAGCAGTGAAGTAAGAGCTAGATCTGTATTTTAATTAATATTGGCCCAAGACTTACAATGTATCATGTTGCCATGCATTTTGTTGTATTTCAAGTTACTATGCACTAGCAATCTTGTATCTTGTAAGCCTACTATACTACCTTACTAAGTATAGTTTGTAGTTTGGTACCCAAGCACTCATTACATTCATTGTCAAATTTAGATCAGTCGGTTTAGATTCATTGTACATACTTTGACGTAGAAATGCTTTTGTTGATGAAGCAATATATTAGTATGTGGACGGTTAACCGGATAACCAGCTATGGTCGATTTTCTAAGCATAACCGGTCCCTACATTGACAAACCGGTTATTGATTTTGATGATTATTTTCATGCCCAAGCTATATATATCCATACATATCATTAATTTTGCATGATTTAACATTTTTGGCAGTTCAAATTGCCTTGCTGGTGAACGTAAAAGACGAAATGCATAAACCGGGATTTTTTTTTCAAACGCTAATTTATACAGTATACAATATATATTATATAATATATATTATATATAATGTATAATATATATTAATAATATATAATATATAATAAATAATATATAATATATAATATATATTATAGAATATAATATTATACAGTATACAATATTTATACAGTATACAATATATCCAGTCTCAGTATCGTAGTAAAAACTAGGTGTTACGTATCTAGATCTACAGTACTACGGTTAATCGGTTACGGTTCGGTTACATAGAGCCGATTAACCGGTCTCAATTTTCTCGAACCGTCCACACACTACAATATATCAGCAATATGAAGCATCTTGTGTAGAAAGCAAGTGAAACAAGTCACAGAAACCTCATTTTACCTTGATCTCTGCAATCATGTGGGACACAAATGATAAACTATTTGCTCAAATAGTGTAATACCCATCGAAAAATGAGTTTGACGGTACACCCTCGGGGAGTCATCCATTGGGTGTTACACGTAAGCAATAAATAACAGCCACAGCAGAGTCTTGTTGGGAGTAAGACCCTCGAGGGGCATGATGGTTATACATCATTGCTGTAAGAATGCAGCCACACAGATTGGCATTGTGGGCACGTGCCATGTGGCAGTGGAATTGGCCGCAGGCATGAATTTAGAAAATATCATATCACAAGTATGATGTTGTAAATGGAACCTATTCTTGCACTCAGAAAAGCAGTATCAATTGATGAACAATCAGACTATAGCAAGGATGATGATCACGTAAAGAAGAATTTTACAGTTGATATGCTCACATCATGCATCCTTTTATGCATTATAATCTTTTGCCCCACCTGAAGGTACGGTACATACAATACTAGAACAAGAACTAATGGTCATTGCTTAACAAGTTTAATCAGATCGCTACAGTACTGAACAGAAAAAAATTTCGAGAATTACACTACGATTCCTTACGTTTTTTCCCCAATTCTTCTCATTGTTTCGAATATTACGCACTGAAAAGGTTCTGTAGCTTTTGCAAATTACGGCTTTCTTCATAACTTGCCAGAAGTTACGTTTTTTCCGATCGTTCCCCTTGAATTATGCATTTTATGGAGGCTCCCATAATAAAAAGAATATTTCTAAAAGTTCAAAATCACGCCGACATCTGACAGATTTTCATTTCATTGGGTGTCTGTACGGCGTCCAGCGCTATCGTTGTGGCAGGAATAAACGAGAATGCCTGAACAAATCCGAATATTAATGAGCGAAAGATGAACGCCATTGTGCATAAGTGTAAAAAAAGTATTCTGATTACGGGGGGGGTATTACATTTTTTCTGTTTATTTTGATAATGGTAAGTATCGTAGTTTCGGTGATTGAGCAGTTCCAAGGAAACCGTGATAGCCATAACTTTGCTTCGAATTGAATACGAATTATCACGTTTTCTTATATTGATATCCTCTATTTTCGGTTCGATTCTGTATCCTTTTGACAATATCAGTACTGTATAATCAGATTGGAATACAAGTCATTGATCGGGTGTGAATATGCTGTCTGCATTGTAGGTATTTTCTGTGAAACTTACTTTATTTATGCAGACTAAAAGCTTAGTGTGTTTTATTCTGTGTTATTAGTTAATCTTCTGAAAATGGGTTTCTGTATTGTCTTATCTGCAGAGGAATGCCTGTTTGCACTGTGTTGGATTTACAGCAAGATTTACACAACCTTGAAACGACCCCACAAATAATTGTAGGGTTACCAATGGGGCAATAGAGTCATTTTACTGGGGTATTGGTTCTCTAATGTCGCCCATTTAAATGACATACTATGAGAGCCGCATTCTATTTAACTTATAGGTTTTGTTTAAAGCTGGAGACTATTTTTTATATTTTCCATGCTTATTTCTTTCGATTAAAAACTAAAAATTGTCATGTAATTTAAATTTGCTCAATATAAAAATATTTTTAAGCTTGTTTGTTTGCAGGGGAAGTATTGCCTTTCATGAAAGGTCAAAAGTTTGTGATGAGATGCATTGCAATGAATTTATAAGAACCTCTTTCCATTTGAAGCAAAAAGCTTGGGAATATTGTTAGCCATATTGAGTCTGAAAAGGTAATTTGTCAGTGATATTGCTTTTCTCTGAGAAAACGGAAATTGAACTTTTGTCTGCCACACTTAAGATTGAGACGCATAGTACGTTGTAGCATGGTCAGTAAATATTGGAAGATTAGTTGTTTACCTAGAATTTCTTGGTTTCCTAAACATAAAATGATATAATAGACATTGTCATATTTTGTAAAACATAAATGTGCAGGAGTTAGAAAATGTCCCCAATACTGCCCTATTTATTGGTGAAATGTTATAACAACTTTCTTCAAGTCATAGACATCTCTACTTCAATTAATTAATTGAATTTTTTAGTCTCGTTTAAAAGCTCATGTTCTCTTTTTGAGACATTTAGGAACCAGCCGAGAGGCTCAAGTTCTACTAACCTGAAAGATGGGTATAGCCATTGAGGCACGGTGTCACAGGGTCAAGATATTGACACAATGGATCACCCCATGGCAGATTCCTGTGCGTGTGGGCTCTTCAATTATGCATGCTTTGCACAGACAAAACGCAACAAGCACAGCACCTTCAGATTTACTCTTAGTTCATTTTTGCTCTCTTTTGACTTGACAAATACTTAGATCCATCACAAATTTTTTTTGAATTAGATTGCATGTTGGAGTTCTTTTGTAAAATCTCTGAATGAGGCAGAAAGTTTTTGATGTTATTGAATATGAATTTTACTATCAACTACTGATTGTTTGCTCTCCTGCTTGGTTCAGATTTTCTTCTACTTATATTCTGTCTTTCACTGCAAGTCATTAAGGTTCACCAGTAACAGTGTCAGACAATGAGGCTTAAAAATAAATCTTGTCAAGGAACTTTTTGGTTATCTTTTGCAGAGACAAAATTAATAAAATGGAAAACAAAAACAAAAAAGGTGAGACATGAATATTCTTTCACAATTATCTCCAAACTGGTTCTTTAATTGCAAGATATATTGGTGCATATTTTCAGTATTCACTTTGATATGTCAAGCTTCTTCAGTGTCATTAATGTTGTGCATTGCAAGAGTTGGCACTAATTTGAATTTATGCGAAATGAATGCAGATTCATTTCCACATACAGTTAAAGCAAAGAAATTCCCTTACTTAAGTGTAGTAATATTTGATGGTTTCTGCCAGTTTATAAATTATGGATCCATGTACCGGTACCTGTTAAACAGTTTTAGATACCACACAAGTTTTTGTTTTGTTACAATTACACATCATCATCAAATAAAAATGCATATAGTTTATTCTAATCTCCCTTCTCCCCACCCCCTCCCCCTCCACGATAATATTGTACGAAGAAGCCAGTGGGAAAAGAAAAAGGCCAGGGTGACATTTGCTGGCCTCAGCTTTGCTATTTTAGAGTGTGGACCCCAAAGCCCCATGAAGGATGTGATGGGCAGGCAGAAAATTAAAGTAACAGGCTGGAAGTTCTGGGGACAGCACTACTTTTTAAATAATACATCCTGCGTGCCTTTCTTGATGTACATGTAGAGCTTTTGTGCGAAATTAGTTGCATTATTTTACTTCTTTACTATCTTGTTGAAAGTGTTAGGTCTATGTAATTTTTAACTCGCCCGTTTGTCTGTTACAATGCACAATTCTCATCAACAGTTTTTGTGACTTGATTAAAAAGAATAAGACATGCCAATCTGTTTATTTGTGTATATTCCTACAAAATTCTTTTACATGGACTAGATTTTATGTAGGTTGCTGATTGTTTTACATATTATACATTTATACATTTAAGACTCTTACTTCACAGTCAATATTACGTGAACATATATGCGATAGTAACGCTGTGGTTATATCAATTCTAATAGTGGTCGTCATGAAATCTGCTGTGGCTACAGGAAGTAAAGAAAGTTGGTCCCTTTCGCCTCATTAGCAGGCAAGTCACAAGCAGGCAGGAGATGCACACTTTATATGGGCTGACAGATAAAGACAACACAATCCTGCTGAGACACATCGTAGGCAGATGTATCACCCATACCTAGCAGAAGACAGTCTATTTTTTTCCATTTTTGGACACATTTTGTCTTTTAAATGCTACAATTTTCAGGATTGGATATTGACAACTTGTATCTGTAATGTATCACCAAATAGCAAAAGTACCGGTAGTCTTTTTCCATGTTTTCATATGTTTTGTTTTTATGTTAAGTTTGGGGTGCGTCTAGTCTTGTCTTTTATTGAATAAACTCATTGCATACAAAATTTTTGTGAAATAAAGCATACAGTATAAAAATGTGACAAAATTCAATTTTATAAACGGTTAGATGCACTCGCTGGCAAACCGACGTGTCACTAAATTACCTAGTTGTTGGTTTGAAAACCCACGTCGGTTTGTCCTCTAAAAAGGTGTAAAAGGAATTTAAGCTTCCAATTCAGCAGACAATTTGGAAATGTTTGTTCTTCATCAAACACTCCAAGTTTTTTAAACCTCCCATTCAAGATGGACCACATGTATCCTTATGTAGATGAACTCTAAATCAATGGCACCTCCATTGTCCTGTTTGTTACGGATTAGTTAGGTGAGGCTGACAAGAGACACCCTGGTAGAGGATTAGGACAGCTTTAGTTTTCCATTGGGGCTTCAAAGATGCCCCAGCTTAGCTGTGTATTGCTGTCCTGTCTCAGTATGCAGGTTGTTTATATTAATTGGATGGAGGAGTTTTTATTTTATTTTCTATAGTTTAAATTTTTCTTTAAAAATTAGTAACTTGTTTGTTATGATGCAATGCAGTATAGACTCATGCTAAAACCAAGGCCTTGTATTGGATCTCCAATATGATAATAGACATGGTTATCATTATTTTACAGGATAATTCAAAGTGATTTTCAAACCAAGTTTTCAACCACCTTTGCTCTCTTGGTCACAGTGATGATGCTATTCGTCATCACTGAGATCTTAGGAAATCACCAGGTTTGCATGGCCCTTCCCCCCTCTCGGGTCAACACGTTGTTCCAGATGGAAGGAAGTTGGTATAGGCTGCCGTCTCTATTTTGTGAGGGCTTCAGTTTCGTGATGTGAATGTCCTCCTTCACACCATATGTAAGAGAGACTGTTCGGGAGCCAGGTTTATGGAACACCTGATCTGAAGTCTCGCGCCACTTGCATGCTGATAGTAAAGGTGTTTGACTGGTGTTTTTAAAGGTGTTTTACTGGAGGGGACAAGCATCTTGTGTGTGAAATCAAAATGTTTCTTAGAAGCAAAACTTATCTAAGATATTCTCGAAATTCATAATTAATTTATGAAATTTATTGTCCACCAAATAAATAACATAATAACATAAGTGTCTAGGGGGGGAAAATTTGTTATCGGCCAAAAGGTAGTGGAAAAAGATTGGTGTCAGCACAATTAAGCATATGTGTTTTAATATGTGGGGATAAGATATGCTTTTTCGGTCACTTAGCATTACCTACCTCACAATGCTGATTTTAATTCGAATTCAGATGTTTTTCACCAGCACCTAAATATTTAATTATTCTATCCTGCAAAACCACTCTCCTTTCCAATGGTTTTGGTTGATTTACTAGCACACAGCTCAGGTGCTTACATACCTTTTACATCTCTGAATGAGACACAATGGAAATTTAGTACTAGGCAAAGTAGCCAGAATCGTTGCTGTATTTTTCTTATTGCTGCACTATATGGGCAAATGTTGACTTAACGAGGAGTGCCAGGGTGCCGGTCTGTCATGGGGAGAAGCGCTTGGCTGCCTTAATGGGACAACTCTCATGTACAGTCGTTTCCAGGTTTATTGGGATTGGTCACAGTTAGGTGCTTATTTTAAAGGTTTCTGATTGGAGATTATTACTATAATTCTGACATTGGTCGTAAAATGCTTTCGAATATCGGCAAATATTTTTTTGTTGCATGACACTCAGTGAACCATTATGAAAATATTAATATAATATTAATTATTGAAAAAAATGCTGGAAAAGTTCAACCTTTAGCAACATGGCACTAAGTTATCTACATACTGCAAACAAGTATAATGTCGAAATTTCAAAGTACAGAATGAGAATGATCTTGCCAAAAATATTTTACAGGTACATGTACAGGCTTTTTCCACAAATCTGTGGAGACTTCAAAACATCTGAGCCCACATTCATAGTAAATGTTTCACCTGTGACAGAAAAGCTGCACTCAGATTTAGGTGTAAGGGACATGAGGAGAACCTTGACACTAGTGTCCATTCATCAGGATGAAAAATAGATTCCAAAATTGTGTTTGTTTTTATAGACAATATATTAAACCTTTGGATATTCTGTGATACATATATGTTGATTGAGTTAATGTTCATGTTCATGGAAGTTTGCAAGACTAGGGCTTTTAGTTTGAGTACTAAACATACCAACATTCAAGTCAAATCAATGTCTTTGAAGTGATTCCTAACTCATTCGTTATACAAAGTTTTATTTCAATTGGTACATTGTATTCTTCAAATTGAATTCTATTAGATAGATGTTAGAAATAATGTTTTTGTGTAGGATGCACTTTCCTTTCACGTTTTATGAGCTTGTAAATGTACATGTACCTGTACAATGTGTACATGTTCATTTAATCAAACATATTTTATTTCCAAAATGAAAAAAAGTATTTGGCTTTAATACCACAATGCGGCTGAGCTGTATCCATATACAAGTTTTAAAATTCTTAAAAGACTTCCTGCAATCACATTCTAACAGATTCATTGTAGGCCTATATGCAATTGCACACATACATGTACTGTATATGTATATGATTTAATACTAGTTACATATATATTAAATGTACATGCGCTTGCATTTACATGTATTACTGTATGCAGCATTAATGTGTGTCGTCAATATAGACATCTAAACCATAAAACTACATGGGCTGTGTGTCATGAGGCTTTGAAAGTACCCCAGAAATGATGTATGTCCTCGGTTCATGAGCGATGTTGTTCTAAGTTTACCCTTGTTTATGGGGCTGTGCTGACAAATGGATCAGAAGAAACCTTTTATTCGGGATCATTGAGGGCTGGATAATATAGCGCTTTTAGAATGTACATGGCTGCTTAATAACAGTACCATTGTAATACAATTGAGGGACTGATTTGGGTGCATTTCTCTGTAAATTTAATGTAAATGTACTGAATTTGAAATTTTTACTTTGCCAATATTTCCATGAAGATAGCATCTTACTTTAACAGAGAATTCAATGCATAACATGCTCATGAAAAATTTCATTAACATTAAATCTGCCTATCAATTTTTTGCCAGTTTCTATACACGTCACTACCTTCTTTTTCAGTGTGATGACTTATAAAAGAATTAACCATAATGGCAAATTGATGTAATTTGTGACCTTTAAAAAAAGCAATTAACCTTTGAGGTATCTTATTAGCTAACATTGTACCGGCAGCGTCACAATATTAAATGAAAATGAAGAATGCTGTGTCTTTTGATTCCTTCCCCCACATTTCTAAGAAAATGGTGACTAACCTTTAGAGTCAACATACATTGTAGGTCTAGATACAAATAGTTCGGTCTTCATAATAGGAACATAATGAGAAAAGAAGCAACTGTAGTAAGCGTAATATGAATACCATCTTACAAACTATACATATATTGAGCAGGTAATGAGGTTTGGTTGATAATTCTTATCTACTAATATTCGCATTTAATGCTTCATATATATGTCGTAATAAATGTACTTTTATTACATATTGCAGTTTCCTGGCATACTGTAATCTAGTATACATGTTTGGTGTGAAGACCCTGCTAGATGTCTCATCTCAGACAGCACCATCTCTGCTGTATTACGGTAATGAATGAGTGGCGTGGGCAACTAGCAGCAAGTTGTCACCATAATTGATGACCACTTACACCGACAATAGCTGCATCTTGGGAGGACAAGTGCTCTAGTGTGCTGCTGTTACAGAGGGGGTGCCACAAATAGGTGCTAAACTGTGACATCTTTAGTGGGTATTAGTCTGCTAGAAGCCACAAACTTTATACAATACAAAACTCGGGTGTTTTTTTTTAATTTTTTCACATGGTAGAAATCTTGACTGAGTATCAGATGTCAAGATATGACCTCGAAGCATAATTATTGCTCATTGAAAATGTGAACCAATGACAGACCTTTTAATTCAAGATTTGAATTAGGTCAAGTGATCAATCCAAGATTTACTAAAGATTTGGAGACCGTCAGTGGGCACTTTTCTATGCTTATAACACAAATAAAAGTACATGTATCTATCCTGCTGGTTTGAAAAGTCTACATATAAAAAATCACGATATAAAGGTTAAATTAAGAATTAGGTCGCATCTAGAGTTTATACATTTTGGAACTACATGTACATGTACTTGTACTTCAAGCAGTGACTATTCATCTAAGGGCCAGTAACTTTTGCTAAACATTGGCCCTGATGGCTAACATAAAATTTAGTCTTATTTTGATCATATTACTTTTTATCTTTACAACATTTAGCACTCAATTTTAGTCACATTTTATCACTACATGATTTTTTTTCTTCTGAACCTTGTAAATGTATTTGTATAATTTAACTTAATGTGGCTGCCTTTTTATTTGTCTAAAACCCTTTAAAATGCTTTAAAATAGCCTCTGATGAAGGTTAAATTAAAAATTAGGGGCATCATGCCCCTAGACCACCTTTATACATTTTGGAACTACATGTAAAACACTGGCCCTTCTGGCCAGTGTGGGCTACTTCCCAATTTTTGTCACTGCTTCAAGCATAGTTACCGGTACTCATATCAAAACTTGATTGAATGGAACTTGTTCTTGCTAATAAGGCTATATAGAACAGTCAATGTGTACTTCAAGATACAGCAGTAAATGGGGAAATATTTCAAAAGAAAGGCAGTCTTTTAGAGTCCCGTTTAGACCCCAATTATAGTGGAGCCATGAGAGTCTGGTCCCATGATTAATAATCAAAACTAGCCACAATTCAGTCAAATAAGTTGCTTACATTAAGTCAGATTAATATTTAAAACCAGTCTATCTAATCATAACCTAGCATAGATAGAAATTTAAGAGTGACCTAAATATAATATCTGACTGGTATATTCACTGTCCAGATTTTGGTGATATTGCTATTACGTTTTTGTTCACAAGGACAAAAATTCTTTTGTCTACTAATATAGAACTGCTTATTGAAGTGACATTACCAAATGTCAGAGTCGCAAATGGCACATATATTTTCATGAATGTTTACCGTGTTAGTTTTCTTTTATGTGAGTACAGATGAATCACAGTCAGAATGAGTTATAACAAATACAACAATGCTGTATCTCCCACAATTGCAAGTCTTTTGCATTGAATTTTAGGTTATAAACATCATTCTTTCAACAATGTTTATTGCCTTCTTTGGTACAAAGTAAATAAATTGAGGACATTTTATTATCATTTTACAACATAGTGTAAAAATGTTAAAGTTTTATTGCATATGTTTTAACCCAATTTAGTTTTTATGATTTCATAGGTACATGTACATGTCATAGAATAAAGATAGTGAAGTAAAAGATTTCTTTTGAGCAAAATAAAATGAGACAAGAAAAAGGGTTGATTATCTAGATGTAGTTGAGAAACAATATAAATTGGACAGAATAGATCTTCATTTTGCAATGTCTATGTGAACATAAAAAATTGGGGTGTGAAACGGTGAGGCAAATAGATAGATTACCTCAACACCTTAACTTGACAGCATGCTCCATTCACTATAGACGCTTATACTAATATAGGCTAAAATGCACACCTTTTCTACTATAAACTGATTGTTGAGAATGTTTCAGATGAAATCTTAAATTGAGCAAAGTATTTTGAATAATAATTCCCCTATAATTGAAACTTAATTGTTATAAATTACATTGGGAACGAGAAAGGGAGAAACATTTTTTTCATGTAATAGAGATTTATGTGACTAATGGACCAAGCTTGTTTTAATACTATCTTTCCATTATTAATGTATGCAAGTGTTAAGTTGGTTGAGAAGGGTTTATACATGTAGAGAAGATGGACGTAGACAAAAGTTTGAGAAAGAGGAATGTATGGGGAAAAAATATTATCAAAGCAGATAAATGTACATGTATGCGATCCTGAGTTTATCGAATCCAAATATAATAGATCGCCTTCGTAGAGGACAACTGGTCTTGAAGGAAGACCCTGGAGGCTTTCGAGATTTGGAAAAGGAAGCCCAAGTTGAACTTGAACCTCGTGAAAGCTGTCCCCCCCATATCCTGACAAACCTTCTCAGTCACGTGGGAAATTCCATTCCACGTGACACAGCGCCATCTACTATGCACTAGAAGTCTGTTGAAGAGGGCATGTCACAGCCTTTGAAACATGGCAATCTAAGGTAAATAATCATTGAAATATGGCATACTAATTAGAAAGAAGCAAGTTTGTGTTGATAACTTTTTTATTCTCAAAATCTAATATCTCTATCTGTACATTATAGTATTGATATGGTTCTTAAGGACAGTAGCTGGATAATAGTCTCTCACTTAAAGCCTCAATACAGGGATACTCTTCAGCAGGACTAGTAACTTTAAAAAGGTTCTAGTCTTCCCCAAAATTTACTCATCCTGACAAGTTGTCAAACGTGTTTTGGCTTAGCAACTACTCATATGCAGGACGAGTGAATAGAATTCAGCCCTAGTTCCTCCTCAATTATACTAGTCTGTACAAGCTGACTAAGTGACTAAATGGGAGACTGCTGGATATGAATGTTATTACATGGATTTACAGTCTTTTTTGAGCTATCGCAATAACTGCTGTGGTAGAAAGTCTAAGTTTTGTATTGGAACTCATGGCATGAAAAAATACCATGTGTTTAAAAAAAAAATGGTTGTTGTATCAATCATTGACATTTGTAAGTGAATGGTCATGATCATCAGACCTATAATGTCTCCATGGAATTGAAGTGACATCTGTTTTTTACATGATCAAACATTTTCCAGCTTAACTGTCCTACGTCATTACGAAATGTAATTTATTGTGCCACTAATGAAATTGGATGCAACCATTAACTGGAAAGTAGTGACGGAAGTGGGCCTAAAAAATATAGATTGCAATTAGAAAGAACTAGCTAGCTGGAAAAATGTTATCCTTTCCTGTAAGAAAGTGTTGAAACATGAGTTAGTGATGTGAATTAGAAATTTGCAGTAATAGGTTGGTCACCTTTGTTGTAATATTAATCAAGTACACTAATATTATGAGAGTTATTATTACATTTAGTATTTACATGATTTATTTGTACATGCACATGTACATACTGATGAATGCTTTCCAGTTCAATGAAAGTTCTGACTTGGGCACATACATGCAACAAATATTTTTGCTTTATTGCCTCCAGAATTCTAGTTGGCTAGCTATAGCCCCTTACAATAGAAAGTAGAAGTACCGTACATATCCTTGGATGGAGGATACTAGTGAGTTCTGATTTTGACATTATCAAAAATTATTCTTTCCATCTGGCTTTTGCAGACATTTTACTGTTGTCTAAACAGCTTCAACATTTCTACAGACTATTGAAATTCAGTTTGCTCGACCATGTACATGTAAGTCACATGATGCAACTTGGAGAAGGTTCACGGAGATCTCCCTGTCTGTGTCACAGAGCGTTGTCAGTGAAGGGATACTGAAGATGGGCCTTCCATATCGCTACCAAGAAAGAGAAACCTAAAGACAAGGACCCTAGTTTGGACCCGAAGACAGTAAAATACCCCATACATGTACATGTATGTCTTTCATATGTGAGTGGGTTAATAACTAAGGTTTGTACATGAAACAGTATAACACCCGTAAGTCATTGTTGGTGAAGCCATAGGACAAACCCAAGAAAGGATGTGGGGTATGGTCTAACAACTTGAAGTCTACACCACAATTCTGCAATTTGGTAGCATATATCAGAGATGGGTTAGCACGACTGAAGATGTGAAGATCCTAGATAAAGAGCCGAAAGACATGAGGAAGATTCAAGAGGCTGTTCACATCCATTGGGAAAGGCCAGACCTCAATCCCGACGCAGGTAGGGAGATCTCTTCTAACTTGCATCACGTGAACTACATGATCGGGCAAACTGAGTTTCAACCGCCAGTAGCACTGTTGATCCTGTTTAGACAACAGTGAAACATCTGCAAAGCCAGGTAAAAATATGGTTCTGTGAAAGGAATAAGTTCTCATGATAAAAGTAGATGTTACAAATATTATTCTGGAGCTGTAAGGGGCAAAACCCACAGCAACGGATGGCCGCCGTACAGCTGCCGTACGGCAAATCTGCCATACGGCAATCACAAACCCACAGTAAATATTTGCCGTGCGGCTGCCATACGGCTCTGGAATTGGCATACCTGATTTCTTTAGAAAATCGTGAGTTGCTGTAATGCTATGTTTGATACCAATACGTCAGTATGGATTTTGCCCAATAGAAAAGTCACTAAAGCAATCCATACGACGCCTTACGGCACCGTAAGACGCTGTACGGCTTGTTCGTGTCAATTGCCCCCCTAGGAGATTGAGAAATCTGACGTACGGCAGCTGTCCGCTGACGTACGGCGCCGTATGTCAAAATATCACTGTGGATTCAACCCTATATAAAATGCATTGGAGCAATCAGCATGAAGTTGCCATACGGCTGCCGTACATTGTATGTCACTATGGGTTTTGCCACTAAACTAGCCTATTGGGCCAGACATTGTTCTCTATGTATAAAATATACCCGGTAGAATTACAGTAGTGGATCTATATCGTGGTGGTGGTGCTTGTCATGGGTTTGACATCCCAGTTCTCTGCAGCTGATACCACACAAAATTTAAACTTTTTCTAAATGGTCATAAATTTGAAGAGCATTTGACATCACTTAGGTATAACTACGTTTTTTCTGGACACTTAAGCCATATGCTACCTCTTATCGATGAGATACATGTACACATGTACATGTATCTTAAACATGTAAAGTGTCAGAACATAAGGACGATCACACAGAACAGGATCATTGCACCTAATTGTTTACCTTTATCCAGGATCTTGACCTCACTTAGAAAATACAGTTTCATAACCAGTGAAACCATTATAAAAACATGAGATTTTATGTTCTTTATATAGTACAAAAATTTTTTTAATTGATATGCTTTTGCACCATTAGTCACACACTCGTGTTACATATGTTGAAGTGAAAATTTCGTATGTAGGTTAATCTCGGGTGTTATTGTATATGATGATCAAACTATAAATGCCTTTTTTCTCAAATATAAAACTGTGACAATTAGACATGAGAAATATATATGTCCTCCAAACTGCACACCGTTGCAATATATGTTTTTTCCTTACCTTTGAATGTTTTGTCTTCTTTGTATATAACCATATACAGCTGAGTAATCCTGATACAGTCTATCCCTCGAGAACCCATCTGCCGCCCGGAGTGTCTATGTGACGAGTAGCAGAGATTTGATGCTGCACAGAGCCACATGTGATTATCACCCCCAAAATGCCAGACTCGTTGGCGGGCTGCTGGCTACAGGGCTCAGACCAGCAGTGAGCAGCACCTTGATGAAAGAAGTGATAGTGGTCTGAGACCTTTAAAAAAGAAGTGTGTCATTTTATCTGCTTAAATAGTCATATTTGGCTAATGACACTTTTTTACTGTGAGGGTTTGAACAGAGTAGCACATGATCAGCTTTCAATGTGAGAATGAGAAGGCATAAAGATTACATAGCATGTTAGCTGGAATCAGATTATTGTCAAAAAAATCTGAAGCAGTTGGAAAGCCTTAGAAAGTTTATAGCTTTCAACATGTGATGTGCGATCCATCTGACCAGTGTAACTATGAAATAAATGTGACGTGTTCAATAAGAAAACAATGTTTGCTTTGTATCATTGCATCATGCACTCGCCCACCCTCTCATTACAGGGTTTACTTTCCAAACGGTGATGCCCTTTTTCCATTGCTGGATTAACTGTAATGGAGTTTTTGTATTCCTTGTCAGAACAAGATGGTCTTTCAATACATCACAGGCAAATATCATTTCAGAAACACTTTAGTACATTGGCTGGAAGTATGTGTATCGATAGATCTTAAGAACTGACACGCAGGATTTTTAGTTTTCAAATTGAGTAAATGTCCCACATAACAAGACCGGGTACATCCCGGGGGTACATATACAGGTATGTCAAGTAAAGTGTCTACCATCCTTTTTGTTTGAATTGCTTTTATATATCAAAGGCCTTTGGTTAGTACAATGACAACAGAATTTCTTTGTAGACTTGATATGTGGAGAACACTTGTAACCAAATCCACATTGTTTTTTGGGCAAGTTGTATGAGAAAAAGTTGTTCTTACTACTCTATTATGATAACTTTAGTTTTTTTTTAAAGATAAGATAAGATAAGGGAATTTAGAAAAACATATTCAAGTACATGTACATGACGGGGAAAGGTTGTATCCACGGGTATGCCAAACCCGTCTCATGACTCAGGGTACCCGAGGTACTTGTAAAGAGCCTAGTAACTATTCAAATATAGCGAGACCCACCAGTTAATTGGTGAGAAATATGCTTCTGTAGATTTGTTGGAAAGAAGAATAGAATTCTATTGTTCACATATGTGTTTGCCTCTTATTGTTTTACAGATACTACATGTATGAAACTAAGTATCTAGAAAAATTTCTTGGAAAAATAAAAATCTGTCTTGAAAAATCATTGAAAAGTCATTGAATTTTAATTTGCCAAATCCGTGGGAACCCTGTCCAAGAAACAATAACAGCAGCCAAATTACCTTGGATGTAGAAATCTATTTATTGTTTGTGAATCTGTCTGGTGGGGATACTCAGTAGCCCCTCAGCCATCTCGAGAAGACTGTCGACCTACATACTCCAAAGTAGGATATTTAGAAGCTATTGATGTTTGTTGTAAGGGATGCTAGCCTTATATGCATGCCAATCGCTGATAGAGTTTTTGTTAATTTTTTTGAGTTCAATATAGTTTATATACAAATTACAAATCTAAATCGGGATTACATCTTAAACTGTTCGTGTCATTACTAAACTAACATGACGCTTTAGCTTGTAAGTTACATTTCATTTATACATTGAATGTAAAAGTCACTGTAAACACACAAGTAGAATATTTGTATGAAATAGTGAACTGGCCAATTGAGGACAATCTGTGTAGATAAATGCAATATAGAAGTAAAGTGTCCCGCAGCACTAACACCTCCATCCCTCTGCAATTGACCTCATAAAACAGACAGAACGATTCTTGCCCAATATAGGCAGAATTGATTTCTGCGTATCCTCCAGTCATGATCAGATGATTACTGTAGTTGCCCTGGGGACGCTTATTTATTGCGAGCCCTCAAGATGCCAATGTTTTAAGCTTTGTGAGGTCGAGTAAGTGTGTGCTTCGGGTGGTTGTTTATGGTTACAGTTTGTAAAAATGATACCCGACGATGCTGGTATAACACATGTTCTCTGTGTGTTTTTCTTTCTGTTTTGAATTTTTTTAATGGGAAAGGATTATTTCAAATCACAAGTTTTTATTCCATTGAGTGTTTAGCAAGTATGATTATGAGAAATAAATCACCATATGCCAAGTACATCAAATCAGAGACACAAGAGAAGACATCAATTTGATACGGTAATGTTGTATAACGTTGCTGCGTTGCCATAAATAGCAATTTGAACCCCGTTTACACCTTTGGTGTGTCTATTCATCCCACCTCGATCCTCCACAAAGCCCGTGATTAGATGATTGAGGCCCTCCACATCCCCAGTGAGGCTGGTTCCTCTTTGATGCCGGATCAATTCTGTGCCAGACAAGACTTTGACATCAGCAAACTGCCATCAGTGAACTGTATCTAATACAGGATCAGAATTCAATTCCCTTTCTTAACATCACATTCAGCCGGAGATTAAGCGTCTAATGCTGTCGGCTATGATGTGGTTACGTTTACATACATGTATGTACTTTTGATGCAAATATTGAAGGAAATTTAAAGATGACATATAAAAATATATTATTTATACATGTACCATATTTAAATTTCATGATTTTAGTATATTTGAAGGAAACAATGTGGTAAATTTATAAGCGCAGACTTGCATATATAGTTCATGGTTTAATAAGCTATGTTATAGTTTTGGTTACTTTACTTGCCATGAATATAGAATTATTAAAACTTGTTGAATTGTATCATTTCAATTATGTTTTTGATTGAACTACATGTATAATTGAGTTTTACATTAGAAAAAAATATGTATATATGCAATCCAGTTGACACTTTGAAAATGTCTACATGCACAAAAGTAAGATAACGTATGCAAGAAACATCATCAACTTTTCTTCAACACTGCAAATAGTCGGAATTGGTGCTTTTGAGGCAATGTTGGCTGACTCTGCCTTGTATTGAAATCATATTTAAGCTGGTGAAATCATCAATCATTTCAACCCATGCTCAATCTGGCTTGTATGCAAAATTTTAGGTTTGTGCTGGGAGATGAAAAATGCTGAATAAATCTTTGTTGACACTGAAATTACATGATAAAACATCCATCTTGTTGATGCCAATAAGCAGTAATGACTTGGGCTGCAAAATCAATCCAGTCTAACTGTAGTTGTCACTACCAGCCAGCGTGAATCAATCTTTTTCTGCTTTGCACCAGCCTAAAAATGTAGTTTTGATCAATGTCCCGTTGTCTCACATACATCAGGATGGTCATGTACCAAAATCTTCCTTTTATCGATTGTGCCATGTCATCTTTGCACTCTGCTATTATATGAGAGAACCATTTACATGTACGAGTATGGATTATGGTTAACAGTTGTTATGGGCAATAACAATAGAATATCAAAGTTACACAGCAACCTTAACATGATTCTTTGCAATTCAATTTGTTAAGTCTCACACTAATTTTTGTGCTTTTTCATTTTAATAAAAGGCATTTATTGTTGGTTAACAAAATTACTGTATACGACCATCCATTTGCCCAACTTCGTGTAACAGCCCTCCCACCTCTTTTTCTTAAATGTCCTTAAGAATTATGTAGCAAATGCAGTCTTGTGTAACAGCCTTGCTCCCAGTTTGAGAAAATTTCAATTTAACGGCCCTGGGTGCTTGGATGGTCGTATACGGTATGTAATATGATCAAATAAATTCATTCTGAAATTATTAATTATATTGTACCATTTCAAATGATATCCAGTATTTCTTTCTGAATGCATTTGTAGAGATTTGTTTGTAGAGATTTATATCCCAAATTGGATTTTCAATTGTCATCTATGTTATGTCTTCAGTCATCATATGTTTTTCTTACAGATGCTGAGGATTTTGAATCCCGTTTGTGCACCTGTCGCATAAATATGATGGGGTAGTTATACTTGATCACAGACACTTGCATGATTGATACGTGTTTATATTGTTATGAATCATATTATTATGTCTTTTATTGCAGGTGCATGCTGTGTAGAGCACATCCCTACCTACTATACGTGTGTAGTCTTTTATTTGAGCCTGAACACTTGTATGGACATGCATTCTCATAAATGAAATAGCAATCTGGTCATAAGTTCCTTTATGTTGTTGCAGACGCGTGCTGTGCTTAACCCGCTGGCCTCTGTGGAGACTTCCATGATGCAGGACACAGACCTCGCTGGGCCTTTCGTCTTCTGTCTAGCATTCGGTGGCACACTACTTCTGGTATGTTTGTAAAATTGTGGTGTTAAAAGACATAAGATTCTTGGGTGAAGAAATTAATGGGGATCGTGAGAGAGTGCTTTAAGTTGAACACAACAAGGCCATATATGATTTAGAGAAAGATGATAAAAAAAGTGTTAGAAAACGAGCCCACGAGTGTTAAAATATCAGGTTAAAATTACAAGTACAAAATCTAATCCTATTTTGGAAAGGTATTGTATTGACTAGGGTTCAGAGAAAAACAGGCCTCTAACTTTAAAATAAATTGAAAGCTATAGTTCAATCTCAGCCACTTACAATTGCAGGCTGGCAAGGTTCAGTTTGGCTACATCTATGGTCTGGGAGTGGTCGGCTGTCTTGCCATGTACACGCTGCTCAACCTCATGTCCCTCACCGGCGTCTCCGCCAGCCAGATTGTCTCCGTCCTTGGATACTGCCTCCTGCCCATGGTGCTGCTGTCAGCTCTCGCCATCGTTCTCTCACTACAGTAAGTGCAGTTTGTCTCAGCATAGGGCTTATCCGACCCTGCCAGATACAATCATAGGTCTGATAATGTCCTAATGGGAATGGCACTGGTATATAATATTCTAGGAAGTCACAATAACTAGATGAAAATGCTGAATGATAATTGTGTTTTGCATAAAAGTCAGTAAGCTTATATCAGTGGATAAAATTTGAAAACCCATGATACAAAATATTCAGCCATTTCAGATCTTTGATCATATGCGGTGTCATGCTCATTCTGACCTCAGAAGGGATAACAATCGAAACTTCATCAAAGTACCAGTGTTTTCATAGGAGGAGTGTAGTTGCCATTGTCATAATACTCCTTCAACATCAAAAGCATAAAAGACTCCATAAAACGCCCGAATGATGTGGAGCAAATCTTATGGTTTTTGCAGGGGCGTGGTGGGCATGGTTCTGACGGCCGCTGCTGTTTTTTGGTGCTCCTGGTCGGCATCCAAGCTTTTTGTGACGGCGCTCGCCATGGACCGGCAGCAGCTGCTTGTGGCGTACCCATGCGCGCTCGTCTATGGCGTATTCGCGCTGCTCACTGTCTTCTGAGCGATACTATAAAGTGATGTCAGGGCTGTACATTAAGGATGGCTTGTAGTGGCCTTCGGCAGCTAAAAGTTTGATTTGGGTCTATTTTTTTTCCGTATTGTTTACCGAAATTCTGGTCAAGGTGGAGAATGAGCAATTTTATATCTGTGCTGCAGTGAGTCAGGGCCACCAATCGGCAAACCTTATTGTAGAACTTTGGAGTCGCTGGAATGTTTATGCGTTGTAATGTTATGACCTGAAGGTATCGAAGGAGAGATCCTGTGCTAACAGGTATTGCAAGAAACTTAAAAATCAGTAGCAGATCCAGGATTTCATGTAAGAGCATTAGGGTCAAAGGCTCAAAACCAATATGGAAAGCTTGAAACTGATAACTTTGTACTCTCCTGATAAATATTTATGTCTTCATGGCCCTTCTGCTAAATAGATAAGGGTTGGGGATCTGCCACTGACATTTAAGATTGTGTTGTTATTGGAAATAAAAACATGCTTTAAGTCTATTTATAAGGTTAGCAGCTGTTGTTATTGAAGTATTAATGTAAATTGCACATGAATGCAGTATCACTGTAAAATCCTTTAAGTTTGCAGCTTTTTAAGTTTGTGGTTTTTCGGTTTCAACTTCAATCCGAAAACATAAAGGTCTGCCAGCACATATGATAGTGAACTTGATATTGTGAGTATCTTTTTATATACATGTACCTCAGTAACAATCCTATACAGCACTCGTTGATGTATGTAAAAAAGAACTACCGGTACATGTACTTGTACACACCTACATGTGTATGTCGTGTTATGAACAAAAAATCAATTTTATGTAAACTATATCACCGGCACTTATCAATAGATGGGTCTCGAAACTGGCTAAAGTAAAAAAGCGTTGCATTCTGGGCGGTCAGAGGTGTGTATTCTTATGTTCAAAGGGTGTGTGTGGATATGATTATCTCGAATCCATGAATATACTAAAGGACTTAAATTTTTTACTACTGTGAATTTAAAAGGCCACAAATATACATACTGGTTTGGCTAACAACAAATATTTAGGAAGTAAAATTTTAAAGGTTTTACAGTATTTATAGTTTAGTTATGATGATTATGTGCAGTAATGTGCAAGTTAAATGTTTGTTCTGTTACGCATTACTTAAATATTTGGTATGAGTGTTGTCAAATAATTATTTAGTTTTAAGCTTCAACAATATTGAATTGAAAATATGAATAATGTCTCAACTATATATAGATATAGTAATGCTCATTTCACTGCTTATTATCAAATTGCTAGGATGTTTGAATGACCTGTTGCATGGTATAGTAGTAGTGAAAATGAATGCTGGGTGTGGTTATCGTGCACTTTGTGAAGTTAGAATAGTTTAAAATGACAATGTTTCACCATGCAAGTATTGTATTATACATTCAATACTCTTAAAAGAAATTTTGATGTGTCAACTTGGAATAAAACAGAAATTGTGAACAAATTTATGTAATCTATTCTTTCATTGTTTAACGTATACATTTTGGTTGACGTTTACCTGATAATGAATTATAAAATGTGATACTCATAAATGTAGTATAAACAATGTTATTGTTAGTGCATGAAGCAAATTGCTTATTGTAAATTATGACAAATAAAACTATTTATGCATACACGTGTACCTATTTTATTTATCTCATTCTAGATTATAAGAACCGAAAAAATTTGTTATGGATGTGAGAATGCATAACAATAACGATATACTGAAATTCTGATAATATCCCTTTCATTAAATGCAAGACCAGTGGTATTTCTACCCTACACCCTACACCTAACCTCATCATGTGTGCTGTGAATGCTATGAATAAGCACTTAACATTAAGTGTTAGCCAGAAAAACAATCTAGCTGGTTGGGATATGAGTCAAACAGACCCAAATGACCAAAAAAGTATTGGAGGGGACGGTTGCCAAGTAGGGTGAGCATCTAAGCCATAGGCAATTGCGTCAGTCAGGATTTGATCCTAATTTGAAAGTGGTTTTGAAATTTGTTTTAATCATTAGAATGAAAGAAGGTAAATATCAAGGGTTTACAGTTATATGTACCGGTAATTGTAGCACAAAATGTTTTACCCCCTTTGTTCTCTACATTAAGCTGCTTCAAAATCTATCACCAAATATCCCTGGCACCCATTGTGTACTTTGCAATTGCCCAGTTTGATTGGAAATTACAGCCACGTGTACAACATAGCACTTAAAGAGGAAGTTTAAATTTTTGTGTCTCATTTGAAATGTGTTATAATGTTAAGTAAAAGCAGCATAAAATATTTACCACATGTAAACCTAGATTAACAGTTTATGGTCATACTTTGCTTTATAGAACAAACAAGTATCATAAATATATGATGTTAACTACTCTTTCAGGTATTGATATAACCATTTTAGCAAAAATACATATTTCTCTCTAGCCAGAGCAGTTCACCTATACCCAAGTAACCCATGAAATACCAGTACTACAATAATGACTAGCATTTATTTTCAAGAAATTTAAGCAAATAAGTCTTAAAGGACTGATATCGTCAGAAGGATACAGAAGAGAAACATCTTAAAAATTACACTACGATTCCTTATGTTTTTTCCCATTTTTTCTCATTGTTGCAACTGTTACGAACGTAAAAAAGTTCTGTAGCTTCCTCAAATTATGTGTTTCTTCATAACTTGCAGCCTGAAGTTATGCTTATTCTGATTGTTCCCCTTGTCTTGCGCGTTTTATGGAGGTTCCCGTAATAAAAAGAATATTTCTAAAAGTTCAAGACCACGCCAGAATTTTGACAGATTTTCATTTCATTGGGTGTCTGTATAGCGTCCACACTTTTTAACCAATCGGCGCTGTCGTTGTGGCGGGAATAAACAAGAACGACCGAAAACAACAGAATATTTATGAGCGATTAAGTATCAAAGATGGATGCAAATGTGAGGAAATGTAAGAAATTATTCTGATTATTGCGTTTTTTCTGTTTATTTCGATAATCATAAGTATCTTAATTTTTGTGTTTGGGCTGTTCTAAGAAAACCATGATAGCAGTAACTTTGTTTCAAATTGTTACGAATTATTACGTTTTCTTATGCCGATTCCTCTAATTTTGTTACGGTTCTGTATCCTTTTGCTATTGACAGTACTGTATATGATATGGTATAGAATACATTAGGTAAAAATGTTTTATTTCCTACTGATATTCTACAATACTTATCTTTGAATGCTATTTTGTACTACATAATTTCATAGAATCCAATTCAAGGTCTCAAAAAATGTCAACTTCCTCTTTAGCTTAGTGCTGTCTTTTTCGCGAGGGCCCTACAAATATAAAGAACTTTGTTCACGCTATTTTATGACCAACTCCTCACTTCCCAATCCCACCCTCGCTATCACAGGCCCCCCACCTCCACCATATTAGTGACCCACCCTTCTTTTATAAATATTGGTGGCCCCCTAATTTCACATAAAATGGCTAATTTTTTAAAAAAAATATGACTATATAACTATTATAATTGAAGATGGACCAGTCCATTGTGCTAGAATGCATAAGGGATGATGTAAGTTGAGCTGTTATCTGTGTCATAATCTGCAAGAAGTTTACAGTTAAATCCCAGATGTGTTTTTCGCACCATACATGTACATTCAGTTTTTTCACTGAGAATTGCAAAAGGCTTGCAAAACTCATATTATACCGGAACATGTGTGCAGTATGATATCAAGAATGTTATCAAAGATGCATTACAATCAACATGTTTTGTGATAATAATCCAGAATCAAATTTCATTATTAGTAACAAATATCTTAAGCTATCACAGGTGGTAAGCAGAGACCATAGCGTTATGTACATCGTAATGTCATGAGAACGTATCTGTTTTCTATTAGAGTAAATTCAAGTTATTTTGGAGACTATTGGCTTCCATGGCAAATTTCCAATTTTGGTGCTAGATGTTAATTTTCTTGTAAATCTATAGAAATAGGAATATGAGAAAAGTGCTTGGGTAATATAGATTATAGCATTTATCTGCTTACTAGACATCTTGCACAAGTCATAATGACAAAGTTGTACACTTTTTCTTGCATATCAATAGAAAGGAAAGGTCACACTGATGCTCAGCCAATCAACGCTCCATACTTGTACCAAAGTAACAAACTACTGAATAATGCTAGTTTGTCACTTTTGGTTTTGACCATTCAAAGAACATGAAATGTAACAATCATGAATTATTAATAAGTAGTAGTTTCTCACTCATTACTATGTATGATTAGCACTTTTTTGGCCCTAACCAATCACACAGCATCAAATGTCCTAATCATAAATATTAATTAGTAGACTTTTCTAATCCTTTTTTGCACTTTTTCTCAAATGGTTTCAGATACAGTGCGACATAAGTAATGGACCTGTTATTAAAGTGGATAATTACCTATTAGATTATCATGTAAGTAAAAGAGGAACACAATAAAAATTGTCTAATACCATTTTTATTCCTCCAAGACAGTGGTTATCGGTCAAAGAGATTAATTGCTTAGCTTGTACAAAACTGTAGGTTTTCTGTAATAGCTACTCTACTTTGCCTGAGAGGATTAAAAGACTTGTGGTCAAAGTACAGTTCACCTCCTTCTTGGTATAATAACCATGGGAATATCAATAACTACATTATTTTGGGGCATTAATGCATAAAATGTTATTTGGTATATTCTATAATTAGCTTTTTTTGTTTGTTGTTATAGTAAAGCAGGTTGTCAGTGTATATTAAAATGGAGCCCTTCTCCTAACAACCATTAAATACTGACCTAAGTAAATACCAACTCTAATTGTGTATCAAACTTTTATGGATTATCCAAGATACTTCATTAGCAAGGTTCTAAATCCATATCCCATGGCATCCAACAGGACTTGAACTCATGATATTGCGTCACGAAAAGCTGTCAAAATCCATTATATTATTGAAGGATTATTTGGGACGTCATAAAGTACAGTGTGTACTACACGTATCTTGGGAGTTGAATCATTCATTACGAAATGTAATATGAAAGATGACTGTCATTTTGATACAATTTGCAAAAATGGCAATATGTTTTAAAAAAATTATCTAGATATTTTACTGTATCAGACTACCATGAATGTCAATTCATAATAACTCATGAATATCGCATATAATATGTTTACAGCCATACTTGAAAAGCACATGCCACTGTTTAACAACATGCTTAATAAGGAATGGGAAGGCCTCATTTTAATGTTGACCCTTATTATAACTCAATTAGACACACTTCATGAATATGCTGGTACTTTTCCTGGCCACTGATTGGTTGAACACCAAAAGTGCTAAAGTGTACAACTTTTTAATCCCTTATGCAAGATGTCTACTAAGATAGTACTAGTACTAGTAGTATTTTACGTAAAGTCAAGTCAATTTAGGCTTCGTTTATATAGTGTGGACATACTGCATACATATATAATTATTATTATGGAGGTTGAGACAAAATGTAAGAGATTAGGGCATTTTATAAGTGATTTCTCTGTAATGTACGTCTTGATAATATTTAAAGAAATTATTAGATACCAATAGAAACCAAAGTTAACCATTTTTTGGCGAGACTTTCGTTGTTATCGCAACAACTTCATCGGGCCGAGTGCAAAATCTCAGAGGGTCACATGACCACCATGGTGGCAGCAGTCATGTGACAGCAGTGTCGAGTACACGGGGGGCAAGTCGTAGCCGGTGTCACGGTTCAGCTCGGGTCGGCTCGTGCGGATTTCAATGGCCTCCCTCACTTTCCTGCGGAACTCCTCTTCCTCCCTTGCCACAACCTTGAAGTTTTTGCACTCGGCCCGATGAAGTTGTTGCGATAACAACGAAAGTCTTGCCAAAAAATGGTTAACTTTGATTTCTATTGGTATCCAATAATTTCTTTAAATCATGAATAAAGAAACCCAGGATGAATCAAACATACATTCAGTTGCCTTGATAATAATTACTATATATGCATATAGTTATCTAATGATATATAGTAATGTATTTAAAAACAATACATGTACATCTACACAGTAGCAGATTTTTTTATTTGTTACACCATATAAAATAACCAATATGTATCAGTGTTTGTATGGCATACACTTTTATAGATTCTGTGTGCTATATGCCATGTTTCATGTAATAGATATGACTGATGAACACGAAAATGAGCAGAGCGTGAAACAGTTTTAATACCCCAATTCAGTAAATATAAACCCACTTATTATTTCTGAAACGAAATGAAAATTCCTTTTTGAATGTGTTGAAAAATGGGCAAAGAATAAATTGATCATTTTAAATGTAAATACTCAATGACAAAGATTGAACGCCACTAGATTGTTTAAGTCATCAGGTTCTTACTTGTAGTGTCCCCGCTTGTACATGTGCACTGGTTTTCTTCCAGCCATTTTTACTACAGAAAGAGAAGGTCATACAAGGTTAATTGAAAGTCACAGAAATTCAATAATCAATAGATTTCTTATGTGTATAATTGAAATTCTGGAATGCAAATGTATTGTGCTGTATATCGTGGAAAAATGGGCGCATTAGCCTTTCTTTGTAATTGTTTACAAAAAATCCTTTTTGCAGAAAATATTCTTAATAAGTGGTATAGTGTTAGGCCATGTAGCTCAACTGATAAAAACCTGCGTTAGTTAACATTCAATTTATTATACAACCTTAAAACATACCGTACCAGGACATCATGAAGCTTAGAAATTTCTTGAATTAAACAATACTTTAGCTAGCTACTTTGATGAGCAACTTTCTTGCATGTAATGGCACAATGCAATAAAACCATGCCTGATAAATTTGAGTGTTCACGAAAAACATCAAAAAATCTATTTTCCAATGTTGCTATTAATCATCTGATCAAATGATAATATAATGTACCATTGTTTGCTGTACATTTATGAAGAATCGACTTGCAGTTTTCTTTCTATACTAGTGCAGTGTTACATGAAATTTCAGAAAATCAGTACTATTACACGGATAAGCTGTGCAAGTCCAATCGACTTCAACTTCTGTTCCAGTGAATCAGGAAATCCCATCTTGATGAGATGTCTGCTTCTTTTTATGTCCGTGTCAATGTCAGACGGTCAATGTCAGATAAGCCAGCAGAATTTATTTCCTGACTTCATACTACCAGAGTAAATCCTTATTTATCATGTTGTCATATACCATATATACTTTGATTTATATATAGCATCACACTTACAGTGTATGCATTTTGGTGTAGTCCAATTATTGCAATCATGATTATGCTTGTAAACTTGCGATCTATGGGTGGTGCTTAGAATACTGTGTTTATTCCTATTCTTAATAATTGATTGTTACGACTACCCATTGTGACCAGGTCATTTGAATTATTGTCCTCCTCCTGATACATAAATAAAGAAAACCAGAATTGTGTGTTCTCAAGTAATGAAAAGATTAGACAATATATTTAATACACACATTATAGTTTTGTCAATATTTCAAAACTCATGGGTAATATCACACAATGATTGATGTAAAGGATATGCACTATGAATGTATGTTTACAGAGGTGCATCTAGGTTTCTGCCAATGGAATGAGTTTTAAGGGTGAAGCTCACTTAATTTTGACCATTTTCATTTATTCAAAGTATGTGTAAGATACATGTACAGATATACACATCATATACATTGTGTTGGGTGACTTATAAAATAGGCTACTCTGCAATATATGTTTTTATAAAACAAATATTTTAGTGTGATTGTTTGATAAAAATTACCACAAAACTTTAGTTATATTACATAAATAGAAAGGTTAGAGACAATATAACTATTTCAAATAAAAAGAGGCTTCACATACTAACATTTATCTTAAAGTCACCGCAGCCCGATTTTTTTCATTTTATATACAAGTACTTATTTATTCTTCTTTTGCTTATTTGTCTAAAATTAAACTAAATATATTTAGTTTAATTTTAGACAAATAAGCAAAAGAAGAATAAATAAGTATATAAAATGAATCCATTTGCTATGTACCAGTTAACAACAATATTGAATACCTACTTTTTTTCGTGGTTGAAGTCAATAAAAAGTTATTTAGATACACTTGAATGGTAAATGTAGACCATTATCAATATGTTCCCATTAACACCCATATCAAAATGAAAAGTGCTTTATAACCTAGTTAATTATTACTAGATGAAGACACCTTTTTTCTAATAAGTATGTTTTCTGTGACTTTTGATATATATATATATATATATATATATATATATATATATATATATATATATATTTAGTTTAATTTATTTATTGACAAAAAGTGATATATATATATATATATATATATATATATATGAACATACATATGGACCTCAACTTCTCTGTGCTCTCATGTCCAGAAGGTGAGGGTTAAAGGTTTTGCTCAGTGGTCGAACAAGTAAGCTTTCGTAGAAGCAATACTACTATGCGAGTATTCAATTGAACAAAGGTCATGGATATTTTTGTATCGACCAACCAGAGGGTGGGGATGAAACCAATAAAACCACTAAATCTGCCCCCCCCTTACTCACGCACCATTTCCGGTTGACTGTAGAATAGAAGGTGTTTGTATATTGTATCGATCACCCCCCCCACACACACACACACACACACACGGGCCCCTAACCAAACCCCAGACATTTGAATTCTAAAGGAAGTTTTAAAACAAATCAGACTTTTCATTCCTAACCACAGATGCCTCGTTCCAGCTACAAAGCATCTAAATCTTCTCATTTTGAACTTTATTACAGATCAAAAGTCAAATCAAAAGAGGGAAACCTAATTCCACACCAGCACATGTTTCCCTTTCTGCCTTGCTAACCCTATCGTAAATTGCTTCCATGGCAACCATTATGGAAAGGAAATTGGTAGAAAAGTACATATGAAATGCAAATTTATATGTATCACATCCTTTAAAATGTCGAAAAGGTGACACACCCAATTATGCTTTTCTTGGCCACAGGACCTCAAAGTAGCTTATCACATATTGCACGGAGCGATTATTCGCTTGCTGTAGCCGTAATTGCTATACCGTTGGCGTGTAAATGCAACATTTCTTTTTATATATGTTCACTACTTATTTTCGTTCTGCTCATTTGATATAGAGGAGCGCGGAAAACCATGACCAGACGAGTTACAGTGACACTTTATGAACTTAGTACACGTCCCCACTCCTACGGCACGTCATATCTTCTTTTATTGTGATCATAATCTTGTGTTGGCTGCACACAATGTCCATATTGCCATTCTGGATTTTCTCTTATGAAGACGTATTGTTGTGTGTGCATTTATGACCCATGATAGTCGGGGCGCTACGATAGGTTTATGCGCACCGCCAACCATGATCCTCAGAAGGGGATACAACATCGTACATGTACATGTATAGTCAAATACGTGATACGAAGATGTTAAGTTGTTTAACACTGCGGTATGGCATGAATGTCCTTTATAAAGGAAGTTCTACGATACTTGGTTGCGTATCTTGACCTCTATATCATATGAGATAGACAGGTGAAATGTGTGAGTTAGGATATGAGAAATTTAGAAAATCATTAATAACAATTCGAATTAATATAGGGGTTTGGAGGATCGAGGGTTGGCGTGGAGGTATGGGTGTGTATAAACATACTGTAGCTCTCCGACTTTGAATTTTGTATTGCATAACTAACAGCTGATAACTGACCCAGCTCGGTGATGACATCTAAACTTAATACACCGACACATACCAAATGTGATAATATAATTGGAATTATGAGAAATATAGTATATTTCATAGTACATATATGTAGCTTAATACCAATTAAAGATTCTAAAAGATGTAAAATAATTCATCAGTATGTACTACATAACCATATCCTAGAGGAAGTTTCATCTGCCAGATTCTTATAGGAGTCACCATTTCTGACGACATGCCATGGAACCGACACTTCGACCAAACATGTGCCAAAGCCAACAAAAAAACCTCGGATTTCTGAAAAGGAATCTAAAGGTGAAAGACAGTTTCCTGACGGAGAAAGCCTACACTACAATGGTCAGACCAAAACTAGAATACTGCTCTGCCGTGTGGGACCCTCACACCAAGTAGCAAGAAGCTAACCCGGAGATGATTCTACGGAGAGCTGCCAGATGGGTGTGTGGGTGATATCATAACACTTCCTCAGTCTCAGATATGCTCCAAGACTTGGGATGGAGAGACTTGGCACAGAGGAGAACAGATGGCAGGCTTGCAATGTTGTTTAAAATAGCCAGGGGTCTTGTAGATATCCCAACTGATAATTATATAACAATCCATAGAAATGGTATTAACATCATCCCCATCCATGCCTTAACTCAATACTATAAGTACTCCTTCTTCCCCAGAACAGTCTCTGAGTGGAACCAGCTTTCCATGGATACCATTGAGGCAAAATCATTGGCAATCTTCAAAAGAAGAGTTGTCACCCTGACCCATGCCCTTCCATATTAATACTATACCCCCAATCTCTTGCTTTTATCTTGCACTGTTACTAACACTTTTACACTATATTCTTATCTAAACTAATCATTTTTATCTCTATCCTCTCTCTCTCTCTCTCTTTCTCCAACGCACACAGCCTATAAGCTTCTTCATAGAAGGAAGGCTTAAAACTTGAAACTTGAAAACTTGAAAGATTCATGTTAGACTGGAAATAGTTAACATGTGCTACGTGTTCAACATGCTGGGACTTTCAGTCCAGGGGGGGGGGGAAATGTGCATATACGGAGATGTGCCAAAATTTGGATATAGTTTTGAAAAAAAATATAGATTTGGGCGCGTTTTTATTATATAAATGTTATATACTTTGGAGATACATATATAAAGATAGGTTTAAAATACTGGTCATATATGAATTTGACCATGAAATTCTAAAGTTACACAGAAAGTAAAATCACTAATTGTCTAATGATCAAAAAGCCAATTATAACAGCATGTTTATGACCCGGGGTACAATAGTACTTGTTTAAATGAAAACATGGTTTAAAGTATGAGTAAATACATAAATAAGTATGACTGCTTTTCACTTGTATTTATAAAACATGGGTTACATTTTTTAAAAATCTGATATATAAGTATGGGTACGGTTTCAGACACAAATTGGCACACCCCCTACCTAAAAGGAACCAAGTTACCAAACAGTTACCCCCCCTTACAGAAGAAGATAAATAAAAAGCGAAACAAACTAATTAAGACTCTCCATAGAAATGTTAAAATTGTCAATTAACGTTTTTGTGCAAATTGCACTCGAGACTACAAGGAAAAGCTATACATGTATATAGTATTATGATGACCTTGTATATCATATACAGGTCATCATATATCGATGCTAACTCTCCTCTCTCGTTTCTTTTGCGTCATTGATTGAGACCAGTATTACAGAATGTGACCGAGGTGTAGCAGTCGGTTTCTATGCGGATTAGCACGGCCTCGCGTGAAGGTGTGTTACTCACCAATTGCAAAAACTGTACTAAGTTTCCGGCGTATGAGTATTTCCAAAGGTGCTGACACTTCCCATCTTTACTGGTCTTTAAATCATGTTTACTGCTAGTTCTAGGAAATTAAAAGATTTTTAGTTGGCCACTGAGAAACTAAATTTATCATGGCTCAAAAGGGTAATAACACTGCCAATATGTATGTCCACTTGAGCCTTGTTATCTTGAGTGCCAAAATAGTGATTAT
>CM032664.1:32064083-32078693 GCA_019095985.1 Streblospio benedicti | reverse complement strand
AATTTTCGAGCTAACTAAAATCCGATTACGTAATCCTCATTACTAAAAATTCTATCAGGGAATCCTATTTGCGGCGTGCATTCTTCATAATATTGAGGGTTTGCAGCTATGTATTAATCATAGCGTACACAGGCGTACACAGGTCGTCTGTAAAGATAGACTAGACCGGTCTTTACTAAAGACCGGTCTCATAATACTCACTCAAAATTCTATTAGAAAACTACTTTCCATAAATGACATAGGGTAAGTGATACGCGAAAATTACCTTAGAATATCTAAAAAAGTCATGTAGTCTACATGACGCCGGAAATAGTAATGCGACTATTGTTATATTCTACTGCGCATCACATCCCGCGCTTCTGGGAAGTGAAGAATACCACACAGATTACTACTATTATATAGAAGGGTAGCTAACAGGCACAAAGACAAGGGCATCCGTTTTAGGCTTGATTTATGCTCTAATATATTTCATCACTTCACAATACGGTGCATTGAAATAGGCTGACACATATCCATGCAATTACAATTTAAATAATTTCCCCAATATTCCACAGCTTAAATTGTCATTATATCAATTAGGAAGTTGTTTTTGAATGGCTGGATTAAGATTTGATTTGATTGGCTAGCTAAGTTAGTTGTGAGTGTGAAACCGGATCTGGTCATAGGCACTGGTTATCACCCAGTAAAGGCACAAGTGAATGTTTCCCATCAGATACTTACCAGGTTGAAAGGCGTGACAGGGACGATTCCTATGGTGGAGTATTCATTGCAGCAAAGAACGATCTCATCCTGGATAGACTACCAGAACTTGAGACAGACTGTGAGATTCTGTGGTGCAAACTTGACGTAAGAGGATCCAAGACACTGTACGTGGGGGCATATTATAGGCCACACTAAGGAGACGAAGCCAGCCTTACTCAGCTTGAAGCTTCACTGGCTCGCATCGGCCCAACCAAAAATATCCTCCTGGCTGGTGATTTCAACTTTCCAGGCTGGGATTGGAAGAACCATGTAGTCAAGCCATGCAAGTACCCAACACTACATCATCAGTTTGGGGGAGTTGTTAGACGACATGAGTCTAAAAAACAGTTGATTGTGAGTCCCACACGTGGCCCAAACACCCTGGATCTTGTTCTGTGCTCGAACCCAACCAGATGTGAGAAGGTGAGAGTCATCCCTGGCATCTCTGACCACGATATCCCGTTAGTAGAATACGATGCTAGGCCTATTCGCCACAAACAGAAGAAGAGAGAGGTCCCACTCTACAGCAGGGCATGCTGGGACAGCTTCGGTCAACTGCTCCAGAAAGTTACCACACACATGGACGACGTCTACACAAGCTCCAGTGTAGATGACTTGTGGGACATGTTTAAGGGCGCTGTGAGGAAAGGGATAACCGACCATATCCCACACAAGATATGTAAGCAACGAGACCAGTTACCATGGGTCACCCCAACCATCAGAAGGCTGATCAGAAAAAAGGGACAGAATTTGGAAGAAGAGCCGAAAAGATGAGAGGTACAGAGAAAGAGCAGCAAAGGCGGTGAAACACCAGCTGCAGAAAGAGATGAGACAGGCCTATTGGACACACTTAGAGACAATTCTAACACCAGGAGAAGAGGCAGGAGAACACCGCTGCATGAAGAAGTTCTGGTCGTTTATAAAACGCTGTAGGAAGGATAACATTGGAGTATCATCACTGAGAGAGGGAGGCATACTAACATCAGACGCCAAAGAGAAAGCAAACATCTTGAATAGACAATTCGAATCCGTTTTCACCTGTGACACAGAATACCCAGCTGAACTTAAACTGCCAGACGGAAGTTTCCCTGTCATGAGGGACATTGAGATAACTCGGCCAGGTGTGCTCAAATTGTTACAACAGCTCAACGTGCACAAGGCTCCAGGTCCAGACGGCATCAGCCCTAGAGTACTGAAGGAGCTCTCCCATCACATGGCGCCGATGCTGACTATGATTTTCAAGAAGTCATATCTCACTGGGACAGTACCAAAGGATTGGAGACAGGCATATGTCACCCCCATCTATAAGAAAGGGAATAAGAATGACGCCTCAAATTACCGCCCAGTATCCTTGACTTGCATAGCCTGCAAACTCATGGAACGCAGCATCACCAGCAACCTGATGGGTCATGCCAGGACACACAAAATACTCTACGAGCTACAACATGGATTCCGGGACCGCCGATCATGTGAAACACAGCTACTCGAGTTCACAGCTGACATCACCAACAATATGCAGTGTGGCCAGTAAACTGACATCCTTATAATGGACTTCAGTAAGGCCTTCGACAAGGTCAGTCATACACGGTTCATCTTGAAGCTTCACCAATGCATGGATTCAGGCTTTTCTCGGGGGAAGGGAACAGCAGGTAGTACTTGACGGAGAGTACTCGTACAGCGCAGCGGTGAGATCGGGCGTGCCACAAGGATCTGTCATCGGGCCTTGTTTATTTCTTTATTATATTAATGACATTCATGAAAATTTGACATCTAGTGTCCGTCTCTTCGCTGATGACACGCTGGTATACCTTACCATCAGATCTGACTCTGACCGTAAAGTGCTGCAGTGTGACCTCGATCATCTAGCAGCTTGGAAGGCACGATGGAAGATGGCCTTCCACCCTGAGAAATGCCAGGTCCTCTGTATAACCAGGAAACGGAAGCCATTGGACACCAGCTATGTGCTACATGGGCACATCCTAGAAGTGGTAAGTGAGGCCAAGTATCTGGGGGTCCTCTTCACTAAGGACCTGACATGGGGTCGGCACATTTCCTGCATCACTCGCAAAGCCAACCGGACAACTCACCAGAACTCAAGACCACGGCCTACATAAGCCTCATCAGGCCACTGGTTGAGTATGCTGCAACTGTATGGGACCCATATACTGACAAGGATGTAAAGGAGGTAGAGAAAATTCAGCGGAGGGCAGCGCGATATGTGCTAAACAGGAACCACCAGACCTCAAGTGTAGAATCCATGGTCACACAACTACAATGGACATCACTAAAGGAGAGAAGACGGCAGGCGAGATTATACATGATGTATAAAATTCAAAACAACCTAGTAGCTGTTGATATAGACCGTTATGTGTCCAGTGTCCCAAGGACATCCAGGATGACTACCAATGTCCACGCCCTCTACGCACAGCAGTCAACCAAGGACTATCACCTAAAGTCCTTTTTCCCCGTACCATAAGGGACTGGAACAACCTTCCATCAGATACTGTGACAGCGCTGACCCTGGAGGCGTTCAAGTCACGGGTGGCAGGATTCTGATTACCTGCTTTGTTTTTAGACTGCACTGTAAATTTTAACACTTTTGTTTTATCCTTCGTACATGTGTCACACCAAGCCATCTTGCATAATCTTCATCATGAGTGAAGGCGCAAGAATATCGGAAGAAGAAGTTTGCATTCCCACAAAGACTATGGAAGACTTTGTTTAATGTTTGTAAAGGTGACTGATAAGGCTTGTATATCATTCGCAAATATCCTCCTTATATTGTTTGTTATTACATATCACAGGGATAAAATAATTCTAATTAAATCAAATAAAAAAATCATCCATAATGCAAACCAAAGTAAATCCAGCCAATTAAAAACAACTTTCTGATTCATTTACTGACTCAAGAAGCTTATGTGGTGAAACTACTTAAATTGTTATTGCATAGTTCTGTGTCAGCTAATGTCAATAATGTGAAGTGATAAAGTATATAACTAGAGAATAAATACAGCCTATTGATTGTAGTAGTGTGCATGGTATAATGTTTGTAAATCATAGAGGTATCCCCCCCCCCAATGATGCAGGGGCCCATGGATATTATCAATTAACACGTGTATTAAAGTTCATACCTTTGCCTGTCATAAAGTGGGTTACAAATATCACGGCAATCACTACTGCTATGGAAAATATGGAAAGGGTAGTCACCACGCACGGCAGTTTTATCTGGCTAAACGTTGAAAACATGTTAGTTGTAATTTCTGACGGTGTGAATATCGCATAAAACAATACAACACCGAATCATAAATTCTTTAGTGATCAAATCTATGTATTTATATGTATCTGTATTGTATATTTATATATTTAAACGAAATTCTGCTACAAATGAACTGTAATTATTTTGAATATACACCGTAGTTACATTTTTGTGTATGTTGTTCTGTGCTCTTCATCTTGATGCAAATCGTGATTTGAGGCAAACGTGGGATTTCCAATGATTTGCTGGGTATAATGCGCATTATGTTGTTCCTAAAATTATATGAAAGCTGTGTATATGCAATAGTATTAAAGATACCGAATGCTTATAGCAAAGGATATTTTCAAATTGATACATATCTTTATTGTTATTGTCCATAAAATGTCATCACTCCCTTCTCAATTTCGTCCTAAAACGTAATTGGGCTCCGGGGGTGGCAAGTTTTTAAACATTAATTTCTTTGTTTATTCCACATAGATATAAAGTCATTAGGGAGTCTAGGGTGTCAGAGAAAGCGGATCACAATCGAGGAAGTTTATGATGTCAGTATGAAAATGCCTAAAACCCGCTTTACACTTGAGCGATCATGAGCGAACCCGTGCAACGCATCTGCACGTATTATGTCACGTCGTCAACTTGGGCGTATTGTGGCGGCATTAATACTGGCCGCATTGAACGTAGTAAAAATGCATGGTACGACAAGTTGCTGAGGCAAAACAAGTGTTACTTATATGTGCGAATGTTCTGCGATCCGTAGACGCAGCATAACTATTTGAAGCAAACGTTAACCAAACTGAATGTTTCCTGACGAATTTGCCACTTTGCCAGTGCACGTAGAGCTACGTAGGTGGAATTCGCTATAGTGTAAAACGGGTTTAATTAGTGTCATTTATTGTTAGGGGGAACGGCTTGGATATGTGTATTGTCAAAACTTCCATCCTTACTACTGTTACTTTCAATTCTATATTAAACATATAGCGTGAAGTGGCGTGCATGCTCTATATCAAAGTGGCCATTCATATGCGACAAAAAGTTATTCTAACTATCAAAAATGATTTTTTTTTCTCTATACTTGCTCCTTCCTTGAAGGGAATTTTTGAAGTGGTACGGCAGAGAGAGAAACAGTGAGTATTTTAACAATAAATTCAGCACTTTTATATTTCTTTCAGTGGCAAAAATAGGTCTACAGAATATTTTAATATGCATAGAATATCTGTCTATATTCTAATTCAGTTTAAATGTATTATGAAAATAAGTACTATGGGGAAAATATGCATGTAACATACCTGATAATACAACATATTTCTGTAGATTTCTTTTATATCAACTTTGACTAATTGGCTCACAAATCTTCACACAATCCTTGCAGAACGAATGTAATGGCCAAATGATTGGCATGTAGGTGTATTTTAGGATAGTCATGTATTTTGATACCGGTAACAAGATCTAGGCTGGCCAAACTTATTTCATGGACAAGATTTACCTAGTGTCAGAGTAGTAATCAACATGTGTATACAGTTTGATGTAATTACAAATGTCACCAGCAAAATCAAGCGGTGCTATGATAGAAGATAGATTAGCATGGGTGACTTTGATATTCCCACTTCTTTCGTAAGCATGATCGCTGGCAGATGATGTAGTTTTTTTTTAAATTGGGTGCCACAGGATTCCATGGATTTTGTATGTGCTAAGGCTCGCAGAGGTGCCAAAAACCGTATGAATATAAATTTTGGGGGTGAAAAAGGGCTGATTTTTTACTCTCTGCCTCCCTCTGAACCTGCCCATGATGATAGATGCAAATTAGCTTTTGATAGTTTGAATATAATAATTTTGTGTCATTGATCAATTACCACATTTTCAATAAGATTATTTTGTGATGAGACAAAAACAAGAAACAGTACGAAGTAATTTATTTGACTATAGGGACAATATATGCATGTAAAGTGCTACATATGTAAAGTGTTGAAAAAGGTGGTATAAGTATACTTGTATAGTAAGTGTTGTTGACTCCCTGGTGTGTGGGTGGAGGGTACATAGGGGTTTAAATGGTGAGGGTACTCAGCCCGGGCCTCATTTTGAAGGGGCAAAATTGCTGATCACACCCATAAAGTTAGGGACTAAAGAGCTTATCAAATTATATTTTGTGGGGTGAAAAGAGCTGATTTCAATCATGGACTAATATTTATTATCTTTTGTAATCTTTGTCTATTATTATATATGGAAATATGGATTATATATGGAAAATGAAAACAAAACACCATTTATGAATACATAACTTAAGAATACCACAAGCTCATATTAAAGGTGCTGCAATTTCTTGTACCTAGAGTCTAAGAAGGACAAACAAGGATGGATTTTCATTATATATATTTCAAATTAAGCACATCTTCATAAAATTAAACAATTTCCAAAGCACATCATACAAAACATAACATACATTATTTGATTTTATATCAATTACTGGAATTATTGGGTTTTCATGCTGTACTACAGCAGCAGAGGAATTTGATTTTTTTCTTCTTTTCGTTTTTACTATGTGCTAAAATAAGATAAATAGAGAAAATACACCTCCTGGTTGATACTAATTTTTCTATTGAAGGTGTATGGCAGCCGTATCGCCCGAGTGCGCAGCACAAGGGGGTGCAGGCTGACAAACGAGTTCAATTAAAATTACTAGTATCAACCAGGTGTGTTTTATATTTATTCCATATCACTTTAGAAATATTAATCAACACATTTTAGCCATTTTGATACATTGGATTTTAGCATAATCTATTTTAAAATAGTTTGATATTCTCCTACACACTTGAACAGCATGTCCATTTACTTTAAAGAATATAAACAACGAAATAACCAGCTTCAAACTCGGTTAAGTACAACATCAGAGTAGAAATAAATAATGCTTTATTAAAACACTAAAACGTTTACTCAAAAACAGTATAATTACTAACAGATTTAATCACACTGATATAATATTCTTTTCATATAAGTAATTAACAAATTCTTATTTAATTTTTTCTAAAATTACATAATAAGTATATAAAACTCGTAAAATACTTAAAATCTTATTTTCTAATTTTAAACGTTTTCTATTGAATTTATTTAAAAACTCTTCCATTCCCATGGTAGGTGGTCACCTATAGACCACAGTTCACATGTCAATAGTAATAGTGTTATTGTAGCATCATATTCACCACTAGGTGGCTACAAACCTGTTAGTCTTGACCAATCAGATACTGCGATGGCGTAACATGTATGTGTTAAAACCCGCTTTACACTTGAGCGATCATGAGCGAACCCTTGCAACGCAGCTGCACGTATTATGTTACGTCGTCAACTTGGGCGTATTCACAGTGTGAAAGCGACTACCGTAACTCCGGAGTAGCGGACAGGATTTTTCATTATTAAAGAACGTAAAATTCATAATAGCTTTATATTTTTTGGTAGAGATACACTACTTTGCACATGTTATCTGCATGATGCATAATTTCATTGAAAGTTCACTTGATGATGGTATAAAATGCATTTAAAATTACTCTGCATCGAAAAAATCATTGATTACCGTAACTCATTCTTATTTTATGTTGAACTAGAGGTTATATTCAGAATTTTTATTGCAGATAATAACCATGGAAAGAAATGTTATATGCTACTATTGTAAATTATTGAAATTACAATAAAATAGATTTTTAATACACTATAAATGACCATCGTGATGCACTTTTAAGTGCAAAAAAGCCACGTCAATGGTGATTTCATTTATCAGTCACTCCATTTCAATGTGGTTTATGAAAAAAATACGCAGAAATTTTCAAAAGGCTACAAAACGATTGTAGATGAAAATGATGTGACGATCATATTTGAAAGAAATCATGATCATACTAGCGTATACTCGTGGGGTCAAAGAAGCAGCCTGAGAATCACAGAGTCACTCCACTAGCATGATCTTATAAGTAGATCACAACTAAATGATTGGCGAGATCAACTGACCAGGCATCTAAAATGAAAACACTGAGGGCGGAAATGTTAGTGTTTATGTAAATGGGAACATAATGCTCTTCATGGCCATAGGAAAAAAACACATTGGGTCAGTGTATAAATAAATATTTTTACAGCATTTATTGCAAGCACCCTCGTCTGGATGATGACACTTGCCCACGTCATAACAGACCCACCACCCATCCTGAAAGCACCCTGACAGCACAGATTAGTTCACTAATCTGTGCTGACCACTCTCTACGAGAGGTCAATTGTTTTGTTTGTTTTTTTGTTTGTTTTTTAAATTATATTTTGTATGATTGTATTAGATGAATTATTTTGATGATCAATGGTATAATATAATGAATATCTAAGTTTTATATATTTTTTATGAATAGTGCTTCTTCAAAGTGGGTCCTTCGGAAGCAATGGTACTAGTACAGAAGAACCACTATTTTATAAAATACTAGCCGTCCCGGCCACGCTTCGCAGTGGCATGTTACAATGTTACATGACGCATATCAGCATGCCGTTGGCATGGTAAAATGTGTCATGTATTTTTAATCCGACGTTATGAAGTACAGAAAGATTAGAGCATTTGAGCATTTGTTTAGTGGTCTGAGACCTCCAATCTCCTACCCAGAGATTTCTCTAGATTGACAACAGGAACAAAACTCTGTCTGGAGAGTGTATTGATTCAAAATGGCGGTCGCTATAAGCTCTTCTGGAGGTATGTGAATAAAATGCAAATTATAGAGGGGTGGAGCACCCGATGCACATTTAAAGTAGCCTAAAACCGTGCCTGAAATACACACAACGATTTGCCCAAGTTTCACGGTGATTGGCTGTGCGGTTTAGGAGTCTATAGCGACAATATCCACAAAATTTTGCATTTTATATATATAGATAGAAGATAGATAAGCCTCTCGTAGAGAGTGTGTGCTGACAGCATCCCCACACAAACAACGTGCAAGATCAAGCCAAGGGGTCAATCCTTAAAAGGCAGTTGTTTGACTATGTAAACATGATATGGTGACCATCGTCTGCAGCAGCCAGTGTCATATTGTTTCAAAATTTGTATATCCAGCAAGTGTATTGTCAGTTCGGAGAGAGGTAATCAAATCATTACAAAGTAAAATATATAAATTCCTTTGGAATGGAAAAACTGAAAAAGTTAAAAGAGCCCTCTTATTGGAGGCATAAATATGGTAAACATTCATGCTTTCATGGAAGCAATCAAGGCTTCATGGATAACAAAAATTATTACTATTCCAGGAAAATGGTCTGACATATTTCACATGAATGCCAAATATATAGGTTTACCTTTGGAATATATTATAAAGCTTAGTGTTTCAAAGATTAAAAACTTTCCAATTCTTAAGGCATTCCCAATGTTTTATCAAGAAATTCTCATGTCATATTTTAAATCAAAAAGTGTGAAACCATTTAATAAACTTACTCCCCATGAAATATTCCTTCAGCCTTTATGGGGAAATGAACATTTTAAGATCAAAGAAAGTAATTTGTATTTAAAAAATTGGGTGAAAGAAAATATTATGTATGTTAAAGATCTCGTCACTTTAGATGGCAGTTTCTTTGATGAAAATGAAATTTATAAAACAATAGAAAATAAGTCAAACATAATTCAGGAAATGTATATAATTAAGAGATATGTATTGAAAAGATTTAAGCATATTGATTCTAAAATTGGTAATCATGTAAATATCAAAGAATCCTATGTTATTTTATCTGGTAACACACTTTTTGATCTGAGAGAAAAAAAGTAAATTTTTCTACAAAATGTTAGTTGAGAAAAATACAGTACGAGCTAATATGGAGTCTATATATGCAAGGGAATTTCATTTCCAAAATAGTATGCAAAACTGGCAATCAATATACCAGCAAAAGCTATGTTTTAAAGGTTTTAATGAAGTTAAGTATTTCAACTTCAAATTAATACATAATTTTCTTCCTTGTGGTAATGTGTTAAATAAGTGGCAAAATGTATGTCAAAATATTGTGATTTATGTAATGAAATCGAAAGTCTAAGACATATGTTGTATGATTGTCCACATATAAAGCAAATCTGGCAAAATATTTCAAATATTATTGATTGTAATATTAACTGGAAATTAATTGTATGTGGCTTTATAAACTACGAATTAACTGATAAAATAATTGCATATAATTTTATTTTCTCTGTAATAGCATATTCTATTTTTAAAGAAAATTCAAAGTGCAAATTTAATGGAAAAAGATTGGAAATTGAAAATATAATGTTTAGCATCAAAAGAATGATATATACTTATTATATAACCTTGGAAGTGTTAAATACAAATTTGTTATTTAACCATTTGAAAAAATTATTATGTAATTTTGATGAAGTTTAGTAGTAATTACTCTGTCATATTGTGGAAAATATTTTGCCATTTTGTAGAAATTGTTAATATTTATACTGTACTTGTATTTGTAATCGTATATATAATATTATTATTTAAGTATGAATGATTCAGGGGCAGCAGTGTTCAGAACCATATAACACCCATCGATGATTATAGGAAAGTCAAAACTCCAACCGTCCAAGTCCTCATTTGGACGATAAATCAATAGCAAGGTAAAACATGAATAAAGAAATTACACCTCCAAAAATTTCCGTCCTTGGGTGTGATTCGAACCCACAACCTCTGGGTTGAGGTGATAACTGACTATGTATGTAGGCTGGGGGTTTGTTAAGCGTTAAAATTGTACCACCACGTGAAATTGTACCAGTACAGTTTCACGTCAACTTGAAATTGTACCACTGACGTGAAATTGTTCCGGTACGATTTCAAGTTATTGTGGCAGCATTGAACGTAGTAAAAATGCATAGTACGACCAGTTGCTGAGGCAAACGAAGTGTTACTTATATGTGCGAATGTTCTGCAATCCGTAGACCTAGCATAACTATTTGAAGCAAACTTTGACCAAACTGAATGTTCGTTCAAAATTTTTGAACATGTTCAAAATTTCCTGACGAATTTGCCAGTTCGCAGTGCACGCACAGCTACGTAGGTGGAATTCGCTATATTGTAAAGCGGGTTTAAGCGAGGGGCACATTCCACCGCTAGGTGGGGCTACAGCCAGTCTACGACCCAAAACGCATAGAAATCGTAACGATCCGTGAGTGTACAGTGTGGCAAACGTACGTTCTTTCAAGGCAGTACGGTGGCCGCAGAAGAAATTTGGCATGCCAAACTTCTTCTGCAACCACCCTACGTCATGGTCTGACCGTAAGGAGGCAGTGCGGTGACCTTATGTGAAACGCAGAGGATTTAACCGCACGTTGTCCGCACTGACACAGTACTGGGGCCGTGCGTTCCCTGTACCATGAACGTATAAATCCCGTACTTTAGTAATCACAAGGTGCCTAGAACGTAAGTTATATGCGAGTACATCGCGCGTTCTATGCAAGTTGATCGCACGGCCACCTCAATAAAAACTACTCCCTGTCCCGACGCATTCCTAATGCACGCAGCCCATGCGCATGATGCGTATGTGCCCAAAACTGTCCTTTTGTCACTGCATGCGGAAAAACGCCGTAGACGCCGCAGACCTCAAGACGCCTTGCGGCGAACCCGCCCGCAAGGTGGATTGTGCCACTCCCTTAAGAGACTATCTCAACGTTTTTCTAAAATACAAACACTGACGGTAAAATACACATGTACTTTTGTTTGTTTATTTGTTTGTTTAAAAATACCGATATTTCTTAGATATGTGAACTGGATGTGAACTGGTCTATATAATGGTTCGAGGAGGAATAACTGCCCAACTAATTTGTATACACAAATCGGAATTATACCCAATGAATATCCTTCAAATATTGATTCAAAGCCAGGTCTGGTACATCATTGCTAAAGGGCATCTACTAAATCTTTCCTGGTGTCATCTAGCCACGGTATAAACGCTGATACTTTAGTGAAGACTCCAATAGTATGGCAAAAAGTCGCACCCCAACTTGATATCCCGACTTGTCGCCAAATTCCTGATTTATCTTGACACACAATAGGACCTCCAGAATCACCCTGAAATTGTGAAAACTATCCAATGATCCTTTTTTAGTGAATGTTATAAACAGAAACATATAAGTACCAATAGTACAGTGGATAATCTTAAGTCCACCAACAAATATGTTCATGGATTTTTGTTGTGACTCCATTATGAGTGGGGTATGATAACACCGCTGAAATACATGGTAGGAATCAGAATAAATATTTTATTCTTAAGATATTTTTGGAACATGAGAAACTACATCAAAAGTGCCCAGAGTGCACAACCTCGCTAGAGCACCGTCGACTCATGGGCAATAAAAATGTTACTTTGCAATCAAAGCAATAAATCAGAAAAAAGTCTTATTTGATGTTTTATTAACCCTACAGTCATGTACATGTGTGGTTTTGGCATTGGATTGCAGGTGCTTAACATGGCTAAAGTAAATATCTATTGGCCATGAGTTGACATTGTTCTAGTGACGTTATACTCTCTGAGCACTTTAAATCTAACATAATCATTATGCCAATTTTATGGTCATGTTTCAAATAGTATTGAAACAACAGTAGAAAAATAAAATAAAAGTACTTAAAATGGCTTTCTGGAAGGCAAACTTTAATTGCCAAAGTGCCAAAATTGAACACAGTTGATGTCCAGTAGGCATGTCAGCATTACACCAAGTTTGAATGTTTCCTTTCAACATTAGCAAAGCTATTGCAGAAAATGTTGAAATTGGACCAAAAATAGTCCCGTGGGAAGCACACATTAATTAGCAGAGTGGTCAAAATTGAATCACTTCAGTGTCGTGTCATGCCTTATAGTTGTGCAAAATTTGTATGAAATAGGTTCATCGGTAAACACTCTAGCTTGTCTGGAGACATACATACATAGTTAGATAGAAACGAAACAAACACAAGGCTCTTGCTTCAGCTGCTGAAGCGACACAACAATGAGTGCATGGACCCGTGGATTGAAAAGAAAACAAATATTTGAGGATATGCGATGTGGCCCATTTAGCTTATATAAAATTTCCACTTGAAACTCTATATTTAAATCTATCTTAATCATACCAATAAAACAATCATCATACATACCTGGCAAGTGTCCACTTTACCATACACATCACCAAAACATATTGTGTTGTTGCTCTGTTTAAATCTAGGAGCTTCGCCAAATGCTTCCGTAAACTCGTGTAAACATCTCTCATTTGTGTGTACTTTTACCGGTGCTTGTTGGAGCTTGTTTGGTAAGTATCTACCAGTACCTGTGTTATATGAACAACTGTATATATTTTTTCCACAAGTTTGCCTGTGAATTCAATTCTACTCTCTCTTCTATGTCAAGCAAGCTCCTACCCACTATATTGAGACTAGCCTTCCACATCTCCTAGGAGACATAACGCACGCAGCAACAGAGACAAACACAAGGAACAACAGAGAAACATAATGCACGCAGCAACAATGTGATGGCAAAAGGCGGAAGTTAGTCGTATTAAAAAAAACAATCATTTGTACCTGATTTTTTATGGTAAGAAAGCAAGCGCATGAAGAACAAATAAACCCGTAAAAGGTGATTTTCGATAAAGTGCAACACTCAAAATGCGTGAAAGCGCCCCCAGGAAAGTGATTGCAGGTGAAAAAAAACAAAACAAAAAAAAAACATGGCCACGCCCATCTCTTCGTAACAATATATAGATAGCTGAAGACACATCTTCCATCTGATTACATCAAGTGGCCACTTGACATAGCCAAATGGAAGATGTGTCTTCAGCTATGTCATTACAGTGGTAGGAGCTTGCTTGACATAACAGTGAGAGTAGGATTGACTACCTGTGTTAGACATGTAAGTTCACATTAAAGTTATGTTGCATCTATTGGGAATTCAGGGATTAAGTGACAGATTACATGTAGTTCATGTCAAGAAAAGGAATATATTCTTAGCTTACCTGATACGACATCACCCCATCCAGTAGCATAACAATTTCTGTATTGCAATGCGTCATTATGCTTGTCATCAGCTAAACATACCGGTCTCTTTTCATCGGAAAATTCTATTGGAGTTTTCAGCCACAGTAAAGCAATGTCATTGAGCGATGTATCGGTATCATAACGTTCATGTATCAAAATCCTATCTATTCCAAGAAGATGTTCAGTTACGGTCTAAATCAATGACTGAATACATAATATATACCCAAATCCATTAAATCATATATGTTCCCAACCCTTAGACAAACAGTTAATTTTTCAAAAAATCAATAATTTTGGTTTTAGGAAACCCCCTAAATTTTGGGCCCATGAAAAGGAAAACATGTACCCACTCAAATGTTTTCTTTTTAAAAAAAAAAAAAAAAAAAAAAAAAAAAAAAAAAAAAAAAAAAAAAAAAAACATTTTTAAAAACACCTATTTTGTCCCGTAACTCATAACAGCTATTTTTTGTTGCAAAAACTGAAAAAGAAAGGGGTTAGTTGAAAAACCGGTTTGTTGTTATCACGCCTAAATTTTAAAATGGGAAATTTGGGACATTGGCAAAAAGACCAAATCCTCAGGTTTTTTTTCCACATAATTAAATAAGAAATGAAAAGGTAATTTTTTCCTTTTTTTAAAATTTA
>CM032664.1:32007484-32040396 GCA_019095985.1 Streblospio benedicti | reverse complement strand
CTTTCGTACAGCACAACGTAGTCACCATCGGCGTACGCGATGATCGCTTCACCTTCAATATGACAAGATGATTTTTTATATCAATTGTAATTTTATGTAATAGACTTGGGTGTGGGTGTAAGTTTTGATATTGATTATTTTTCCAATCTGCATATTTGTAACGTCCCGCGTGTACGTTCCACTAGGCTTTGTTGTCACTGTTGTGGTTGGTACTCAAGGAAGGTGGTCGGGAAGCACTGGCCATTACTGCAGTCAGAATGACATCTTCTTAATGCGAATATGCAGCAGAACATAGTTACAATATGCTCAGCTCAAATTTTCTGCTATATCAAAGTTTTGTTTCGTTTCGCTTCATTACAAACAAATTTACTTGGTTATCTCGATAAATGGCTATTTTGAGTACTTTTCTGTTCTCCCTACAGATTCAAGATAAGGAGTTTCTACTGAACATTAGTTGGAGCCTTTACTTTAGCACAAATAGATAATTGCACGATACTGATATGAGTATTAAGTAAGAAGAAGACACTTACACTGCAGCGTTATGACTGATCCTGAACACTCCAGTTCTTAGCTGCTGAAGATTGACTTTCAGAGACGTCACTTTGTCATCAATATGGCCAGACAGAGATGCAATGACAAACCAGTCTCCCTCAAACTGAAAGCATTCAATTTGTAATACACTAGTATACATTCTTTTTACCACATGGAATGAAAAAGCTAGACTAAAGTTTTGTTAGGTTTAGTGATGTTTTAACAAATTTGAACTGGATAGTTCAATAAAAGTTGTTCCGTTAAAAACAAGAAGTATAGTTCAATAGCATTTCAAGTGTGAACGTCCAAATAATTATTTACTGCTGTACTTATTAGAATATAACTAAATCTATGTTGGTGTTACTAACCTGCTTACTCGGTAGCCTGAGCATCATCTTGAATAATAATGATCACTGGTGAACAAAAATGCTGGCGGAAATACTGATATTACTGACAATAGATACATATGATCGTGCAAAAACATGAACAATTACAAAAAGGGTGACAATAAAAGTGTTAGAACTAAAAGGCCACATTTACTTATTTCCATATAGGCCATTTATTAATATTACCAAAATGACCTCAAATAAATGACTGCAGTTGGATTGAATTTACATACATTATAACAAATGATTTAGCTTCATACTCTGACAATTCCCTATCTGGCATTTGTTTCATAAAAGAAGATTTACATTTAGTTTTGAACATTCGCTTGTTATCAATTTGTTTAATGTAAAAGGGGAGTTATTCGACAATTTGATACCATTAAATAAAAATGAAGATGAGCCATGCGTTTTAACACGTGGTACAATAAAAGCTGAACTACTGTCTTGTCCTGTAATTATGACTACATGTTTAGCCTTACAGAGATAATCAGGGGCAGTAATAAAATACATTGAACATCATGTTCACAGAGAGATAATCAACCCGTGATTTAACATTACATAAATTCAGTTCATCAAAATGAGAGTACATAAGGTGATATCCTTGAACGAGTTCATCGTGTTGGAATACATATATATACATTTATTAGTTCATCATAACACAACACAAATACAATTTTACAGTTGACAGTTAAGGCTATCTACCAACAAAGGTTTGGCACAGCTATGGGCAGTCCAGTGTCACCCATTGTCGCGAACCTGTTTATGGAGTGGCTGGAACAAGAAGCTATTGCCACTTCACCAATCACATGCTGACCGCAGTTGTGGAAAAGATACGTGGACGATGTATTGGAAAAGATTAAAGAAGGGGAAACACAGAACTTGACTGACCATCTCAATACAGTAGATACCACAGGAAGCATCAAGTTCACTCATGAAGAGGAGAAAGATGGCACCATTCCGTTCCTAGACACTTTGATAGTGAGGAAAGCAGACAATACTGTGAAGCTACTTGTATATAAAAAACCCACACAGACCAGTACCTACATTTCTCGTCTCACCACCCATTGCAACACAAGCTAGGTGTGATCCGGACCCTACTCGACAGGTGCAATGACATCGTGACAGAGACAGGAGATAGACAGAAAGAGGAAGAACATACAGTAGGGGCTCTAACTAAATGTGGCTACCCAAGATGGTCTTTTGAAAAAGTGAAAGCACAGATAGAAAAGAAGAAGGAAGGAGGAAAGGACAAGAGAAAGAAATAGAATAAGGACTCAGCAGGCTCCAAAGGATTAGTCATCTTACCTTACGTAAAAGGGGTAACAGAGGGTATTTCACGTATCCTCAATAAGCACCAAGTGTCTACAGCGGTGAAGCCCCTACAGACTATCAGGAACATTCTCGTTCATCCTAAGGACAAACAGGATAAGCTAGAGAAATGTGAAGTGGTGTACAAAATTCCATGTAAGTCTTGCAAGAGTGTGTATGTTGGGGAAACTGGCAGAAAACTGGGCACCCGTGTAAAAGGACACATGAAGGATGTGGAGCAGAACAGTGGGGGATCTTTCACCAGAGCAGCGAGGAAAGAATCCCTAACCCAAATCAGCAATAGTGTGATCACAGACCATGTAAAACAGAACAATCATGAAATAGACTGGGAGGAAGTGAGTGTACTGGATAGGGAGGGGGATTGGAGAACAAGAACCATCAGGGAGGCGATAAAGATACGAGGACAGAAGGTCATGAATCGAGACGAGGGGGCCTTTCAACTCTCTTACGTGTACGACCCGATTTCCGGCATCAGAAGTCGTGCTGAGTGACCTTGACATGCGCAGAGACGTTTTGAAAATGGTGACAGGAGTTGCCGAAACTGTCAACTGTAAAATTGTATTTGTGTTGTGTTTTGATGAACTAATAAATGTATACATAAGGTGATGTCTTGATTCATATTTCAGAATGTATCTAACAGTCTTATTTTATTACACTGCAATCTGTTCCAAACATTACAATAATTTACATGAATAATCAAATTGAGATTGCAATAAAGCCTGACATAACATCTTCCTACTTTCAGTGTCTAAAATCTGCTTTATTATAGACCCTAGAGCATCATGGGTTGGAATCTTTGGAAAAAATATACAATGTATACAGTTATTCATAGAATCACAGACCTTAAAACGGCTGGAACATTAGACCTCCCAAAAATTTCCGTCCTCAGGTGGGATTCGAACCCACAACCTCTGGGTTGAGATGATAATTGACTAAGTATGTAGGCTGGGGGTTACAGAGACATCGGTTCGTCCGAGTAACCTTTAACAGCCAGCTTGCTTGGGATAATGGTATCATTCTGGTCTCACAACATTGGGGTCGTGAGTTCTTCGAGTTCCACCAGGGCCACTTGATATAGTAAATTGGAAGATTTCTCTTCAGCTATGTCAATCATTGATGTATGCTCAGAATATGCAACTGTTATTACTATTGTTTTTAATGAGTCAAAGACTAAATGTGTATGTTTCAAACCTAAGAGTCTTAAGAATTTACATGTACCTTCTATCTTTTTGAATAATACTGAAAAAAAAACGTTTAATCTATATCATCTGGAATCATCGAAAAATATATGTCAAAACCCATTAAAAAACTGTTTTATACATCAGAGAAAATTAAATGAAGAAATAAAATAATTAATCATCACAAATCTGATTGAAAGTCAAAACTCCATGTCATAACAAATTCTGAGATGTATGTATTGGAAATATGAACTTAAATCGCAAAAGAAGCATGAATTAAATAACTAACTAAGCCTAAAACAATTCTACTGTTTATGCCATGAATGCTGGCAAACTTAAACTTAAATAAACATAATAATCGAACACATGCATTAAAAAATCACAATTCCTAAATTAAATTATTAATTCGTTTCAATTTCTTGGTCTTAAAACTATGTGTATATGTATACTCAATCACTAATATCAAGTGTAAAGCAAGGCAATAAAGCAGTCTATATCTACCTAAATCACTTATGAATGAAAAACTTTGGACAATTACATGATCACAGTGAATGGTAACCATCAATGAGTCAATTCACAATACTCCACTGACAAAACATGATGCAAAATAATCATATCCAGCATGTTTCTAAAATGTTGAACAAAAATTATCCATATCACTATTCATCGAAAACTGTGAACATTGATAAAATATCAATTAAGAAATAATTACAACAGTTTCAAAACATTTTCAGCTACTTTTTTTTCTGATGTTGACAAATTTATTTCAAACGATAAGAGATATATACAAAACAATATATTGTTACATAATAAAGTTACAGTTAGTTATAAAGTTTGGTTGGCAAGCACTAACTACTTTTCTCAAAATAATCTTATTTTACTGGCCAGATATATTCACATTTTATCAATTGGTACAAGCAGAATTTTTCAAAATTTAGGTGCAGACAAAGTAGACTGTCGCCAAATCATGCTGGCTCAGAAATATTAGAAACAACGTACATCTAACACTGCTCATTAATAAAATTTCAGGAATCGGTCTCTGCCTGCTAAAATAGTCTAAATACAATTCACATAACATGCTGTTAAGAAGCAATAATAACAGTTCACTTCTTGGCATGCACAGTCAAATGGTGCCTCTCTAAGCTGCTTATATGTCTAAATGATTTGTGACAAATATGGCAATAAAATGACTTCTTACCAGTGTGCGTGCGTTTGTGCCCTTTAAGAGTAAAAATTTTCTCATTTTAAACATGTTCTGGTAAATATTTGTTTGGATTTTCTTTAAAAATAGTAAACGATATTGTAGAGAAAATAAAATTATATGCAATATATGCAATTATTTCATCAGCATTTAAGTTCATAATTTACAAAGCCACATTTAATGGATTTCCAATAAATATACAATCAATAACATTAGAAATATATTGCCATAGCTGCCTTATATGTGGACAATCATACAACATATGTTTTATAGTTTCAATTTCCTTACACAAATCACAAGATTTTGATATCGGTTTTTGCCACTTATTTAAAGCATTTCCACAAGGTAGAACATTATGCAATATTTTGAAGTTAAAATATGTTACTTCAATAAACCCTTTAAACCATAACTTTGGTTGGTATATTGACTTCCAGTTTTGTTTAATTGTTTTGGAAACGAAATTCTCTGGCATATATGGACTCCATACTTAATATGCCCATATCATATCTTGTTTTCTACGAAAGCCCCGCAGGAACATCACACTTCACACTTATTTTTTAACTGATGAGTTATCTGAGCACAACAGCCCAAGGGGACACTTCACAGTTCATAGTTCGCACTTCACACTTCATAGTTCATACCTCACAGTTCATATTTCACAGGTCATACATCGCTATTTATACTTCAGACTTCACAGTTCACACTTCACAGTCTATACCTTACACTGTGCAACCTCTGGTTCAATGCAGATTTCAGCCACACCTTCAAATTGATGACAGCTGATTTCTATTTGGCTGTTAATCATTCAAAGGAAGTTATTTTATAGTAATTAAGTTGTCCCCAAGTATTACTATATTGTGCCACATGATTTCTTTGCTTGACCTTAATTTTTAATGATGATCTTATACGGTAAAACTGGAGATTTTGACTTAACAAGGTGTCATATTGGAAACCAATGAAAATTAGTTTCCTCGGTGTGTGATCGACAATGATGACAAGCATCATCTACTGTAAGACAAGCACCCAGGTAGTGCGGGGGAAGCACACCACCCTCACTAGTATGTCATTCTACAATCATATAATGCAATAACTTTGATCAGCATCCACCAATCATCATTTACCTTTAAGATTATTATAACTTGTGCATTTCAAGTCTGCAGAAGAAATCTTTTCTTTTTAAAAATACCTAACGATGAGGAAAATAATTTTCTTTAATCTCCAATATGAAACCTTTATAAGCTCCATTTTTACAGTATAAGAGCATCATAAAAAAACTATGGTTTAGCAAAGAAATTGTACGGTACAGCATTATAATAGTAATACTTGGGGACAGCTCAGCTGACATAAAATATTTTGATTTGAATGTTTAATGGCCAATTAGAAATCAGCTGTCATAACTTTCGAAGATATGGCCTAGATCTGCATTGAAACAGGTAGCATAGTGCGATGCATTAAGTGTGAAGTGTGAACTGTGAAGTATGAACTGTGTAGTGAGAACTATGAAGTGTGAACTATGAACTGTGAAGTGTGAACTATGAAGTGTCCCTTAGGGCTGTTGTTCATAGGTAATGCATTGACAAAAAAGTAAGTGTGAAGTGCAAAATGTGATGTCCCCCGCGAGGCTTTGGTAGTTTTCTTCTCACCGCTGTGATAAAGATGTCCATCAGCATTACAATAGTTACATGTAACAGTTTCATAACATAGGTTACTGCAGTATTCATACAATTAGCGTGAGTAAATCAATCTCAACATTTAAAAACCCCTTTCATTCCCATGGCAGGTGGTCATCTATAGACCACAGTTCACAAGTAGTAGTATTATTGTAGTATCATGTTCGCCACTAGGTGGCTACAAACCTGTTAGTCTCGACCAATCAGATACTGCGATGGCGTAGCATGAATGTGTTAGAGACCATGTGAACGTTTGTCTAAAATACCCACTATGATGGTAAAATACCCATGCGCTTTGGTTTGTTTATTTGTTTGTTTAAAAATACCACCATTTCATAGATATGTGAGCCGGTCTATATAATGGTCAGAGCAGAAAAAACTGCCCAACTATTTTGTATACACATATCGAGATTATACTCAATGGATGTCCTTTAAATATATATAATGATTCAAAGTCATGTCTGGTACATAATTGCTAAAGGGCATCTACTAAATCTTTCATGGTGTCTTCTAGCCACTGTATAAACGCCGATACTTTAGTGAAGACTCCAATAGTATTGCAATGAGCCGAACCCCAACTTGATATCCCGACTTGTCGCCAAATTCCTGATTTATCTTGACACACAATGGGACCTCCAGAATCACCCTGAAATTATGAAAACTATCTAATAATCATTTTTAGTGAATGTTATGAATAGAAAACATATAAGTATCAATACAGTGGATAGTCTTAAGTCCACCAACAAATATGTTAATGGTTTTTGTTGAGACTCCATTGAGACTCCATTAAGCGAGTGGGATATAATAAAACCGCTGAAATACATGGTAAGAATCAGAATAAATATTGTATGATCAAGATATTTTTGGAACATGAGAAACTGATAAACAAACAGTGCATGGACGCGTAGAATGAAGAGAAAACAAAAATTCCAGGACACGAGATGTGACCTATTCTTCAATTCCCAGTTGCGCAGGACGTGTTGCGCAGTAGAATTAATCCATACCAAACAGTCCATTGACTACTTTCGGTCGCTCGCGTCATTGTAAACTAACACGACTTTAAATATTCTAAGGTAATTTTCAGCTATCACTTATCCTATGTAATTCATGTAAAGTACTTTCATAATAGAATTTTGAGTGAGGATTATGAATTTGTAATTGGATTTTAGTTAGCATTGAAATTGACGAAGATATGGGCAGAATACCAGTCTTCATGAAAAAATTATAGACGACATGTGTAGGTTGTGAATGATACAAACGTTTGAACTTCACTATTATGAAGAATGAATTGCCTCAAATAGCGTTCTTAGTAGTATTTCTAATGAGCATTACGAATATGTAATCGGATTTTAGTTGGCATAAAAATTGACGAAGTTATGAGCAAAAGCCGGTCTTGGTCAAATTTGCAGACAGCCAGTGAAAAAAAAGTGGACAACTTCACTATATTAAGAATGCACGCTTCAAATAGATGTACTTACTTAATTTTCCAACGTCTATCAGTGTAACAGCCATCAATGTTGTGTAGAATACACACTTTGAATGATATAGCATTAAATGCGATTTTAAATGGGCTTATAACATATACCGGAAGTGCCCATGGACTTTTGTGTCTCAAAAGTAAATAAAAAAGACGAGTGCGCAACTTTTCTGCGCAATTGGGAACTGAAGAATTGAGCACTTTAAAATCTCCACATGAAACTCTGTTTGAATCTATCTAAATCATACCAATATTATAATGATTATGCATACCTGGCAACCGCCTACTTTACCATACACATCACCCATACATATTGTGTTGTTGTTCTGTTTAAATCTAGGAGCTTGGCCAAATGCTTCTGTAAACTCGTGTAAACATCTCTCATTTGTGTGTACTTTTACTGGTGCTTGTTGGAGCTTGCTTGGGTGGTATATACCATCACCTGTGTTAGACATGTAAGTTCACATTAAAGTTTTGTTGGGAATTCAGGAATTAAGTGACAGGTTTGGTCATTGTCAAGAAAAAGAATATTGTCTTACCTGATTCAATATCACCCCATCCGGTAGCAAAACAATTTCTGTATTGCCATGCGTCATTGTGCTTGTCATTAGCTAAACATACCGGTCTCTTTTCATCGGAAAATTCTATTGGAGTTTTCAGCCACAGTAAAGCAATGTCATTGAGAGATGTATAGCTATCATAACTTTCATGTATCAAAACCCTATCTATTTCAAGTAGATGTTCAGTTTCATCGATTATGTTCGTTCCCACAAGGATCTTGTAATCTGCTGGATCACTGTAACTGTAAAAATATAAAAAGCCCTTTTACTATACATGTACTTGGCAAGAATATATCTAAAACGATGTGTTTAAAAAGTCCAAATAGTATACTCGGGCATAGTATAGAAATGACTTGTGTGTACATACACGTCTAATGGTTTGAAATGATTTATGATTTAATGGACTTGGTCAATAATTCGCGGTAAGATTAATAATTCCAAGAAGACCAGTGTGGTTTCAGGATAACTCTCTGAAGGGCCTGTCACACTAATACATCGGACTGTACCGGACTGAGGACGGGCAGATTTTGCCACTACGACGAGCGTCGTCACTTCCGATATGCAGTCCATATTACAGCGTTGTTCATACGTCGATGTCCGTTATCATGCCGTTGTGCCGATTTTTCCGTCCCCAGTGTTTTGGGCTGCTCAAAAATTGGGAACGGATTTTTCACTTGAATTTTCCGACGAATATACGACCAACATACAAGGAGTTTCCGTGAAGCATCAATGAAGGGTCCGTCACGTAATCGGGACGTGTTGGGAACGACAACCCGTCGACTTATGATAACCGCTCGGCGGACCAGTGCGTGTCTTCCTCGTATGCTTAGCGGATTCTTGTCGCATTTCAACACTTTAACGCATGTTCACGTACTACAACAGACGCTCGTCGGATTTACACAGTAATACAAACGTATCTCTGACGTACGGACGTCGTACAGTATCAAGGGCTATAAATTGGCCCACTGCTAGCCACCAGCATCTGCAATAATAGCAGGCGGCACACGAGGTCTTGATCATTCAATCCTCAACATGGAGTCGATCTAGAGAGACAAAATAAATACAATAAAAAAAAGACTCAGTATGCGGACATCCAGGAATGCTTTCTAATAAGAACATATAGTGATGTTTATCATACTTATATATCGCATGATGAAGAAAAATGGAGAAATCTGATTGGCTGAGAAAAATTTGACAATCTGATCTATCTCCCTGGCTAGAGGGAGGTAGATCATGATCTACCTCCCTCCTGCTGTTTACATAGACGTTTGAAAATTACGTAGTGCGCAGTGCGTTAAAGTTATTGCAGAAATGTACGTTTCACGTTATCATTTGTACGTTCTCTGTACGCCTGTGTACGTCAGTCACTTACCATTCTAAGAAGTGTGTCATAATAATACATGAGACAATTATGTCATCATTAACGGCTCATTCTGTTTGAGACGGACACTGCTAGTACTGAATGAGGTAAATGCGATATAATAAATGGTGCCCTCTGTTGGGGGAGGTACGCCGAAATGTCGCCCCTCAGGAACAATGTTGCCCTCCGCTTTGCGTCGAGCAACATTGTTCCTTCGGGGCAACATTTCGGCGTACCTCCCCCAACAGCGGGCACCATTTATATAATACTAAACTCACTTATAGCTGCAGAAAATCATGTGTCTCATTACGTTGCAACCGAAAAATGCCCGCGACATGTTTGACCACAATACACTCTTCTCAAACAAGATATATCTGCATATGTAAAGGCTTCACATTCTACAGGATTATTGCCAATCTATTTATCATACACAACCCACACGAGTGTAGCAGTAAACTTACATGTTTCAAACTAGTTTTAGACATTATGTGCTCACGTCTACCATCTGCTGTATTGGTATGCTGCATTGGTGGGTACAACAGGAGGTATTAAATCTTACATCTTTATTCTGTTTATTATCAATTTTCTCATGGTGCTCCAAAACTTTTAAAAGTCAATTATTGTATTTCCCGTTGGCACTTGCCCATGGTTTTAACTAGACAGAGATGTCGAAAGAATCACACCTCGTTTTGTGTGACAGGAGCTAGTAGTAACCTCCAATTAAGACAACCTCTGCAATAAGACCATTTATGCTGATCCCATGATGATCAAACAATATTATTGCCTTCTATATACCCATCACTCTTAAAACTTGTAAGTCAAAAGTGTGTCCGTTCATCATTGGTGATAACCAACGCCCTGAGGACCCTACAGCAGTGACACTACAGCAGGAACGTGAGGCCCCACGTGAGCAAGGCCGCTTTTATCATCCGAGGTGAGGATGCTATACAGGCGCTGAACGGCCGACGTGCAGACGCTATACATGCGCACCGAATCCGACACTGTTCTGTTAAGATGCCCGTAAATTTTCGACAAGCTTCCGTCAGTACGTCTAGCGAACGTCCGTTGACTATCCGATGAGATGCCGCGCAGCGTCTGGTATGAAAATGTCATTTCATTGGACGTTCTCTGAAAGGTGTACAAAATTTTTGGGAAAACTGTCAGTTATCAGTCCGGTATCAGTCTGTTATATTGGTGTGACAGGCCCTTAAGAAAGCTGTCATTTGAGACATGGTTTTTAACCTGGTTCCGGTGGCAGAGTGGACGAGGGAGTTAGCCTGAACTGCCAGGCGATTTGGTGCAGTATGGTCGTGGGTTCGAACCCCACCAGAGACTATGTGATATAGTCCTTACCTGACTTGGATTCATAAGTCTAATGACTTAATTACATATAATAATATATACCCAAGTCCATTAAATCATAAATCATTTCAAACCATTAGACAGCATGTGTATGTACACAAAAGTCAAGAATTCATGGTAATATAATTCATGGTAATATCAATAATTCCAAGAAGACCTGTGTGGTTTCAGGATAAGCCTCTAAAGCCACTGTGGCATAGAGAAAACGGATGAAACACGTAAAAACTGACTGTTGGTCTTACGTGAAAATTAAGCAGATTTAACACGAATGATACACGCACAAAACACTTACAAAACATCGATGATACACGGATTGTCCACGTACACTCACGTAAACATGATATTTTGGGTGCAAAGTACTGGAAAAGAAACACGTATGTCCGCGATTAGTTCATGTACGTTCCACGGACGGTCCGCGCATGTCCCCCGTAAAGTCCGCGTATTGATCTCGGATTGATCACGCACTCACATATACTATACTATGATAAGTAGGAGCTGTGCTGCATTTCTCAACATAACTTTGACGGCTGTTGACCCGAACAATAGTGAAGTCTGTAGTATTATTTTGTATTATTATTTTGTATAAATTCTCCAACGTTGTGAGAAGATGGCTCCAAAGAAGAGACACCGTACAGAAAACACGAGTCCCAAAATGTGCACCAAGAAGAGGAAAGCTCCCAAAGTCCCTCTGCTCAGCCTGAGAAGCTAACCCTCAGCCAGAGCAACAACATCCCGTGGGGGTGACAGTCGTGGTGGTGGCGCACCCTGCAGCTGAAGAAGATGGCCAAGCTGAACGTCCCAAAGGTACAGTTGCTGAACCTTTAGTTTCCACTGATGAAGATCGCTAAAAAGAAGGAGTAAGCGACCTTGCTGCTGCCGATGTTCTCGGTGTTGGTTGCGATGGACCTGGTGCTGCTGGTGATGGACCTCCTGCCCAAGAAGAAAGTCAGCCTGTAGAGGATGGGGAGGTGGCTACGATCTCTGAAAGCAATGGCGAATCAAGACTTCCCTATGTCTTCTTCTGTTCTCCCTCCTTCTTTCCCGACGATTTAGGATAGCTTGGAGCTGGATCAACTGGTTGTTATGGTGCTGTAAGAGAATCTCACAGTTGGGGGTTCGTGCTTCAGATTAAGATTTCTAGGTGCTTCAAATGAGTCTTTTATAAGTATCATAGATGTGTTCTCCTCGGCAGCTATTCACAGATTGAGGTGTGTAGAAAAAGATCGGCCAATTTATAGCCCCACACCAGCAGCGCAGATGAACAAAGGATAAACATGAAATAGCGCATGCACGGACGTTTTACGGACGATGTACGGTTGTATCATGGTAATATCGCGTACAGTCCACATGCCATATGGAAATCTATCCGCTCAAATACTTTTGAACATTCCAAAATTATTAGCGCGGACATCTCGACCCGTGAAATCACTCCACGTAATTCGCCGTATAAAAACGGACGAGCCACTGATGGGTGGCGTATCTCCACGGATGAACCACGTACGACAAAAAGTCTCTCTGTGGTACATACGTGTTTCGTCCGTTTTTTCTATGTGACAGTGACTTTAGGAAGCTGTCATTTGAGCCATGATTTTTAACCTGGTTCCGGTGGCAGAGTGGACTAATGAGGTTGCCTGAACTGCTAGGTGATTTGGTGCCGTATGGTCGTGGGTTCGAACCCCACCAGAGACTATGTGATATAGTCCTTACCTGACTTGGAGTCAAAAGTCTAATGACTTAATTACATATAATAGACCATTATTGATTGCATAAAAAGTACATGTTTCTTGTCAGATTGAAATCAGATATTAAGACTGGTTTCATGCGCAGGGCTAGTAGGGGTCATTTCTCCCTCTTTCTAATTTCCCCTCCCTATATGATGTTATTGTGTGGAAGAAAACATTGACTCTGGTTTGTGAGCACGCTATTCTGAAATCTGGAGCAACCAGCGTTGGTCTAAGATAGCATTCTGTATGGACCAACAATAACTCCATAATTGCATTCGATATACCCATGTATCCATGACTCGGCCGTGGGGGCGCAGGGGCTGGAGATGGGTTGAGATTGAGGGTGATTAGCACATGCAAAATAAAGAAAAAAAATCTTGTTCGATTTTAGTGACAGAAAATAGTATATATTAACATGCATTACTAGTCAATACAGTGTGCAGCAGTAATGACCCAGTGGGTGCCAATGATGGTTCCGCCACACTGGAACCTTCCATTGAGGAACAGCGCGATCTGCCATGGCCACGCTCCAGGATAAGCGTCCGAGCCACCCACAATGTACTGAGATACGTCGATGCCAACTTTGGGGCTGCCACAGGTATAGTCTAATAATGAAACGATGGAATGCCTTTTCACATAAACCACGATTTTGTGCCTCCTTTATCTTTAATCACTTAAAAACATGCATTGGTCATTACCCCGTCAGTACAAGTAAGAAAATTCTACATTCCACAAATAGTACAAATGCATTTTCATTTCTTTTTCTTGCTAGAATATCATTTATACAAAAGTACGTAGGAACATTTCAGTTATTAAAAACGTTTTCTCACCGCAGTTTTGTTCGTCTTGCCCGTGAAGACAGTCCGGTATGCCATTGCACTTTGCTGACAGTGGGATACAGTCACCTTCCGGGCAGAGCAGTTCACCCGCCATACATGGTGTTCTATCTAGAATGTATTACGCAAACAGCATTAAAATATCACTGCCCTTTACTAGCCAGTGCATCAGTAACAAGTCATTGATTTGTGAAATTAGAGAAGAAAATACCTGTGCAGTTGGATTCGTCCCACCCATCATAGCAGTCAACCTGACCATCGCAGTACCACTGTCGGTCAAAGGTTTCTGGTCCAAAGAGGCATTCTAAAATTATCATGAGATATACTTTATCAAGGGATTAATACATTAAGGCAAAATAATCAGCATGCATATTAAAAACATCAAATGTATTAATTTTTTTCAAGCCGATTGATTGCATCTACTTACTACAATAGAGTTCGTCGGACCCATCACTGCATTGTGTTCTGCCATCACATTCATAGAAAGTAAAGGGCAGACACTGTCCATTGTCGCATCTAAAGCCATTACATGGACAGTCTATCTCGTCGGATGCGTCACCACAATCATCCACGTAATTACACCGCTGATAAGATGATATGCACTTGTAATTATTACATTTGAATCCATCGCATGGACACGGTGCCTCATCAGATTCATCATAGCACTCCACAACACCATTGCAAAAGGAATTGCTGAATGGCAGGCATTGCCCATTATCGCACTCAAATCCACCAGAGCATGTGCAGTTTATTTCATCTGATGCATCTGGACAATCAGGTTGATAATCACATTGCCAGTCTGGTGGAATGCATTTCAGGCCACTAGTACATTTGAATCCGTCGCAGGGACAGTCTCTTTCATCTGATTGGTCAAGACAATCCATCTTCTCATCACACTCTAAACTGGCATGGGTGAGACATTGGCCATTGTCGCAAACAAACCCTCCATCGCACGTACAGTTCATTTCGTCCGATGCATCAGGACACTCTAAAGATCCGTTGCACTTGACATACGCTGGCAAACACTGTCCCGTAGAAGCACATCTGAATCCGCTACAGGTTTGACATTTGTACTCATCAGCACCATCTATGCAATCCCGTATACCATCACACCTATGACTTACATCTATGCAGCGGGCTTTTATCGCAAGAAAAACGCCCTTCACACGTGCAGTTCATTTCATCAGATTGATCGCGACAGTGAACGATGTTGTCACACGTTTGGTTGGTATATAAACAGTTCGTTGAGTCGCAAAGAAAGCCGCCGTCACACGAACAGTCGATCTCATCAGATTCGTCAAGACATTCGTGCTCCCCATTACAAATAAAAGACACGTTGCGCAGGCATTGCTTATTATCACAAATGAAACCTCCCACGCACGGACAATTAATTTCATCTGAAGCATCAGAGCATTGCGCATGTCCGTCACATTCATGATGCAATGGCAAACATTCCTTATTATCACATTTGAATCCATCACACGGACATGCAAATTCATCTGATCCATCCATACAATCCTTGGTTCCATCACATCGTTTATAGATATTTACGCACTGCCCATTTAGACATACAAATCCTCCGTCACAAGTACAGTTTATCTCATCAGAAGCATCGTCACAATGGGGTACATGTGAGGAATCACACCGTCGCCAAGAAGAGATGCATTCACCATCATCGCATTCAAAGCCATTACAGGGACAATCTCGTTCATCAGAACCATCAGAGCAGTCTGCATAACCATCACATTGCCACGATGCGTAACGTAGACACTCACCATCATCACATGTAAACCCGTCACATGGACAGTCTCGTTCATCTGATCCATCAGGACACTGTGAATATCCATTACATCTTGAACTGTTATATGGAAGGCATATTCCATCATCACAAACAAACCCTCCCTCGCACGTGCAGTTACGTTCGTCGGAGAGATCACTACAGTCAAAATAACCATTGCAGACCATTGATGAATTTCGAAGACACTGCCCATTATCACATTGAGATTCTCCAATTTCATCTGATCCATCACGACAGTCTCGATCACCATCACAGATCCACCAAGAAGGAATACATCTTCCATCACCGCATTTATGCCCATCACAGGGACAGTCTCGTTCATCTGATCCATCAGGACAGTCTCGATCTCCATCACACTTCCATGAAGCGAAAGGAAGACACAGACCATCGTCACATTTAAACCCATCACATGGACAATCTTGTTCGTCAGATCTATCAAGACACTGTGAATATCCATCACAGATCCATCGAGAAGGAATACATCTTCCATCGTCACATTCATGCCCGTTGCAGGGACAACCAATTTCATCGGAACCATCTATGCATTGTTGATATCCATCACAGATGAAGGATGTTGGTAGACAAGTCATCTCATTAAGAACACTGACAATACAAGCAAACTGGCCCTCAATACATGCTGGAAAAAAACACGCACAATATAATAACTAGATCAAAAGTGCTCATACGGGTAATAAATTCATTGACAGATACTGGACGCTTTTAATTGGTGAATGTATCAGCTTAAGTGTCAAAATGGCTTTGGTGGCGATTTAAAGCTGTGTAAAGTTTGAACAAAATCGGTCCATTAGACAAATGCTGTAGCTTGTCTACTGATGTCTTGTCTGTTTCTATTGTCATCAAATCAGTGGATACAAAATTTTCGTTAGTGAAAGATAATTGTGATTTAAAAATGTTCTTGAAATAATTAGATCAAAAGAGATCAAGAGCAGAGCGTCGCTGGGCACAACAAAGACCCATAGCAAAAACATGTCTTGCTAGAAATTGAACACACTAAAAGGTACACTGCATAGATCCGACCGTCCATGCATACAGGTACGGTACGTCTCCAGACAATTCACAGCGTTTAGTTAAAACTTTAGACAATGCTATTATTTAAGGTAAGAGACGACACGGAGGGGATTCATTTCTACTTACTACAATTCTCTTCCTCGTCCGTTCGATCCAAACAGTGAGGTATGCTGTTACAATGAATGTTGGAGGCGTTAACATTGTAACAAGATGTACCATTATCACAGGAATATGCACATGTTGATAGTTCTGAAATGAAAAGATATGATATACATTAATGAAACACACCTATAAAATGTATGATTGATTCATGGAACTAAAATGTGCTTGTATGTATTTGCTTGGTGGGTTACTTATTTTCCCCAAAATGTATAGCACGGGAGGGCATCCACGATGCATATTGAAGGCGATATATTGCAATAGACTTTAAAACAAATACTGATATAGATACATGTTATCGCAGGATATTGAGATATGATCTCTTTTGTATGTGAAGGACATATAGATATAGTTAGAAAAATCAGTTACATCTGCATCAGTGCAAAAAGCCGAAGTGGATTTTGTATTGATTTATAGTCAGACAGGATACAAGGTTGATCTGTGTAAATGCAGTGAAACTACGCAAGAGACAGCCAATGTCCCAGCTGTTAACCTGATCTCAGTTTCGGAGGTGAATTATCGTATAATCTTAGATGGGGTTACTGATAGCTAAGTTACGGATCATCACGGATGATATGCATCCTGTGGAAAGTATGCTTTTACAACGGCGTAAAGTTTTCAAATCGGGGGGGGGGGGGGGATTAATATGTGGAAATTTGCAGGAAGTCTAAATATTTAGGTAAACCATGGTCATGATCTGTTCATGCGAATACTATAAGGTACAATGTATGACGATCATGCTAACTCGATGAACTTATTTGTAAGTATTATTGTAACCAATAAATGTAAATGAGCAACCAAAAGAGCAACCTCTGCGTGCAACAAAAAACAAAAGGGCATTTTCTTTGCGGATTCAAATGTTTCTGCGGCTTGATATCATCCTACAGACTGTAATACTTTATATGCTGCTGTAAAGCTGTGATATTGTATTTTAAGATGGATGACAGTTGTTCATAGAATCACAGACCTTAACAAGGCTGAAACATTAGACCTCCCGAATATTTTCGTCCTTAGGTGGAATTCGAACTGACGACCTCTAGGATGAGGTGATAACTGACCAAGTATGTAGGCTGGGGGTTACAGAGACAAAGGTATGTCCGTGTAACCTTTTAACACCCCGCTGCTTGGGATGATGGTATCATTCTGGTCTCACAACCTTAGGGTAGTGAGTTCGAGTCCCGTTAGGGCCACTTGATATAGCCAAATAGAAACTGTGTCTTCAGCTACGTCAATACAGTGGTGGGAGCTTGCTTGACAGAACAGTGAGAGTAGAATTGTATTTTTGTGCAATTGGCCATTCGTTATGAATGTAGAATGTAATGGCCCACTCTAGTGGCACGTTATGGCCTAGTCTTTATCATATTTTTTAACCATCTATGTGGCCGTGTACCGATCTGCTGCAATCTGCTCAAAGTTAAGTTGCACGTAAAGAAAGCAATGCTGGTTGCACGTAGGTGTCGGTTTCCGACGGATATTAAAGACTGTTATATTAACAATTACCACACAGGGGGCTTTTTTCATCACGCAAGTCCAAACAATCTGCGGTTCCATCACAAATACGCTCATTTTCAATACAAGCTATGCCGAAATCTCTAGTAGTACAAGACACCCCATCTTCACATGGAGCTGCAAAACAAAATGCTTAAAATGTTTAAAATTAAATTTAGTTGAACAATACGAAGCTACCAAACGGCTTGTGTGTATTAATGAATAAATCGCATTTATCACCAACCTGTAGATATATAATTCCTCAAATGAATCACTCATATGAAACTAGATAAAAAGTGATGAGAGCATAGCATCGCTAGAACAGTGTTGACTCGAATATAGATATAACGGACTTACGGCAATATATTTCATCATCGCCACTTTGACAGTCTACTTCACCATCGCAGAATTTGCTCAATGGAATACACTCGATAGTAGTACCAGAGGACGGCAGAGAACAAGGGAACTCCTCCGATTGACTACACCGATATACTTGGGTTGTGAACGGGTACCCTGTTGTAGGATATTGTCCCGTTGGATATGGTTTGTTTGATGTATTTAGCCATGGTGTGTAAGGACTGGTTGGATATTTTGATGTAGTATAGCTTCTCGAGGTAGTATCTCGTGTCGGACAACCGTCCTCGTCCTCTCCATATGGACAGTCGTTCACGTAATCACATCTTTTTGACATGGGAACGCAATATCTATCGTCAATGCGCCAGCACCTGAACGTAGTGGCCGTACAATCATATGACGATGTAACAGCCTTAGTAGTATGGAATGGTATAGCCTTAGTTGTCGGAAATAATGAAGTAATATTTCCAAAATAAGGACTCGTGGTGGTGCTAGATAGTCTTGTGGTTTTGGTCGTAAATGGAAGGGATAAAGTGGTGGGCTGTCGTGTACCTGTAAGAAGAAGAAAAAAGAACAAAATACTCGCGAGAATATGTAGAGTGACAAAACTTATTAAGGCTGAGTCATCATTTAAGGCAGGGGTGGGGAATTTTTTAGACGGCGTTTTATGATTTTATGACGCTCCCACGGGTTTGCGAATCTAACATAAGACCCCCCGAAAGAGATAAAAAAAAATGAACGTCTGATCCTCCAATTCAAAGAATGACGATTAAAACATGAGTTTTCAACGCCCCCAATGGTATAAATGATTTACTAATGTGACAAAACATAACAAAATAACCCAATACCACTTACACATAATTCCTAGAAAAATGCATTTTAGCTGTAAAATAATATGAATTTTATGAATTTATAAAAGAAACAATGGAGAAATATGAGAAAATCTAGAATGCGTGTATAACTATGTGGCATATGAAGCAAAAAGAAAGAGTGATGCCTGGCGGGATCGGATGGAGAAATAACCCAACCACAGAAAAATAAAATAAAACTTAGACTCGAAGTTTTGTTTTGTTTTCTTGATAGAATATTTCAATTGTTTCCCACAGTACAGATATTCCTGTGCCCAAGTATATGCTTGTTTCTAGAGGATGCTATAAGTACCATTTGGAATATTTGACCCCCCCCCTCTCTCTCTCTCTAATTGAAAAGTCTCTAAATCAGAAAATTTGATCGTCCCAGTTTTTAATTCAAAACTTTTGACCCCTACACACAACAAACGTCAACAAAACGTCTGGTCTCCCAAGAACATACAAATGTAATCATATGACCTCCTTCCCAGTTTTTTACGAAACCTTCCTCCCGTCTTAAATAATGACCCAGCTCATATTAACATCACCAACAAAACACAAACATACCTACATATTGAGCAAATTACTGACAATTTACTTATTACGTATTAATCTGTCACTCAAAGTAACTTAAGGACCGTCATAGGACTCAAGTGCAAAAGTTAATTTGAGGTAAAAAAAACACACCCGAAAAAAAAATCATGGGGTTATATTATTATATCTTACATCATATTAGAAAATAATATGATTCCCTATCTGTGTCGAAGCACTTCTGTTCTTAATCAACCAAATACGTCAGTCAGTGTAACTATGTAGAGATTTCGCTGATTACTACACAAAACACCATAAAATACTAAATATAGAATCTAATGCAGCCAAAGGGCATGTTTTTTGTAGTCTATATGGTATGTCATATCATAATGTTTAAAATACACTAGAAATAATAATAGGAATCCCTCCTTATCCGCCCCCCAAAAAAAAAAAAAAAAAAAAATAAAATAAAATAAAAATAGATAAATAAATAAAAAACAAAAACCAAAAACAAACAAACAAAACAAACGAAAACAAACAAAAAATTTCTTTGGTCTACTATATGCTCTGGTATGGCCATATGTAATTGAATACAGCAGAATGCAACTGGAAATTCAGAGTCCCATCATATACCTTTAAGGCTGCTTTACACCTTGGCGAATTCTGCCTACGTAGCTTTACATGCGAACTGGTAAATTCGTCAGGAAATTTTGAACATGTTGAAGCTTTTTGGACGAATATACAGTTTGGTTAACGTTCCTACAAATAGTTATACTGCGCTTGGGGATTGAAAATTATAAGTAGCACTCCGTGTGGCTCAGCAACAACAAATAACACTTCGTTTGGCTCAACAACTCGTTGCACCACGCATTTTAATTACGTTCAATGCCACCTCAATACGCCTAAGTTGACGACTTGACAAAATACTTGTAGATGCGTTGTACGGGTTCGCCTACTATCGGTTATGTGTAAAGCGGGTTTTAATCCTGCATTACACACTGGCGAATATATACAACGCATTGACGCTAGGACGTATTAGGACGACAGCTGGCGCACACTTTTTTAAAATATCATTTTGAGTTGCTGAGTCAGACAAACTGTTACTTATATATGCGAGTGGTCTTACGCAACTTGACGTGACATAACTATTATATTTCTAACGAAGTTTAGCCAAAATTTATTTGCCAGCGGACATAGATAGAATTTGCTTATGTGTAAGGCAGGCTTAATACGCATCTGCACGTATTATGTCACGTCGTCAACTTTGGAGCATTGCGGCGGCATTGAACGTAGTAAAAATGCATGGTACGACAAGGTGCTGAGGGAAAGCGAAGTGCTACTTATATGTCCATAGACGCACCATAACTATTTGAAGCAAACTTTAACCAAACTGAATGTTCGTTCAACATTTTTGAACATGTTCAAAATTTCCTGACGAATTTGCCAGTTCGCCTGCTAGTAGAGCTACGTAGGTGGAATTCGCTATAGTGTAAAGCGGGTTTAACTGTGACTTGTGCAGCGTTTGCCTTACACCAAACAAATGGAACTAACCACAGCCAACTTCATCTTCACCGTTTCTGCAGTGTTTATATCCATCACACACTAGATACAGTGGTATGCAGGCATAATCATAACGACACACAAAACTTTCATTCGTGCAATAATATGGAAATAATCCTCTAGGAGTTGTAACAATCCAAGGTGGAAATGTATAGCGTGGTGGTGTCAAAGGCGATGTGGTAATGGGCTCCGTAATGGGGCCAGTTCCCGTGTAGCTTCTGGTTGTGGTATCTAAAAGCAAACGAGGCACCAAAACTATTTATTAATAAGAATACGTCGTAGAAAATATGAATGGTAATACGTTTTGTAACATTTAGAGTTAGTAATTATCTAAGCACTGTGCTAAAACAGATGAAGATAGTGGGTCTAGTCCTAAAAAATATCAGTCGCACGTGTTTTTGTTTGTAAACAAACTTACTAAAAACCCAGTATAGTACTAGAATTTTCAATGGCGTTGACAAGAATATTTACAGAACGGTTGAGTCGCATCATGAATCCAAATACCAGGTTACGAATAACAGATTGACAGCAATGTATATTTACAAACGCACTGTCACTCCCACCCCACAAGTATCTTCTGGTCCATGGTAAGCAGTATACACACGGGTAATAGTAGATTTTTTGTAATCCCACCATAGGTGGGCAGTGTACATAGGAGTACATTACGTCCCTAAAAAGAGTTAGCTTCATATCAGGAGCTCACATATGAAATTTCCTCATAATAATGTACAGTAGCTACACAAGTGTATGAGAACAAATTTTGTGTGACAACAGTGCAATAATTATTACTTCAAATTTATAAATATAAAATATTTGTCAACTATCAAGTTGTCAATTATCAAGTTGTCACTTATCAATACATGCCTTAATAAATGTGGATTTATCATGTTTATGTTAACTGTTTGCAGGCAGGCGGTATGTAAAGTTATGACGCATGTTATTTTCAAATTACATACAGCACAACCCCCAATTGTTGCCACCTCTATAACTAAACCACATACACGATGAATAAACCTTTTTCGAGTTCCGAAACATCGAAAAGAAACCAATTAAAACATTATAAAAGAGACTACTTTTCTACTAAGACATCCTGCTTTATCAGCGGTACATTCGCACATCAGATTCTGTTCATTTAACACAAGCACACAGATGTATGATTTGCTCTCAGAATTAGAATGCTACTAAGACCACTTGTGACCAAATTCCGAGTGGTCACAATTGGATTTTATACTGTTAATTTCCTAGCTCCCCGTGCTTTATCAGTGCTAAGATAACACATAAATATAGACACTTTAAATTATAGATGATTAACGCTTCTTGAGTAATCTATAGGAATATATTTTATATTCAACAGACAACCAAAGTTAAAGGGTAATATACCGCCAGTATGTTATGTACTATCTATCGGGTTTTACACTTCCCAACCAAATACCCGACTTAATATAAATCAGATGGACAAATGAAGAGAAAACCATTACAACATGCTAGTTGGGCTCATATGAAATTTGTTGGTGAATACTAGAACATTTTCATTATGCCCTAGATAAGAGAGCTGTTATGGAACGTTGGGTGGTTGGTTGGGTGAGTGAACGATTGAAGGTGAAGACCTAGAGGTTTATTAAGAGTGGTGTTTGTATCAATACGCTCTGACTGCCACAGTGGACTTTAGAATAGTGCTTGGATGCTTAAGCCTCCACTGGTTCGCCACCATTTAGTTGCACAGGTGCTCCAATTATCTGTCGCAAGAGTTGAAATCAAAAACGTTTTTAATGATCCGCCCAACTTTTAGGGGATAAACTTTCATCATGAATCAATGTGAAATATATGTTTCACCAATATAATTATTCTTATAGCGTTGTTTTGTACGTCCACCAGCTCTGGAATCTTCCAACCTACCTTCATCACCACAATCCACTTCATCTGAGCCATCCAGGCAGTCTGTGATCAGGTCACATTGCCAGTCATACGGAATGCAGCCATCATCACACACAAAACCTTCGCATTCCGTCGTAGGGGGAGCCAGCGAGGAACCCACTGTTAATACAAAAAATAGATATTGATCAACTATTCATCATTTCATCATTCAGTCCACCACTGCATGTATTTTCACTAGTTATATGCATATAGAACAAACACGTAACATGGATATTATAAAACGTTATTTAATCTTTGAATTCGTATGATACATGGTTGATAAAAGGTTGTATTATTGAAATTAGAGTACACACTGACAGATCCATGTTTCCAGGCAGGGGGCAGGTACTACTCTTGTTGTACATGTCATGTATATGCGTAATATACTTTTTTATCCACGCTGTGTATGACTAGACACCATGTCATTGGCATCCTTGCCACACCCGGGTTGCCACACTGTACTATCATTCCCAACTCCATGGGGAGCATACACAACAATTAATGTGGCAATACCACTAACGCGTTTATCACGATTAGCATTCAATCACACGACCCATATCTGTTGGTGCCATTAAGAAATTTGAAAATCGTCCTGCATATTACTATAAGCTAATTCCTAATTACACATTATTTACATATATAATGCAACTATAAATTTCTCACCAGTACAGCGGATTTCATCCGTGCCATCTTTGCACTGTTTGAAACCGTCACACCGAAGATGATTCGGCAAACACAGGTTGTTGTCGCACACAAACCCATCCTCACAATCACACGCTCGCTCATCAGATCTGTCTGCGCAGTTGAACTTTCCATCACACCGCTTACTGTTGTTGAGGCAGTTTGTGTCATCACAAAGAAAACCATCATCACACGTGCAGTTTTGTTCATCCACGCCTGCTGAGCAGTCCGCGATGCCGTTACATATCTCCTTTAATGCTATGCATGTATAATTATTGCACCTGAAACCGTCACATGGGCAGTTCAATTCATCAGATGCATCGTAACAATGTGGATAGCCATCGCATTGCCACGATGCATGTCGGAGACAGCGTCCGTCGTCACATTTAAACCCATCACATGGACAGTCTCGTTCATCTGATCCATCAGGACACTGTGAATATCCATCACATCGTGAACTGTTATATGGAATACATATTCCGTCATCACAAACAAATCCCCCGTCGCAAGTACAATTACGTTCGTCCGATCCATCTTTACATTCTCTATATCCATCACATCTTGAACTATTGTATCGCAGACATCTTCCGTCGTCACAAACGAATCCTCCTTCACACGTGCAGTTACGTTCATCTGATCCATCAAGACAGTCTCGATCACCATCACACACATAACTATTCGGAATACACCTTCCATCACTGCACCTGAAGGAGGGGCATATAGCTGAAAAACAAACAAACAAGCTGAGCCGTGCGTTAAAGAAATACAGCTAATGAGGGATGTTATGGTCCTCATGGCATACAGGCAGGCCCAATGGCAGTGACGCTATTTTACTTACTTACTTACAAACCTACTGGGGGCGGGCGGGCGTACAGCCCTGAGGTCCTTCTCACAAAATGCCTCGGTGAGATGGACCGCGAAACTCGTCACCTTACTATCAGTACATAACCGCCATCTCACAAGACGGATTATCCGAAAATCATGTCACATTGACGTTGTCAACTTTTTTGTCTGTCATGTCACCTCTTTCGGATAACGGTTTAAACGTTTTTTTTTTTGTTTTTTTTTTAACTGATACCGGGTTCTTGTCACGACTCCAGTCCTTAAACCTTGTGAACTCTTATGGATAATTTCTGACGTGAAAATGTCCGTCTGACTTGTGACACTTGTTACTGATATAGGCTACTTGTCACGACTCTAATCTGTAAATCTTGTCAACTCATATGGATTACTTGTGAACTGTTATAGATAACTTGTAAACTCTTATGGACAACTTCTGGCATACAACTGTCCGTCCGACTTGTGACACTTGTGACACTTGCAAGGGTGTAATATCAAATTCATGACACGTTTTGTAAGGAGAATGTTTATTTTTATTTTTATTTCTATGCACTGTTGATATGTTCAAATAGTATTGTATGAGGATCTACATCCTATCAGGTGTTAACTCGGTTTTATCGATTAATGTGTATGTGTACTAAAATGTATATATTGTAATACGGCTTCTATATCAGGTGTTATCTTCTTTGATCTATTCATGTGTGTGTGTAATACAAAGAATATATTGCAATTAAGTTTCTATGTTCAATATAAATGTGATCCGTTTATATTATACTTTCATGGGTATATGTTAAATGAATTGCTCAAATCTGTTAGTTTGGGATGTTTATTTTATTATTTCAAAACAGTGTTTAACAATATTTCCCTAACCGGAGACACATGAATAAGGGCAAGTGTCACCTGACACATTAGCCCCCCAAAAGAGTAGAACATTTTGGTTTGTAAATAAATTGACTGGAAGGATGTGTCTTCCAAAACTGCCAACCTCTCTTTTATATTGTTAGGTAATTTCTTGTGGTTATAATTTTGTTAGGTTTGTCATTGTACTTGTAATATGTATTTGTTTTTTGTTAATTGTAACATTTTGTAATTAGTTATTGATGTGTTAGGAATTAATTAAGAGTACAATTTGACATAAATGACTAGGTATGTTAGGGATGTGATTTAGTACATCATCGTAAGTCAGAGTGCTGTCTACTTCATTGCAAGGTAGTACTATCACCAACATTGTATTTCAATAAATACAATTACCAATTATATACTTCAATAAATTTGTATCCATAACTGTTGTTCTGTCTTACACAAAACCAAGGGAATACTACCACTAGGAAATTCTTACTACAATCCCTATATTTAAATTCCATTATGGAACTTGTGGTATGCGTTTGTTTGGGCAATCTACACTCTGTAAACCCCGACTCTTTATAACATTAGGTAGCATTATAGAAATATGGCTCGTAATGCAAACCAAGAGCGTAATAAAGATTCCAAAGAGAGTAAGCAGAATGAGCAGCAAAGGAGATGTCTATGGAAGGTATCATCCATGACAAGACTGACAAGTATATCGGTTTGTTTCACCTTATGCTGGGGACCTTACTTGACAGCAATTGCAATATATATATGCTCTGCGGAGACTCATGCGGTGTGAAGGGTCAACATTTTGTTTATCTCTCTTTAATAGTGACTCTTAATTCAGCAATCAATGTAGTAAAATACATAGCTCGGAGTAAGGAATTTCGAGATGAATTTAGAAAAATGTTTGGTATCAAAACTGCCGTCATTGGAGATAATATTTACTGAGAGAAGATCAGCAAAACACAAGAGAAGTACTCACAGAAATACGGAGAAAAGGAAACAAGAGGAGAATATCAATGTATCAGTTATCAATAAGCAAAATTAATGACTGTATCTAGAGTGAAATAGGTAAGAATAAGAAGATACTTCTCTACCTTTAATCATCTCTTCTGAAATGTTTAATGGTATTGATTGATGTGGTAGCTGTTCACGTAACAGTAACAATTACGCGGACAGGATCGAATACATGAAAAAATGGAGGACACGTCATTGAATTAGTAAGAATTCAATCTGTGTCTGGATGGGCAGAATGTTTCTCGGCACACACAAGTCTGGGCATAATGTGGTTTATTATGCTTTCTCCCTCGCAGTTTTCTGCTCATTCCCGATTAAGATTGGGTCAGAGCCATGATATCAGAGTGAGGCCAGAAAGGAGAATTTCAAATTCTTGCACAAGCCTAAATTTTACTGCACTGTACTTACGAATGTTTTTCATCATGTTTCATAATGTCTATAAAGTTTTTTTTATTGTTGTGTTTTGTGTTGAATGTGTATCAACAATAAATACAATGCTGTAGTATTTTGACAGTGGAGGTGGGTGGAACCATTTCTTTTCATAAGTATTTCATATTGACGTACATGTACCTGCAAGTGTTTACATAATTGAGCGGTATCGTCAAGTCGTTATGAAATCATTCACAACTGGTGAGATATAAAGTGTAGTTAGTCTCTGGTAAGGGGTGCTTTTTGCGATGCTCGACAGTCCGGGGCGAGAGGGGTTGGCAGTGGGCGGTAGAGCAGTCTCACTTCTGACAGACTTTTTTGAATTTTGAACGGTGGCTACACTTTTATTCGTGCCCATAACTTTTTTCTTCAAACTCATAGTTCCATATAAAATTAGAGGTGATATGAAAGTTAACATGGTAGAAATGCTCCTTAAAAGCTATTACTATGGTTTGAATCCAATTTGAAAGCATAAGACTTTTTTTCTTCTAAAACCATCTTGTATTAATTAATAACGTATCTAAAATACATGGCAAGGCATATTTATATATATTGAATACATGAAAATAAGAAATTTTGTATTGTGTGAATTTGAGTACGTTGTATTTGTATATCCTATATACTAATACGCTAATTTTTGGACTTTGTTCGGCTATCTCCTCTTTAGCCTGACTAGCTGGACGCCATCTGACTACAGGATCTCGTTCATGGTACTGTGTAGTTCTGCACGAATATGTTTTTCATCATCGAAATGGCCCTGATGGTTGTTAATTGGCGGTTTTATAACAAAAATAGCAGACAGCGGCAGCCATGACAGCGTCATGTGGAGTAGTGTGATGTCATAAAGACGCCAAAGGCGTCACATGGTTTCAAATACTAGAGATTACCACCACTTTGCCAATTAGGCTATGTGTACAATAGAACCTTCAATCAAGGCCACCTTTATAAATACACCACCTCTATTATAAGATGATTTATAACAGTCCAAAGTCTTCATAAAAACACATTGCAAACGTCCCTAAATATACCACCCCTATATTAAACCACTTTACACTAATCCTTGGGCAGTCTTAATAGGGATGTTTTACTGAAGTGTGTGAGAATATCTGTGCCATGGAGAGCATTATGTTCCCATTATCATAGACACTAATTCTTTTATCCCATAGCTTTTGCATATTGGATGCCAAGTGCATTTTCAGTGAACAATGACCTCTTTGAGATACACTTATACGAGCTTCAAATAGGAGTTAATCCATGTAGTTCTCTGTCTGCGCCATGCCCACAATTTGCACAAAGGTGGGTGCTGGTCAAAAAGAGTGCTGTACTCATTTCCTACACTTTACTCAATATATCCCTTTCCTCTGTCCATGGAAGGCATTATACATAAAAACTAACTTTCCCTACCTTATCTGTGACTAAAATGACTTGGCTGAGACCTAATTGTACACACATGTACACGGACTGACTGTTCCTGTACACTACGTAATGTGTATTTGTTGGTAATTAGTGATCTGGGGATGGGGGATGTTGGCAGGTACTATCAGGAAGTGGGTGGGTGGTCTCAAAATACAAACATTGTGGAGTGGCCTTTATTGTTGGATGGTTGGTTCACAATGCCTTTGACTTTCACAGGCTATTACAAAGGATGGTCACCCTGCAATGTTTACATAGTAAAAAACTGCCTTTCAATAAATGACGCCTTGGCTTGATCTTGAATGTTGTGTTTATGGGGGATGCTGTCAGGGTGCTCTCAGGATGGGTGGTGGTGCTGTCAGGATGTGGGCAAGTGTCGTCAGGACAAGGGTGCTTGAAAATAAAATGCCGTAAAAACATATTTATACACTCACCAAATATGTAATTTTTCTATGCCCATGGAGGGCATTTTGTTCCCATTTATATGGACACTAACATTTCCTCCCTTAGATTTTAATTTTACATGCCATGTCAATGGATTTTACCAAAGATTTAGTTGGGATCTAAGTATGCGATTATGTAACTGGAGTGCTTCAATGTGATTCTCAGCATGCATGCCTCTGACCACACGGGTATAAGCTAGTATTAATTAAATATTAACCTAATGTATATTCTAACATGTATCTGATGTTTAAATCCCTAGATCTATGTAAATACTTTAAAAGATTTTATTACACTGTTTGTTATCTAAATCAAGATAAGAGGTACCTACATGTATTATGTACATTTTTTTATATAAGTGACTATATATTAAGCCCTAAAGGGCTGGGATTAATTTATGAATAATTTAAAGTTTTACGATTTGTATATCCTATGTCACTGTAATAAATAATGTAACGAAACTAGTTCTCAGTAGGTCTCCAGTGCGCGAGGTTGCAGCAACCTCGCAGAGTATAAAGTAGTTATATATAAGTTGCACTGGACTAGGTATATTATCCCCTTTGTTACACACACCTTGTTGTTGTTCCTTCTTAAGCCCACTGTAGGATTAAGGACTCAGTACACTATAGTACTGAGATTCAGCCATTAGGGCTCAGTTTCCTTGTAGACGCTAGTCGGATAGCACGTAGGGCTGGTAACCTATTCCCTCGGGGATAGGCCTTCTTTACTTATCTGACGGAGCTAGCCGGTGGCGACCCCTCCTCCTCACAGCGCCTGGGACCGCGTGGCTTCGTAAAGGGGACGCTCTGGTCGTTGCGTGTCAGCACCGGTGCGAAGTCCCAGTACGCTGGACGGTGGCCTGTACGTGGGGTACCAGTTAACACAACGAGGAGTAGTAAGGGAACCAACGTCGTCTAGGAGTCAGCCGTCCGTCGCGCGTCTCGAGCTCCGGCTCGTGGCGACGCGAATCAGCACAGAGTGCAGCCCAGCTACCGCAGGGTGTCGCGACAGACTCCACTTTGTTTACAATAACGTCAAATCAAATCAATTTGTAACATGTATGTGTATATAAATTTTCGCTGAAAAATGAATATTAGCAGAAATACATAATAGGCCAGTCAATTTAGACGTCATTTCTGGCCAAAATGGAAAGTTTTACTACCAAACCAATTTCTGTGTTTTTATAATCTTTATGGTCTTGGAGATGATGGGGAAAAATTCCCCAAAAATCTGAGTAGGGCAAAATTATTTGTACGCCATCTTCAAAATGGCACAGCTTCACTCTATAATAACATTTGTCTCTCATGTTTATTTATCGTTTTAAGTCTTAAAATTGTAGTTTAGGATATCACTTTTTCTGTTTCGCCTCTCAGCCAATCAGAATCCAGTATTCCAAGCAAACATGAGAGAATATGGCAATTGCAGGCAAGAGTGGGGACGTGCTGTTACCATTTCAAGTCACAATCTATAAAAATGTGAATTCTGACTCCATTGTACTTTGGTTTTTCTCTGTTGTGCGGATATACTCACTTGGCATTGGTGTGGGCGTAGTTCCGGGATCAGTACTTGGAACAGGTATTGTTGCACCGGGAGCTGCAACCAAACATTGTACATATATAATTGCTCTAGGTGGTGTTTTTTTCCATTCTGAAATGTCCACTATGCAGTAAAACTATGATAATGAATTATTTTCAATTTATATGAATTACAATATCACCTGAAGAATAATAAATCATATCATTCGCTCGCTGAAAACCACTTTGGTAGACGTCTGCATAGGTGCCAGTAGTTCTGTCAATCCTCAACATGCGCCTACAACAATAATGTCAGCAATGCTAGTCCTGACACCAATTTCATTACCCTACTTTTTGGCCTGTAACAAATTTTTACCTTAGATGCTTATCCTGTAAATTATTGGAAACGAGTCACACACAAATGCCGCATGTACATGTACGTACATGTAGGAACTTCAGCGTTTCCATATAACTTGGAAATATTTGCACACGTATAGAAATTTTTAGCAGTTTCAGACTTTTTGTTTCGAAAAAGTAGCCATTTGGGTGTAAGACATGGACAATAATTGGACCAGCTCTGTCTATATGCTTTCGGAAACATAAATAACCCCCAGATTTCACATCTAATCACTGCATGAGCATCAATGGTGTTTGTATAATCAACTATGAATTTGAATATTATGGACCAATTAAAGGTATGTTTACTTCCACCGATTTAGGTAAATGGTCGTCCCAACTACGCTCCATGAATATATTTGCAAATTTACAGTTCGAAAATGATGAAATTTCACCTATAGGTAGTATGAAGGGGGCTATAGTCTGCCATATTTGGCGAACTATGCCCGGCGTAAGATCTGGCGGGGCTATAGCCAGCCAAATATGGCCGACTATAGCCCCCGAAGGGGCGAGCGAGCGAGCGAGCGGTGGGGCGACCGTCGGCGCGCGACCGAGCGAGTGCTGACGGTCGCCCCGCAGCTCACTTGGGCTGGGGATAGTCGGAAGTCATCCATCACCCATCTGTCACTTTTGACAGGTGGGTGATGGATGACTACCGACTATCCCCGGTCCAAGCGAGCTGAGGGGCGTCCGTCGGGCGAGCAAGCGCAGCAACACCGCTGGTGAGCGCTATGGTCGGAATCCATCATCCACCTGTCACTTTTGGCCGGTGGGTGATGGATGGTATACCGACTATCGCCGGCAGGAGAGAGCGGTGGGGCGATCGTCGGGCGATCGAGCAAGCGCCACTGACGCTGGCAAGCGCGCTGCGCTATAGTCGGAATCTATAAATCGTGTCACCTGTCTGCCCGGTCGGAGCGTGCGAGCCGCGCGAGGTCCGCGCGGCGTGCATGACATGAAATTCCCGCGATTAGTTATAGCTCACCTTTTTTCTCCTAGCGTTGCAAAATTCCAGACGATTAGCCCAATCGAGATGGTCGGAGGGTTTACTCCTGTTGTGGTAATGGTTGAATATAGAGTAACGAATGTGGGAGCCCCTGAATATGAACGCCTTGGCAACGCGTTAAATAACACTGTTTACGACCCGCGACAGTTTAGTCCCCTACATTTAAAGCATAAGAAAAATAGGTGGTTCTATACTATTATTCGGTGGCTACGTGGTGTGCCACGGCCCGGTCGTGAGCCACTTCATAGTCCGTCGACGCGCGTCGCTACCCCCCCAGCATTCGCATCACATAGCTTGAACTGTCTAATCCAAAGACAATAATGACAGCTTTGCGAATACCGCGTTTATTATCCCTACCGTTTTAAGTTACATACCCGTCAACATACAAACATACAAACATGGGTATTGTCATTATGTTTCGTCACTTTTTGAGCCACATATGCATTCTATATAAATAGGCATTTTACACCGCTATCACCCACATGGGGAAATGCGCTCCTCTTTATTATATATATAAACATTTGAGATAATCGGTATTTCATCGATCGTTTACAGACCAGGCGTGTACCACGCCCGAAGGGTGCTCTCCACAGCCACCGAGGAAGGCTGTAGAGCGTTCTTGGAAGACACGTAACTGGTTGGTCCACGCAGCCGTGCAGCTCGCGACCTCCCCTGGCAGCGAGCCCTCTAAGTTGGTAGCTGATCCATACATCACTTTTGACACCCCCTCAGCCTCACTACATCCCCCCCACACAAAGAGAGGTATCCACTGACTCCCGGAAGGTCCCCGGCAAAACCAGGTTTACGCAATGACAATACTTTTTATCTGTTGACCATAAGGACGGGTATACCTATCTATTGTTCTAGCGTCAAACTCATATAGGTAGCTTGCATTTGAGGATATTTTTAAAGAGAGAGGCGACTTTTTGTAAATAAAATCACCACATTAACATTTATGCTCCACTGGTGGTGATGACTTATCATTATGTTATTTTTGTCTTTATTTCATTCTTTTGCTGTCAATAACT
>CM032664.1:31997242-32007384 GCA_019095985.1 Streblospio benedicti | reverse complement strand
CAAATCATTGTTGGTGGCGATTGTCAAAAATTTTTTGTTGATGCAGATTTTTTGGGCAATTTTTTTACATGTTGTTGTGACAGATTCTTTCTGCAACCTGTCGCTGCTTTTGGTAGTAAAGTTTTCTGAGGATGTTTTAGCTAAAATTAGATTGAACATAAGAGCATATTGATATGGTATAATTGTTATTATCAGATTGTGCAAAAGAGTAAATGCCATATGATACATAAGCGATGAACATGTATGCAGAATATTACCTTGACAGGAAAATTGGTCACTGGACAGCACTCGGCCGGGCGGACACTGACATTGCGCTACGTAGTTCTCTTCCTGGCAGGTAAATGCACACGCAGGGGTTCGTGATGAGCATAAATCAGCAGCTGTAAGTTCCATTTATATCATATCAAATAGTTAAATAGTCGTGATAATTAAGGTGTCGCCTTTTACAGAAGTGAAACAGCTACTGAAATTAACAATGTGTAGATATTGTTGGCTAAGAATAAAATTACATTAAATGGCATTTATGAAGTATAACTTCTATGTGACTTACATTCAAAACGGTGGTTAAGAACTGGATCATTTGAAAAGATTTGTCCATCCTGAATCGCCTTGCCTATAGATGCTGCTGCCTCTGCACGTGTCTCCTCAGATGACGTTTGGACAACGTAATTGGCTACTACGCTGCCTTGACTGTGCGTGTAAACTCATACTATTATACTTTAATTAAAATTCAATCTATTCTACTTAATGTCAGACTGTCAGTAGATACATGATATCATTGTAGTTTAGGATAGTCTAATGACCATGTAAAGTAGTTATGGTATCATTTTAGTTTTTGTTATCATTTTAAACCTGAGAGTAATTGAGAACCTATTTCAATTCCATGTTGAAAACACCTATGGAAGGGTGCTAAATTTGACTAAATGATCAAATTTAGATAATGTATGCATCTATCTATACAATATAATTTAGTGTTTGTCACTTACCGGAAACTTGTTACTTCAATGTTTGCAACACCAGGGGTAGAAGCTAAGCTTGCTCTCAACTGAACATAAACATAGGCATCAGATAACAAATACATGAAACAATACAATCGTAAATTGATGCAATTAAGCATGTTTATTTTAAACTGACATGCACATTAGATGATGCATATTAAATGAACCCTTATTGTATACAATCCTCTGATTTAAAATCCTAAGTATACAATGACTTATGCAATGAAAATCATCACTATGATATTGAAACCGCGACTTTCAAAATGGTAGGTACCTGTTGCTGCACATGCCTTGCGGTATTTTGGAACAAGGTCGAGGTGGGGTCGTTGTACGCTTCATTCCACGGCCAATTAAATTCCACACTTCCCTTCATCTCCACCGGCGGAGATTTAGATGCTATATAAGAAATTATGATTCAAAGTGACAACTAGATCAAAAGTGTTTCAAAGTTAACGGCGTCGCTAGAACAACGTTGACTTATGGGCAATTAATATATGTAATGAAACAATGTATACTTTATAATTAAGAACTTTATGAATTTGAGGAGAAAACTGAAGAACGAATATTTACAGCAGAGATCAATTTTCAGCGAAATATATTGCTCTGTGTGTTGCATAATAATCAATACTAGTTTCAAAGTTATGTATGTAAGTTACGTACAGTGAACCAAAATAAAAGTATTATGTCATTGTTCATAGGCAGATCCAGGGGGGCGCAGGGGGCGCCCCCCCCCTTTCCCACCAAAATATTTCATTTTCATAGGGTTTTTCATGAAATCCTGTAAGTGCGGCCCCCCCCCCTTTTCCTTAAGTGTGCCCCCCTTTTCCAAAAACCTGGATCCGCCTATGTTGTTCATATTCATTCATATTCAAATATGTTTACTAAAATATTAATGAAATATTGATTAAAAGTACACAATTACAATCTACGTTATCAGCTACAAATAGCCATTCTTCTAATCATATATTGGATCCCTTTAGCATGCTACATAGCAGCAAACAGCAAACCTCACCAAGTAGACTTTGGTTGTTTGCCAAATCTAATAAACACGACAAAGCCCTAAATAGCAAGGGACCCCTTGTAGAATTTATTTTGTGGACCCAGATTTTGCCAACATTCTCTTTGCGTGCAAGCACCCTTCAAAGAAGTAGCACCAAGTATATACATCTTTAAGCCCAAGTTTTGCTAAATCTGATAAACACATCAAAGCCCTGATTAACAAGGGGGCCTAGTAAACATTATTATATAAACATTATTATGCGGCCCCAGATTTTGTAGACATTTTAAATCGTAATTCTCTATGCAAAAGCGGCAAATCAATTTATACACATTTGTTTAATAAATGAGAACAAGCTTGCAATGAAGATGTTTTAATCTTTTTTTCTCTTGACAGCCAAATATACACATTACATGTTCACATATTTAATGGTGTTGCTACTCATGATAAAAAGTCACGATTTGTGACAAAATGTCGCGACTAACGACAAAGGGCCCCATTGACTCACAGCCTGGGCCCCACTAAACCTTAATCAGCCTATGATTATTAGAGAAATATTGTCTGGTTGATCTGGGCTCCAAGCCAATCAGAGAACATCATTCAATGATGGGTCCTCAATAGAGTGATATAATAATAGTCTGGACCAGACCAGGCTGACCATATGTCATATTATGTGGAACTGACCACTTGTGTTGCTGTGTGACGTACGGTCCCGAGAGCCCATAACTCACACTAGCCTAGCCACACTGCAAACGCCGCTAGCTAGAGCAGAGTCTGTGGGGGGATGTAGCGAGCTGAGGCGTGGTCCTCGGGGAGTCCGCAGAGATGCCGTGAGACAATAAACAGCATATAGACCATAGCGTCCCTCCTCAATGGAGATGTCTAGATTGCAACTCAGGACTAACAATACAGCAAAGTTTCACTTCTAAAAGGATTACACAACATCCCAGCAAAATTTGATACCACAGCGGAGTTTCATTTCTACAAGGATTACGCAACATCACAGCGAAGTTTCCACTTCATCAACGTTTGCGGGGGACGCGCGACATCAACAAAGGATAACTGAGAATATTACCACCATCACATCAGAGTTTCAGAATACAACACAACACCCAGAACCATCAAAACGGCTCCCCTGAGACACAACACCCAGGATCATCAAAGCGGCTCCCCCGAGATTTCCCAACAGGATATCCAGGACTATCACATTGACCCCCTGAGACGACCCCCATACGCCATTCCCGGGATCATCAGCGACTGCCCTGATATACATCAACCACAACAACCAGCAAGTCCCGTGAGTATAATTTTTTTACTTTTATACAATCTATATTCAAACTTACTTTATATTTTAATCTTATAAATTAAACAATATCATCCCTCCTCAGTGTATCCATGGAAACTCCATTTTATGATTTCAAGTGGCGGGGATGGGAACCTGATAATACATTTAGTTCCTCCAATGTGTGTGTATATACAAAATGCTCAACGTTTATTATTATCATCAAAAATTAGAATCTGGAATCTAGACTACGAGTCTAAGACTAGCATTTTCAGGTGAGTGCACTGCTTCAGAAATAACAATGATATTAAGCTAGTAAGTGGGTCGCTTGGGGTACAATAAAACAAAACAAAACAAGATAAAAATGCTCAGAGAGAACAGTGTCGCTAGAATAACGTTGACTTATGAGTAGTAAAGATGTTTATTTAAATGTTATGGAAATCCTGATTAAAAGTAGGCAATTACAATGTATGAAATCAGTCACAAATAATCTGCGTGCCACTATTTAATAATATTGGCTCTGTCATGCTACATATTGATTTGCAGCAGCAGCACAGCAAACAGCACCAGGTAGACTTGTGCAGTTTCTATAATATTGATCTGTCAGTGTGCATTCAATACTAGTAAGAATTTTGAAAATGAGCCATAAATGACCACGTGGAAAGCACACTTTAGTTGGCAAAGTGCCTAAAATCGAATCACTTTGGTGTTGCCGTATACCTCATAGTTGCTTAAAGTTTTAATTAAATCGGTTCATCAGTAAACGCATTTGCATGTGCAAATTCAGAGACAAACATACACACATAACTATAAATGAACGAAACACAAGGCTTTGCTTCAGCAGCTGAAGCGACGCAAAAACAATACATGTGATGTAACCATACCACTATGTCATAGCCTCGTTAAACCGGTTTTGTTTGGTTAGGAACACGTGTCAAGCAACACAGAAAAGCATATGTAAATTTTGTGGACCAAATTAATACATGTTTAGTACCTGGAAGGCATGTTACTATTATTGTGGTATCAACAACATATATTATTTCCATCTATAAGAGTTCAAGTAAAGTGGCATTGGTCTAGCTAGGTATGTAACAGTTAAAATTATCGTTTATTTGTACAAGTCCTAATAAAATGCCACTGGCATCGTGCTTCATGCCCCTCCGCATCGTTGCACCCAACAAAAAGGGACCTGTCGAACGTGGTTGACGCACCGTGTATATGGGTTTGAACACAAAGCACCATTTACATACACTTGACCTACTTCAAATCTACAATCACCTTGTAAATAGCCAATTATATTTTGGCGACCGAAAAAAAAAACCTACTGGCATCCCATAAATCCCAATTTTCTTCTTATTAACACAACATTCAAGTGACAAAAGAAATAGTGTGTTTTGTTACATACCCTTGCCTGCCGTGGCAAACACGATGGCTATGATGACGCCGCTGGCGAGGAGAATGGCAAAGACGACGAGAGCTGCCACTAGACCTGGGCTCAATCGGCGACTCGGACTTATAACAGAATGACAAGGTCATGTAGCTAATATTGTCATCACATTATGTGACATAAGGAATAAATGACTGGTGACATTTGAAATGTTTATGGCTGTCTAATAATGAAAAATTATCATAATGATCTGCCATTTAAACTAGCATACAAGATTTGATTGTTATTGACTGATAATCTCAATCTGCTAATGTTTTGACCGCGTGTTTAAGCAAGTAGATAAAGATTTAACACGTTTGACAGAGATTACTGAATTTTGGTTGTTGGAAGACTGTCATAAGAGATACTTACGTGGTTCTGTAATGTGATGGTTTTTGGTAATGTGGCGTATTTCGGTACGCCGGAAATAGTCCCTGAGTTGACGCATAGGTTGGGTTGCCAATATTATGCCGATAAGGGCGGCGGTTTCTGACAATAAAAAAATATAGCACACATGGAGAATAAATGGTCATGAGTATTCTCTTTTAATTAAGATACCCGTAGACATATCCGGGGGGGGGGGTCAAGGGGTGCATGCCCCTTTTCCCACCCAAATACTTCATTTTTATTTGTATATCCGCTATCAATCATGCGCACAAAACCCATGAAATCCCTTAATATAAGTGCGCCCCTTCCAAAATCCTGGATCTGCCAGTGATACCAGTCGTCAAATTGATATATCAGCATACATCGTACAAGTAACGACTTTATGTGTCAGTGCAGTTATATGTAGATTTGTGATTCTGGGAAGTCACTATCATATTAACTTGAATGGAAAACGCCATGGAACAAACATTTGTGGACAGTTATTACCTTATTTTTACAATCTACCAACGACAACCAACATCTGGATCAGGGCCAAACTAATATAAGTTAAGTGTTTGCATTTATGATATTGGGGGTTCACATTTATCCTAACTATGCTAGACATAGGTCACATCAGGTTATAACATAATAACATAAACAATATATATATATATATATATATATATATATATATATATATATATATATATATGATATATATATATATATATATATATATATATATATATATATATATATATATATATATATATATATATTATATATATATATATATATATATATATATATATATATATATATATATATATATATATATATATATATATATATATAATATATATAATTGAACAAGATCTAGTATATATATATATATATATATATTTGTAAATATTTTGAAGACTTTCCAGTAATTATTTCGAAGACTTTCCAAGTAATAGAAAAGCACATAAATGGTGTTCAGATGAGCTATAAAGGTTCGCATGAAATAATTAGAAAGTGGTTTCTTGAAGTAAAGTTACCTTTTCATTTGACATTGGTTAATTTGGGGGGGGGGATAGAATGATATCACAACAACCAACACAATGAAAGTACCAATATAATATACAGCATATGTAATGCATTTTGTAACTAAACCAATTTAGAAATTGCCAAGAATCCCCATATGGAGCCCCTAGCATATGTATGAGAAATGACATGGTATGAATGATTCCTTTAATTAGTTTTGGCTTGCAGGCGTGATATGATTTTATGTGTATATTAATGGCTGGGAATGTCTCCAGTCTCCATTGCATCAACAGTGTGCACATAGCAACATTCTATCATTCCGTGCAAAAATCTCCGCCAATAACCCACGCTGATTGGTCAATCAGCGTGCTCAATTTTGCGATGGAAAACACGCTAAAAAAACACGGCGCTAGTGTAAACTCCTCACAATATCAATACAGCCGCTGACGACGCAAGGCGTGTTCCATGTAGCGGAGAGCAACAGTTTAGACTAACGCCGTAGTAGTGGTCTCTGCGCGCTCAAAACAAACGAAATTGACTGACAATGAGAATGTTATAATATGATTTATTTGAGAATAAAATGGATTTTAGTCAAGATAGAATGGTGATTGACCACTCGATTATCGTGTCAATCGCAAAATTGAGCATGCTGACGGTCATCATGTTCAATTTTGCGATTGACACTACAATCTCGTGGTCAATTCCTACATTTTAACTATTTAAACCATGAACACAAGTGGCTCACTCATGATCTTTTATCACATCAGCCATCACTTTAGTTGGTCCAATATTAAACTAAAACGTGGTTCTTTAATATACGCTAGTAATACAGTAAAACCTCTCTGATATAAGATTGTTTGTTCTTAACATGATTATATTCCTATATTCTGGAATTGAGATTATAATTTTCTCCAGATATAGATGTTGCTAATTATTAGGCAATCAATGCAAGTAAGATCATAGAACGTGTAAGGGTTATCATACATCTATGTGTTTGAGTACAAACATGACATAACTCATATCTTACCAAAAACACACACGATAATACGCAATGATGATACTTGTGTGAAGTTTAACAGAACTACTCAGTGAAATATTGTCGATATCTCACCCCCGCTCGTATCATAACCTATTAACATTCCAGATGTAAAAAACTAGATCATCATTGCATTTAAATAATTATTTCATAATCCATATAATTATGAATGATAGCCGTACCATGTCCTGTGAATACCACCACATGATTGCCTAATCCAAGAATCCTGAGATCAATTTAAAATTGTTGTGTCCTCTATTAATCCCATGATGCTCTTAAACTAATCCCGACGTGTGAAATATGTCTGATTTTAAAAGCAACAGGGAAGGACGCTTTTGCAAAAGTTCTGCATGAGCTGCATCAGTAGACTAAGTATGAGGAATGGCTTAAAAAAAGAAGTCATGCAGTGTATATTTATTTAAAACATCTATAAATAAACCCATAAGTAAAATTTTTAATGTCGAGTAGGCATTATATAAATAATGGATAGTACCATTGCACCAAGTAACAGTGACATTTATGAACTATAAGTAAGATTATAGGACTTTGCGATGATTTCTTGAACATGTAAACAAGCCGAACTCTTTCAACACCCGCATCGAAATGATCTTAAGACATGATCGCTTGTAACTTAGCCTATCTCAAGGCCTTTAAATGGTTATATCTATTAGAGCTAGAGGCTGTCACATTTGCACTTGCTCTTTATCTTTGCATTTAATATATGGTTGACACGAAGGGTTTATATAATAATAGAAATAAACACTATTAGATATAAGGTCTTTTGAAAGACTACTTGTAACTTGACGCTATTGTTATGTGAACACAAACATATGATATTATTATATGAATAGCGTCTGTTCGACTTTGAACTAAATTGACAGGTTGAAATTTATTTTGACATCTTAGTTTTTTCTACCAAATAGCCCAAATTTAAAACTAACAAATGGGCTCAATGATGATAAACAGTTTTGAAAAAAAAACTTGAAATTTCTCCCTGTAACCTATACTTTTCTTGGCAAATAGCCCAAATTTAAAACTCATGCTGGTCTCAATGAATGTGCCAAATATGAACACATATGATTGTCACTACATATGTGAGCATAGATTGAAATTTTGAGGTCATGGTTTAAACTGTATTGAAAGTATTGAAGAAAGTAGCCAAGAAAACCTAAAATATCTAAACTGCTACACAATGCTGTGCACTCTGAGCACTTTTCATCTAGTTAGCAAGGGGCAAAGTTCACCGTAGGTTGTGGTCACCAGTCCCATAATATTGTATGAAATATGGAAGTCATGTGTCATGCTAAAATGCCAAAATTGGCCGCCAATGGCCTTCTGGAGAGCACACTTTGATTGGCAAAGTGCCACAATTGGACACTGATGATGGTCACTAGGTATATGAGCAGTGTATCAGATTTGGAACTCATGGTTCAAGCTGTATTGAAACTATTGAAGAAAATGACAAAATATTACCTAAACTTTCTTTCAGGAAATCACATTTAAATGGGCAAAGTGGCAAAATGGATTATATGTGATGGCCTATAGGCATAACAGCATTGTACCAAGTTTGAATGTTTTCATCCAAGCAGTTTTAAAGATACTGTAGAAAACCTTCAAAATGGACCATGAATGGCCCCGTGGAAAGCATACTTCAATTGGCAAAGTGCCCAAAATCAAATCACTTCGGTGTTGCAGCGTACCACACAGTTGTGTACAGTTTAAACAAAATCGGTTCATCGGTATACCCTCTAGCTTGTCCAGAGACATACATACATACATACATACATACATACATACATACATACATACATACATACATACATACATACATACATACATACATACATACATACATACATACATACATACATACATACATACATACATACATACATACATGCATACATACATACATACATACATACATACATACATACATGCATGCATACATACATGCATGCATACATGCATGCATACATACATACATACATACATACATACATACATACATACATACATACATACATACATACATACATACATACATACATACATACATACATACATACATACATACATACTTACATACTTACATACATACATATACGCATACATACATACACGCATACTGACATACAAACGAAGTGATCACAAGGCTTTCGCTTCAGCTGCTGAAGCGACGCAATTATTTCACAAAGTGCTTATTAAACTAATGTAGAGAGCATACATGACCTTCGACCTCAGAACCTTCGACCTTCAAATTATGTTCATGTAGCAGAAACAAAATTTTCATATAATATGAAACGTGTGAAAAGTGTAGAATAGTAATTTTAAAATATCTTTTAAAATATAGTTTGTCCTCTTTATGAATTTTCTTAAAGTGACCATTCCAACACAATCATGATTCCCTTCAGTCTCAAAGGAATTACGGGCGACATTCTGTTAATTTTGTAAACACTTTTCCCTCTATCATCTAACAAATTTGCATACACGTGTCAATGATTTTTTTATTACGTACATGTAGGTCTAACAATGGCCACCACTTCCGTCACACATAGCACTAGTCTGGGCACCACAGCAAACATTGCCCCGTTTACATTGCGCTCTCAAATGTAATTCTTTAGAATCTGTGGTTTGGATTGCATTAAGAATTCAACCAATCAGCGAACAGAGCCTTTTACTACCTTATGGAAATCCCCAGTGATCAATCTATAAAATTAAACTTAGCATAGAGTGTCATTCTCCTTCAATGACTCAGACCAAGCCAACACAAAAGAAAGCGCCACCAAAACAAACAAATACGATTTGAACGGCATAAAAACGAAAAATAAATTGAGGTATAAATCAGTAACATAATCTCCCCCCCCCCCTCCAAATGTTTTTAGGATTGGTGTCAATGCTTGCAGTTTAGATTGCAATATGAATAGTAGCATATAACATGCCGTTAATTATATGTAAACCCCACCACTTGTTTATTGTTAGAATGCCATATATGCAATAAGATTATAATA
>CM032664.1:31978805-31997142 GCA_019095985.1 Streblospio benedicti | reverse complement strand
AAATCAAATACCTGAAAGAGCAAGTCCATTCGGCCACACGAGGCCTGTGGTGACAATCTTCTGCCTGTTTGAACCATCGAGTCTAGCTCTCTCTATTGCAGCAGGGTTTCCCCAGTCCGTAAAGTACATGTAGCTGGAACACCGTACTCCATAATTATGAAGGTGTACTATGATATCTAGCTATATAATTTACAGTAGAACCTCCAATTAAGACCACCTATCTATTGACACCACCTCTATAATAAGATCACTTTTCACGGTCCCAAACCCTTCATAAAGCTACAAAAATGAACCTCAGTATAGAGACCACCTCTCTATTGAGACCACCTAACACTGTCCAGAAAATGGTCCTAATAGAGAAGTTCTACTATATATGATGCATTTGTGTTTACTTACTTATTTGGAACGTCAAGGACAATGGCTCTGGGTTCCACAGAGGTTCGGCTTGAGTCTCTCAGTGCCACAAGCACTTGATGGCTGGATCCGTCCAAGTTCATCCTATTGATAGTGTCATCTCCGGTATCGGTGTAGTACACCTTCCTGTTCAGTTTATCCAAAACCAGGCCATCTACGACTGATGCTACAAGCAAAGCAATTATGATATATTATGTCAAACGGGCCACTCATGACATATTCAAGTGGAGATCTTTGTTTTCTCCTTCTTTTTCCAGTTAGAATCAAGTATACTTCTTAAATAATCTAAGTAGCAGACATTTCCAAGCATTTAACCAGAATTCATTTATGCTGCTTTGATATTTACATGTACTAGCATTTTGGACCCACTGTACTCATATCAAATGGCAGATTCCTATGTAACTAGTAAAATGTCAACCGAATATTCAAATATTTCATAGATAGAGTACCTTTGAATGTTGGGCATACGATTGCAGGTATATAAATGAACAATACATTGGTACTTTTCAGAGTATTTAGCATTTCAACTGTAACTTTCAGTCACATTTCTTGCTCTATGCATGTCAGGTCAATCCACAAACACACAAGCAAACAAAAACAAACAAATCTAACCACTATGAAGGTTCCTGATGGACTGTGCATTGGATCCGTCCAAGAGACAGCGGTTGATCTTCTTAGAGAGCACGTCACTCCAGTAGACAAACTTGTCAACTGGGTCATAGTCCAGGGCAATTGGGTTGAGAACAATTGCACCCTGTTATATTCACAACTATTTTAAGTTATAAGCTTTTTTAATAATACGTTAATGCATATGTTCAATGATAACATCACTGAGGGGGGTATGTAGTTTTGACGAAATTCCATTTAACAAAGATATTTCTTAAATTGATGTAAGTGTACATGCAGAGACTGTGGTGTCCGTTTTGAAGTTGTAGACATCCACAAATACAACATTTGTTCAATCACTTTTTCAAATGCATGCATAATAAGCTTACACTGTGTATATGTTTTATGGTTCTTGAATTAAATGAGACGCTCATTCATATCAACTCATATTCAATGCAAAGACGAACTTACAGTTACAGCAATTTGATGGAAGTTTCCAGTCGCTGTGTCTATCTGGACGAGAGCCGGACGACCACTGTCCGTGGCCAGGAAAAAGTTGTCAGTAACAAGACCTATCACAGGAATGAGTCCTACAGTATCTGGTTTAATCAATATTGACAACAAGGTGGGGGTGGGGTTGGGGGTGGGGACTTAGATGAATAACCTATAGTTGGAGAGTACAGTTGCAAAATTGAAACTGAATTTAAGCCAACTTTGGTCCCCCAACTTTTGACGATAACTACAAATGTTCACTGCAGCAACACAAATACTTCATTAGCAATTGATTGAATGCAAAACCAAATTGGAGAAACTTGTGCATATGAGATTTGTCACATCAGTTTTAAGAATAAAGAACAATTTAAATAAGTACATTTAACATGAAATACGACACTAAGATGCTCTCCTGCTAGTTCAGGCTTCAGAGTAAAATTACATTTTACCAAACAGTCAATAAATATTAGTTTTTGTACTTTATGGGCTGTATTACTTAAACATTAAAATGTCTAAAATCTAGAGCATGATTATTACACCAGGACGTGCTTTACATTTTGAATGAAAATTACAACTTTCTTCACAGAATGTAAGCTTCTATTGGGTTCCATTATATAAATATACTGAAATTATATAGATACCTATAAGAACCAGTCATTTTTGTCTTTGACAAGACTTTCGCTCTTGTCGCAAGAGCTTCGTCGGGCCTAATGAAAAAGATCCTCTCACCGGGTCACATGACCACCCCGGATGAAGCGCGACACCCCCCCCCTCTTGTACACAGCTCTGCTGTCACATGATCGCCAAATCCGTGGTGGTCATGTGGACCCCATTAGACCCGAGAAGCTTTTCATTAGATTTTACCGAATTTGCCTCTTGCATGAAGAGCGGTAAAAATTCAGTACTTTCTTGTTGTTGGTTGAACCACAACTGAAACAAATAATGACCATCTACTACTATATGAACACTAACATTATGTATGATAATATTTTTATCAGTTTTTACAACATTTTTAACTTAGTTGTTGGTTGAACCACAGCTGAAACAAATAATGACCATCTAGTACTATATGAACACCAACATTATATATAATAATATTTTTATCATATGATTTTACCATACATTTATCTTAACTTAGTCTATGGTGCTCACGCAACTAATAGGAGTTATAAAATTACAACTTACTTGTTGTTGGTTGAACCACAGCTGAAACAAATAACGACCATCTAGTACTATATGAACACCAACATTATATGTAATAATAGTTTTATCATATGATTTTACCATACATTTACCTTAACTTACTCTTTGGTGCTCACGCAACTAATAGAGTTATAATTTCAGTAAGATATGACAATTATCATTTCATAATTATCATCTTTCAATAAATAATCTTTTTATAACATGTATTTATACTATGCAGCTATGCAACTCGTATAATAACATACCCTAACAGTAATGCTGCCGGAGATTTTAAACATCAAAGGGTAAAGCCTAAAAGGCCAGTTGATTTTTACCTAGTGCAATTATATATCACCTCCGTGTACAGTATTATGGTGAGTTTATTTGGAAAAAAATATAATGATCAAGCTTATATGTTTCTTGGCCACAACCTCATATTAACGTAAATTATGAACGGTCACAACTTATGGCTTGTTATATTTTACGGTCCTACAGATGGACCGACCAACGGACGGATGGACCGACCAACTTTCTATTCACTCACTCACTCACTCACTCACTCACTCACTCACTCACTCACTCACTCACAATGCAATTGTACATAAGTTTTGCATCTTAACGTGCGTTTGCATGCTTTTTCCCAAATCGAAAATACGAGCTTCCCATTTGGTAAATTCACTCGAATGCGCAATCCGAGTCGTATTAACCCGTCATGAACACATAGCTTTTCTAGTGGACCGAGCTTCGATTGGGAAATATCATGATTTACTACTGGGAACGTCCGTTCGAGCGAATTTTCCAAATGGGAAGGTCCTATCTTTACTAAATCGGGAGAGCTCGCGAACGCAGCCTAAATAAAAATCATTATTTAAAAGATATATTTTAAATCTTTGCTGCTTTTAGCATGGATTATTATTATTTGTTGTGATACTGCAATTATGTAAAGTAGAATTTTAAAAACCATAAAACATGGGACAAAAATGACACAAAATTGTTTAAGCTAGCACGCACCAGTTGTGGGTAACTTGTATGTTTTCATCCAGGAGTGTGCTTATTTGCAAACAGTTTCTAGAATCATGATATATAGACTAATGCGCTTGCCTAAGTGTATACTTACGACACATCCACCTGTCTGATCCATCTTCACATTGCGCAGGTTCAGAGCAATCGTATATATCAGGTCGAGATGAAAGACACTGGCCATTGGCACAACGGTATGCACAGTTAGGTGGTGGGCTCGTGTAGTCTGTAACATGTACATTTATTTCATTAGGAAATATTGGTAATTCTATTCTGTAGGTTTCTAAATCTACTGATTTCCAAAGCAGAGGTCTAATGTGCTGACAGCAAGTTCGTGGAGTGACATTTTCTATCAGAACTAAAAAATAGTAATGAATATCAAAATAAAAATCATATGAATGAAACGCTATTCTTTGCCAAATCTACATTAGAATTTTTATCATTCTGATTGGTTTACATAATAGTGAAAACTTACATGAAAATCGCATTTTTTCAGTCTCTTTGAGAGACAGAGTCTGACATTTTAAACAAGCCTAAATTGGGGATTGGGTCCTGAGATTACAACAGCAGTACTTTAATTTGCATACACACGGCTAATCACTCAAATGATAAAGCAATGTGTGTGAAATAGAAAATAAAAATGTAAACAAACTTTGCTGTTCTGATCATGGGACCTAATTCCCCAAATTAGGAATGTTCAAAATGCCTGACACTGTCTCTGTCATTTTCATGTACGGTACATGTGAGTGTTCACTATTATGTAAACCATTAAGAAAAACAAAAATTGCAATGCAGATCTGGCAAAAATAGTGTTTCATTCATATAATTTTTATTTTGATATTCATTTCCATGTTTTAATTATGATAGAAAATGTTTACTCCATGAACTTGCTGTCAGTACATTAGTATACAACCTGTTCATATTTCCGCTATAGATACCTTATTACATCTACGTGCACTTGGCAGTATATTGTCCAGAAGTGTTGCAGTAGATGATAAAATCAACGCCCGCCTTGCAAACGTCAATGGTTCGTTCAACAGACTGTCCAAAAGTGTATGGAATCTTTGAGGCAGAGAAAAATTTATTGTGCCTTGGTATTGACCACTCTCCTGAATGGTTCTGAAAGATTGGCTGTGTACCGACGTTATGCTTTCAAGCTCAATCACTCCTATACCTGATACTTCAGACAGCGATAGACATCAAATGACAAGAAAGGATTCCTGACATTGGTCTTGGCCCGTGCAGATCTACCAATTTCTTAAAAAATCAATTTTGCTGGGCAGCATCCATAGGCAGGATGTCAGACTACAGACCAGGCCCATGGCCAGAGCTTAAAAAGTGAGGAGGCGAAATTTGCTCATTTCAGGTCAGCATCACAGTCATTGACCGTCGGCGCTTTACGTCATTGTGAAATATGAAGTAAAATTGTGTTTTTTAAGATAAAAATGATACTTTTTTAACATAAAAAATTAAATGTGCTAATATTTGCAGAATAAAATATAAATAAAAACATAATGTCCACATCAAAAACAATGATCCATTCGCAGTGAGCATTATGTTTGAAACAATTAGAATAAAGCATTGCAAGATCACTAATCATGGATGATACAATACCAATTGTTTGATTTTACACTAGAAAAACACTAAATTACACTAGAAATAGTGATTTAGGAAAATAATTATCAAAAACTGCGATAGCTATTTTGAAAAAAAAAAAGCAAGGCAAAATCTGAAGAGTAGAATGGCAAGTGAAGCAAAGCGAAAAACGCCTCTGCCACAGCTTCGCTACGGACTGCAGACCTCCCTAAAAATTGCTGTTTGGTGAGCAGCAGTATGGCATGCACTCTCCTGGTGCCCGCAAAAAGCAAACGAAACAAAAAACCAACAAGACAAAGATAGATATAACTACACTGAAAGGTAGTTAACATTAATCATGAATCAGCAGCAGCAGAAAGCAGAAGCAAGAACACCAACAGTTAACAGTAACTGAGTGAAGGCTAGCACATGAAATTGACAAATATTTTTTTTTTGTACCCCAACTAATTACTCAATAAAGTCGTTGGCATCTTGAATGCTAACAGTTAACAACATTCATCTGTCTTTATTTCATAATTATATAGCTATGCGTGCTTGCAGATAAGTCACAATGCAAAAAGATTATTATTAAACTCACCACAATTCCTGTTCATCCGATTTGTCCAAGCAGTCATTGATGTGATCACATACCATATGTTCATAAGGCAAACATTGTGAACTTGTTTTGCACTGGAAAGCACACAGAATATCAAATTCTGAAATGAAGAAAAACACTTTCAATCAGGTTCTATATACACAAAGCTTACACGGAGATCCATATATTGACGAGCTGCTATAATCATAAAAGTATCTTGGCTGTAATCTTCATAGTCGTGATAGGATATACGACTGGTGTAAACCATATGATTACAATGCAACCAGTCTAGTGAACATAAAGAGTTGAATTTAAATTCCTGAATTACAATAATCAAATTATGTATATAAATATCTGCTTGTTCTGGAGGCAGGAAAAATGAGTGCGAAATTGTTGTACAGTTGTTAAATTTAGAAAAATGGAGAAAATGGAGACATAACAACTGAAAAGAGAAACTAAAACCAAACACAGTTAGAAAATAACAATTATAAACACACCTGAGCATGATCGTTCGTCAGGGTTAAGAATGTAGCCGTCTGGACAGATACAGTGTAAAATGTTGTTAGCGAGTGTGCACCCATAATTGCACTCCTTGCAGGGGTCATCACCAGCTGTAAAATGGCCATGGAACAATAGTCTCCTGGTTAACATGGTTATAATTTATTACAAGGGCAACTTAGAATTACTGGATTTGCTGCTATAATGGAAGAATGTAATAATTATCATTTTAGAACATTTTGAATGCATGATTATGGGCGTATATTTGTCAAGATAATTTATCATGAGGATGATTATCTACTATTGCTATTGTGAAATTGAAGAATATAATAAGTATTATGTTTACTTAGTAAAGAGATGAAAGTAAAGGAATTTTATTCTTACATTTTGATCTCGTGCAGCCGACTTCATCTTCCCCAGAGATGCAGTGTGAGACATTATCACAGCGATCCTCTCTGTCCAAGCAAGTCATATTCTCACATTGGAATGCGCATTTGGGCACAGTGTGGGGAATGTTTGTCGGCCGAGTGGGTGGTACACGTGTGTAATTTCCACCCGTTGTCATGAATGGATGTGTAGGTGTTGTTCTCCAAGGATTTTGAGCATTTGTTGTGGCTGTGAGAGTAAAGGGTGTTTGAGATGTTGAGTTAACTGATGGGTATTTCGTTGGAAAAGATGGTGTAACAGGTTCTGTAGACGTAGTTGGGATTTTTGAATGGGTTGTACCAGTTCGGTTGTATGAAGTTGTATAATTTTGTGTTGATGATACTTGTGTAGTAGACTTTACAGTTGAAGTTTGTGGTTTTGGGGATTCCCCTGGTCTCGTTGGTTCAGTACGAGACGATAAAGTTGACTCTGCTGCTACTGGTGTTGTTAGTGTTGATTCAGTTTTTATCGGTGTAGAAGAAGTTTGTGGTTTGGGCGATCCCCCTGGTCCCGTGGGTGGTTCAGTGCGAGACGATAAAGTTGACTCGGCTGCTACTGGTGTTGTTAGTGTTGATTCAGTTTTTATTGGCAAAGAAGATGACGTGTCTGTATTTTGTGAAACTGTTGTTGGTGGGAACGTTTGTTCCAATGTCGGCAATCCTTGGTCATTTTTTTCTGTTGTGGCAGATGGTGTGGAAGCTGTTGTCAACAGTGTTGTGGTCATTTCACCCTTTTCTGCTGTAGTCGGTACGTGAGTAGTTTCTAATACAGTTGTTGGTGTGGCCGATTTGTCCGAAAGAGTTGTTTGTCCTGATGCAGACGTCATTTGTTGGTCGGATTTTCCCGTTGTAGTTGGTGGCACACCTGTTGATGGTGTTGTTGTTGTTGTTGTGACAGATTCTTTCGTAACTGTCGCTGTGGTAGTGTTTTCTGAGGATGTTTTAGCTAAAATTAAATTGAAAATAAGAGCAACTGATATGGTATAATTGTTATTATCAGATTGTGCAAAAGAGTAAATGCCATATGATACAAAAGCGATGAACATGTATGCAGAATATTACCTTGACAGGAAAATTGGTCACTGGACAGCACTCGGCCGGGCGGACACTGACATTGAGCCACGTAGTTCTCTTCCTGGCAGGTAAATGCACACGCAGGGGTTCGTGATGAGCACAGATCAGCAGCTGTAAGTTCCATTTATATCATATCAGATAGTTAAATAGTCGTGATAATTAAGGTGTCGCCTTTTACAGAAGTGAAACAGCTACTGAAATTAACAACGTGTAGATATTGTTGGCTAATAATAAAATTACATTGAATGGCATTTATGAGGTATAACTTCTATGTGACTTACATTCAAAACTATGGCCAATAACTGGATCATTTGGAAAGATTTTTCCATCCTGAATCGCCTTCCCTATAGATGCTGCTGCCTCTGCACGTGTCTCCTCAGATGACGTTTGGACAACGTAGTTGGCTACTACGCTGCCTTGACTGTGCGTGTAAACTTATACTATTATGCTTTAATTAAAATTCAGTCTATTCTACTCAATGTCAGACTGTCAGTAGATACATGATAGGATTGTAGTTTAGGATAGTCTAATGGTTTATGTAACGTAGTTTTGGTATCATTTTAGTTTTTGGTATTTTTTCAACCTAAGAGTGATTAAGAATCTATTTCAATTCCATGTCGAAAACACTTATGGAAGGATGCCAAATTTGACTACCAAATGCTCCAAATGATCAAATTTAGATATGCATCTATCTACACAATATAATTTAGTGTTTGTCACTTACCTGAAACCTGTTACTATAATATCTTTAACACCAGGGGCAGAATCTAGGCCTTCTGTCAACTGAACATAAACCGAGCAATCAGATAACAAATACATGAAACAATACAAGCCGCAAGATGATTCAATTAAGCCTGTATATTCTAAACTCTGACATGTACATTAAATGATGCATATTAAATAAGAATACATTCCTCTGATTTAAAATCCTAAGTATACAATCACTTTTTCAATGCAAATCATCACTATGATATTGAAACCGGGACTTTCAAAATGGTAGGTACACGTACCTGTTGCACCACATGGTTTGCGGTAGTTTTGAACAAGGCCGAGGTGGGGTCGTTGTACGCTTCATTCCAAGGCCAATCAAATTCAACACTTCCCTTCATCTCCACAAGCGGAGTCTGAGATGCTATATCAGAAATTATGGTTCAAAGTGATTACTAGATCAAAAGTGTTAAAAAAAAACACGGCGTCACCAGAACAACTTTGACTTATGGGCAGTTAAGATATGTACTGAAACAATGTATACTTAATAATTAAGAACCTTATGAATTTGAGGAGACAACCGCAGAATGAATTTACAACTTTGATCAATTTTCAGCCAAATATAACAGTGCCGTCAGAAGGTTTTGAAAAAGGGGGGTGCCATTTGTATATCTGACCAACATTGTTTGGTTTATCTGAAGCTATGCGATCCTCAAAATTCGGAGAATCATGCTTGTTGGTGACGGTGGGGGTATAAGAAGAGTGAACGATCGATGATAAACATTGTGAAATGTTTCTGTCATGCATACATGTGCCACAGACTTGCATATCCTACGGGGGTCAGGGGGCATGCTCCCCCGGGAAAATTTTGAAATTTTGTGTGCTCTCCGGTGCAATCTGAGCCATTTTTTTTAGCACCGATTCCTTTATATAAAACTGTCTTGAATTACAAACACATAAGGAGGGATGGGGGTGTGGGGTGTGCATAGGCAGATCCTGGGGGGCAGGGGACGCGCGCCCCCCTTTTCCCACCAAAATAATTCATTTTCATAGGGTTTTTCATGAAATCCCGTAAGTGCGCCCCCTCTTTTCCTTAAGTGCGCACCCCCTTTTCCGAAAACCTGGATCTGCCTATGGTGTGGGGGGAGGTGGAACATTCAAAGCCTCCGAACCTTACGCACCCTACAGACTTTGTGGAAAGCCAGAATAAATGTGGATATATGAGCGCAGATACTCTGAAATTGGCCGATTGAAGCTCTGCAGTTGTGCAGCTGTTTAAGAGCATTTATTGAGTATTTACACGCAGCATAATGTTGAATATACATTATCCCAGGTTGAGCAGGGTAAAAATGATAAGGAAAAAGAAAAGCATGCAAACTTCTAGAGCTTTTAGTCAGGTAAATGTTGTAGAAATCAAATGGCTGTGAAGCGTAGAATATCATATTGACTGATCACACAATATAACTAGATCAAAAGTGTTCAAAGAACACTGCGTCGCTAGAACGACGTTGACTTATGGGCAATTAAGATATATACTGAAATAATGTATACTTTACAATCAAGAAATTTATGAATTTGAGGAGAAAACATCAGAATGAATCAGAATCAATATATCCAGCAAAAGATATTTGTGTTGCCATACAATAGTACTGAATAACAAGATGATTCAATTATTTCAATTATTTATTAATTTTCAAAAATCTGTACAGATATGTATGAGAAAACACATATACATTTCTAACTAGATCAAAAGTGTTCAAAGAACACTGCGTCGCTAGAACGACGTTGACTTATGGGCAATTAAGATATATACTGAAATAATGTATACTTTACAATCAAGAAATTTATGAATTTGAGGAGAAAACATCAGAATGAATCAGAGTCAATATATCCAGCAAAAAGATATTTGTGTTGCCATACAATAGTACTGAATAACAAGATGATAATCAATATTTGTTTCAAATCCAATAATCAATTTAGCTGTTGCTTGGAATATTGATTTTTTTCTTGAAGGGTAAGTGCATTGAATATTATTAAAAATGTCATAAAAACGCTTCTAGAAAGCTCAGTTTAATTGGCAGATTGCCCAAAATCGAATCACTTTGGTGTCGCCTCAAACCTCATAGGTGTGTAAAGTTTGAACGAAATCGGTTCATCGGTACGCCCGCTAGCTTGTCCAGAGGCATACATACATAGTTACAAACGAACCAAACACAATGCTTGCTTCAGCAGCTGAGCTGAAGCGACGCAATAACAACTAGATCAAAAGTGTTCAAAGAACACTGCGTCGCTAGAACGACGTTGACTTATGGGCAATTAAGATATATACTGAAATGATGTATACTTTACAATCAAGAAATGAATAATTTGAGGAGAAAACATCAGAATGAATGAAAATCAGTATACCCAGGCAAAAGATATTTGTGTTGCAATACAATGAATAACAGATACTAATCAATATCAGTTTCAAACCCAATAATCAATATTTGCTGCTTGGGTTGGAATATGGATTTTTCTTGGTGCCTTAATTGCATTGAATATCAGTAAGAATATCATGAATGGGCTTCTAGAAACCACAGTTTAATTGGCAGATTGCCCAAAATCGAATCACTTCGGTGTCGGCTCAAACCTCATAGTTGTGTAAAGTTTGAACGAAATCGGTTCATCGGTACGCCCGCTAGCTTGTCCAGAGACATACATAGTTACATAGTTACATAGTTACATAGTTACATAGTTACAAACGAACCAAACACAATGCTTGCTTCAGCAGCTGAGCTGAAGCGACGCAATGAGGCTATTGGCCAAAATTCATATAAAAATTGAAGGAGGTAAACTCCAATAACAATCAATAAGTCAAGAATAATACTGAACAGAGTAAAATGTACTTTACAAATGTACTGTACACATCTATAGTAGAAAGTACCATATAATTCCTGAGATCAGTAGATCTTAAAACCCTCATATATATATTTTGCTACATTAAATATCACCTTTTTATTTGTTGTTGCCATCAAATTGTGAAATTTAAAAGCATTTGCTCTTCTATAATAATATTTAGGTATTAACTCTGATCTAAGTTTACATAATATTTCATTTTTACATTCAAACATAAAATGGAACTCATCTCCTAAAATATTACATTCATTACACAACCTCTCATTTCTTGCTGTGTTTTTATACCTTCCTTGTTCGATAGGTAAACAATGAGAACTTGTTCTAAATTTACACAAGGCTACACGAAATTTAGCTGGCAAAGTAACCAAATAGTTTTCAATTTTAAAGTTAACTTTGAACATTCTATAGTTAATACACTTTTCGCTGTCATTAATACCATTATTCCATGTTTGAATGAACTGGTCTTTAATATTTTGTTTAACAATTTTGTTAAATATATTGACATCGCCAACTTGTTGAGCTAACCATATATGGCTTATTCTTGATAGATCTAATATTTCTTTTATCTTAATGAACCATTTGAAATTTCTTTTTTTATAAATCTATTCATTCTTTTTTTGCTTCATTACAAGATTGATACAAATTATATACTACTTTGTACATCAACAAAGAATACTTATTAGAATTATTCACCAGTGTTGACCAGAATTTAATCATTCTAGATTTTATAAAACACCTCTAAAGGGAAATGTGTCCTGTTTCCCCATAAAACCATATTTGTATTAGTTGATTGTTTAACATGTAAAATGTATTTCAAAAATCTTATTCTTAGTTTTTCTAATATATCTATGTTTTCAAAACCCCATATTTCACATCCATACAATAGAATGGGTTTTACACATTTTTCAAATAAATCTATTTGTAAATTCACAGGTAGATGCAAAACCTTACATTTGTTTAACAAAGAAAACATAGCTCTGATAATCAAAATCAGTTTCAAATCCAATAATCAATTTTGAAGCTTGGTTGGAATATTGATTTTTTCTTGCTGGCTAAGTGCATTGAATATCATTAAAATGTCATAAAAGCACTTCTAGAAAGCAGAGCGCCCAAAATCGAATCACTTCGGTGTCGCCTCATACCTCATAGTCGTGTAAAGTTTGAGCAAAATCGGTTGTCCGGTTAAAGCTCTAGCTTGTCCGGGAGACATACATACATACATACATACATACATACATACATACATACATACATACATACATACATACATACATACATACATACATACATACATACATACATACATACATACATACATACATACATACATACATACATACATACATACATACATACATACATACATACATACATACATACATACATACATACATACATACATACATACATACATACATACATACATACATACATACATACATACATACATACATACATAAATACATAGTTAGTTAGTTAGTTAGTTACAAACGAACAAAACACAATGCTTGCTTCAGCAGCTGAGCTGAAGCGACGCAATGAGATCATCTCTTGTGGTACATGTTGTTTGATACTGACTGTCACAATATACACAGCGAGATATGCATGTTGAGCGCATTGTGACTCAAACAAAAATTTAAATCTGTTGTAATAAACTGTTTTTGGTTATATAAAATCATTTGCCTTTTTTAAAAAAACGTACAAATTTAAGTATCTAAATTCATATTGAGCATAATTCAAAGTACATGTAATAGGCTATCTTTATGAATTAGATATATGGAATTAAGGTGGATTTTTGAGAAGAATTTCTGCACATCTATATACATAAAAGGAAGAGACGATTTTTTATGTCACAAATGGCTTTTTAACCACAAGACGTACACACTCCAAATTATGTATGTACAATCAGGATAACTTGGTGGTCGTTATAATGTCACCAATTCCACCAAATATATTGGTTTTAACGTAATACGTTAAACGTTTGCACATGTCAAGCGTACGTTGCACGTCACACGTACAGTCATACAACAAGGGAGCTGGGAAGGGTGGTGATTGTGATGGAGATGCATTTCATCTGGTCCGGACCTGTTTTGAGGAGGGGTGCTGGCAGAAAGGGGTGTGTGTGTGTCCATATGGCGGGGCAGGGGGGGGATTTGGCTGGTGGTGAGGCAGGGAGAAGCATTTAATATGTTCCAGATGTCATCAATTTCAACTCGAGCAGCATCAGAAAGGGGGTGATTGAGATATCCATACAGTCAAAAACACAAACGTTCGGTTGCCCTTTCATACTCCCACTTTTCACCTATTCAATAAAGCACAATGCAAACCTTGATTGAACGGTTATTACATAACCTAATCACCCAATCAAGCTAATCAATCAGCTAGCAATGCAGAACCAATAGATTAGGTCCGCCAAATAAACGGCTGTTACATAACCTAATCACCTATAAACAAGCTAATGAAACAATTGTTAATACATGCACCACAATGGATATGTCTGTACCGAGGGAGCTTGCGTTAATGGACCGAGGGAGCTTGCCTTTAATGGACCGAGGGAGCTTGCCTTAATGGACCAAGGAAGCTTGCCTTAATGGACCGAGGGAGCTCATAATTACATGGACTGACGAAGCTCGTGGACCGAGGAAGCCTGCACCCACATTTAATGGTCTGCACGTGTTTACCAGGGGTAGGAGTAGCTGGAGGGAGGGATATTAGAGGGAACTAATGTAGTGTGTGTATGGCTGTCATATATGACTGTGGGAGGAAGGTGATGGAGGTGTATTTAATCTTTCCCAGACCTGTATAGTGGCGGGAGCTGGTGTGGGATGTAGGTCAGGGGAAAGAATGGGAAGGCAGGAGCATTTAATATATTCCAGATCTCATCCGTTTCAATCAGAGCAGCAGCAGGAAGGGGAGCATTAATTATGGACCTGTTTAGATTGGGGTGGGTTAGAGAGGGTTGGGGAGAGAAGGGGGGGGCGGTGGAAGGAAGGGTAGGGATGAGTGGGACATTTAATCTGCTTAAATCGTAATTCTCTATGTGAAAGCGCCAACTCAATTTATATAATTTTTGTTTAATAAATGATAATAGGCTTGCAATGAAGACGTTTTAGCTCTTTTTTCTCTTGAAAACCAAATATACACATTACATATTTACCTATTTAATGGTGTCGTTACTCACGATAAAAATCACTATACATGAGAAAATATCCGGTCAAAGGGCCCCGTGACTCACAGCCTGGACCCCACTAAACCTTAATCAGGCTATGAGTATTGGAGAAATAGTGCCTGGTTGATTGGGGCCCAATATTGGCTCTGTCATGCTGCATATTGATTTCCAGCAGCAGCACAGCAAACAGCACCAGGCAGACCTTTGCAGTGTTTGCAATATTGATCTGTCTGTGTGCATTTAATACTAGAAAGAATTTTGAAAATGGGCTATAAATGGCCACGTGGAAAGCACACTTTAATTGGCAAAGCGTCTAAAGTCGAATCACTTTGGTGTCACATTATGCCTCATAGTTGCTTAAAGTTAGAATAGAATCTGTTCATCGGTAAACACACTAGCATGAGACAAACATACATACACACATAATTACATACGAGCGAAACACAAGGCTTTGCTTCAGCAGCAGAAGCGACGCAAAAAACAATACATGTGATGTTGTAACCATACCACTATGTCATACCCTCGTTCAACCGTTTTTTTGGTTAGGAACACGTGCGTAACACGTCAAATGTCTGGATGATCAGGACTATATATTATAACTTACAAATTGATCCCAAACTCAAGTACCAGACTTCACTTGGCAACAAAAAATGTACACATAAGTAAGAAATAGTAGTTTACATAATTCACTATCCAACATAATATTATAGCATGAGTCAATCAAAAGAAATATCAATTTAAAAGGGTCTAGTCTCGTTCAACCTCGCTCTCTTAACATTAGTTGTATTTGGATAAAGACTAAAAAGGCCATGTTAATCGATGCTGAAAATATTGACATCAACAATCTTCCTTATTGCGTCGCTTCAGCTCAGCTGCTGAAGCAAGCATTGTGTTTCATTCGTTTGTAACTAACTAACTAACTAACTAACTAACTAACTAACTAACTAACTAACTAACTAACTAACTAACTAACTAACTAACTAACTAACTAACTAACTAACTAACTAACTAACTAACTAACTAACTAACTAACTAACTAACTAACTATGTATGTATGTATGTATGTATGTATGTATGTATGTATGTATGTATCCGGACAAGCTAGAGCTTTAACCGTTGCACCGATTTCGTTCAAACTTTACATGACTATGAGGTATGAGGCGACACCAAAGTGATTCGATTTTGGGCGCTCTGCCAATTAAATTTTGCTTTCTAGAAGCGCTTTTATGACATTTTTAATGATATTCAATGCACTTAGCCAGGTAAGAAATAAATCAATATTCCAACCAAGCTTCAAAACTGATTATTGGATTTGAAACTGATATTGATTATCATCTTGTTATTCAGTACTATTGTATGGCAACACAAATATCTTTTGCTGGATGTATTGATTCTGATTCATTCTGATGTTTTTCTCCTCAAATTCATAAATTTCTTGATTGTAAAGTATACATTATTTCAGTATATATCTTAATTGCCCATAAGTCAACGTCGTTCTAGCGACGGGTGTTCTTTTGAACACTTTTGATCTAGTTGTTCAATTGTTTTGTTAATTCTATTTGCACTTACGAACGCTATTGTCTTGCTAACCAACCTTAGCTACCCTGTTTGCAATAGCATTGCCATGCGACACCACTAACAAAGCATAACTGCCCCTGGGCTGTTTTTCACAGTTTTAAACTTTCATATTTTTTAAGTCAGGCGACAACTTTGTAGGACTCTACACGTTTTGAACAGTAGACAATCTATTCTTTCTAAGGCAGTGCCTTCAACAACAAGAAAAAAACATATGCAAATTTTGTATACCAAATTAATACATGTTTAGTACCCGGAAGGCACGTTACTATTATTGTGGTATCAACAACTTATGTTCAATCCATCTATAATAGTTGAAGTAAAGTGGCATTGGTCTAGGTATGCAACAGTTAAAAGTAGATCAGAAGTGTTCAAAGAACATGGCGTCGCTAGAACATGTTAACCAAGTTCAATGGTTAAAAGTTGACTAAAATGTTATGGAAATCTTGTTTAAACATACTCAAAAATTAAACTAGATCAGAAGTGTTCAAAGAACACGGCGTCGCTAGAACAATGTTGACTTATTCAAGTTCAACTGTTCAAAGTTGACTAAAACGTTATGGAAATCTTTAAAAAACACAAAAGTACACTATAATTGTTTCGTTAGCCACAATAATAGCTTGCAGTGTGTCGGTTCAAGAGTCGCCTCATACCTCATACATGTGTAAAGTTTGAACAAAATACATACATAATGGTAAAAGCTCTAGCCTCATTGTATGGACACACACACATACATACATACATACATACACATTACATTGGCATACATACATACATACATACATATGTTCATTCATTATGTACATACATACATACATACATACATACATACATACGTACATACGCATTTTTTATACATGCGTATACATACATACATACATGTGTACATACATACATACATACATAAATACATTCACATACATATGTACATACATACATACATACACATACATACGTATATACATAATACGTACATACATACATACGTATGTACATATGTACATACATACATACATACACATACATATGCACATACATACATACATACATACAAACACACACATACACACACACATACATACATACATACATACATACACATACATACATACATACATACATACATACATACATACATACATACATACATACAAAGTGCGCGGTATTGATTTTATTATTTTGCAACAGGTATATATATTATTTTTTTTTATCATACTGGCTTTGACTTTGCTATTTGGGTTAAATATTGATTTTTCTTGCTGGCTAAGTACATTGAATATCAGTAAAATGTCATAAATAGCCTTCTAGAAGGCAGCAAAATTTAATTAGCAGAGTTCCCAAAAATCGAATCACTTCAGTGACGCCTCATGCCTCATAGTTGTGTGAAGTTTGAACGAAAATCGGTATAACGGTAAAAAGCACTAGATTGTCCGGGAGACATACACATACATACATACATACATACATACATACATACATACATACATACATACATACATACATACATACATACATACATACATACATACATACATACATACATACATACATAGATACATACATACATACATACATACATACATACATACATAGATACATACATACATACATACATACATACATGACCCATAGATACATGCATACATACATACATGCATGCATATGCATGCATACATACATACATACATACATACATACATACATACATACATACATACATACATACATACATACATACATACATACATACATACATACATACATACATACATACATACATACATACAAACATACATACATACATACATACATACATACATACATACATACATACATACATACATACACACACACACACACACACACACACACACACACACACACACACACACACACACACACATACATACATACACACATACATACATACATACATACATACATACATACATACATACATACATACATACATACATACATACATACATACATACATACATACATACACATACATACATACATACATACATACATACATAGAAACAAAGTGATCACAAGGCTTTTGCTTCAGCTGTTGAGTGACGCAATTATTGTTTATTTGTACAAATC
>CM032664.1:31915633-31964223 GCA_019095985.1 Streblospio benedicti | reverse complement strand
GTATAGACATACATATTTACTACTAATATACATACATATTTATTTTCATAGATTGTTCTTATACATTTTAGCATGCAATGGGTGGAAATGTGACTCAGGCCAATGTGTATATCGAAGTGCACGATGTAATGGCTTTCCCGAATGTTTAGATTATTCTGATGAACAAAATTGTACATGCAAAGAAGAGTTTCGTTGTGACAGTTCAAAGTGTCTGGCAAAAAGCTATATATGCGATGGTATTCCCCAATGCAATGACTACACTGATGAGCTAAATTGTACTTGTAAGGATGGATTTTTGTGTGATAATGGACAATGTCTTCCACATAACAAATTAAGATGTAATAGGATTCCTGAATGTATGGATGGTTCAGATGAACGCGATTGTCCATGCGATGGGCATGAATGTGGTGATGGTAGATGTATTCCTTCTACATGGATCTGTAATGGCTATAAAGAATGCAGTGATGCCTCTGATGAACGCAATTGCACGTGCAGTGGCTTTAGATGTGATGATGGAAAGTGTCTTCAGTTTCCTTGGATGGAATGTGATGGTTATGCACAATGCGATGATGGATCAGATGAATGGAATTGCTCTTATCAAACTAAACCTCCATATCCGACAAACTATACACATCAAACAGATAAATCATGGTCCCAGGCATCTACAGATTCCCCATACCCGACACCCTCTGCACCCTGTCCATATGACAAGTTATGTGATGGAGAAATTGACTGTCCTGGTGGTATAGATGAAATCGTCTGTCGTAAGTTATTTGGATATATTTGAAAAGGGTGCACATCTTTTATGCTAAAGAATATATGCTAACAGAGTTGGAAAGAATCCCGTTATTAACTAAATAATACCCATTTCACGAATGCGTCAACAATATACATTGTAGTTGTATACCAAGATATACAATAACAATTTTTACTCCATAGCTACATGCGAAGATTCTGGTTTAGCTTGTATTACCAAAGATGGAATTAGTTGTGTGGAAAAAAAGCATATCTGTGATGGAATAATGGATTGCCTTGACTTGCGAGACGAAAAGGCACCTCTTTGTGGTACATTTATTTTTTGTTCACTCCAAATTTATATAAATCATTCAATTGGCAGTCTTATGAACCAATGATAAATTTAGCTGAATGAGATAGAAATCTGCTATTTTTATTTGATAATATTTATTTATGATTCTATTTAAGTCAACACGCACACCTTTTGTATGGCAATCATACATAAAGTTGCCAGGGCAATGTAGTAAGTAAAGCAACAGACTTGTATTGGATAAATACTATCATAATTATTTCAGAGGTGTCAACATGTGCATATTCCTGTGATAATGGTACATCTTGTTACAATGTTAATGCCTCCAACATTCATTGTAATAGCTTGCCTCACTGTTTGGATGGAACGGACGAAGAGGAGAATTGTAGTAAGTGGATAATGTATAATATTCTGATAGTGATATGATATCCAAACACATTGGTCTTGGTTACACTTTACACACCATAGCCCCGAACCCACCATTTGCACAGAGACAATGCTAGCTCCCAATGCTCCAGCTCCAAAAAGACGCCAGAGTTGTAATTTCGGGTTGGATCAATATTTATTACACAACAGGCCAAAGTCACCGGGCCTTATGAGCCTTAAAAGATGATGGAAAAGCTGCCGTCGAATGATGACTGTGCCGTAGAACCACAAAAACGAGGCCCTTCGACTGAAAGAGGATGTCATATGATTCACGCGTAAAGGTTGTGTGCTGTAGGGGGCCGGAAAATGTCGTAGGTGATAGTAAATGGCCGAAGATAGACGAAGCCGCCTGTATTAATCATTCTCTCTTTTTTTCTTGGCACTGTTGTTGGGCTGCAGCAAGGTTAATTACAAAGGCTGCCATTGGTACAATTATTCTTCGTCTGATCATTCTGAAAACGTGTTTGAGGTTAACCTGTCTTCGGAGACAGAAACATCAATGGTAATATACTTTTGGCCTTTTAATAATGCTTCATGTGCAAATGTTGTGGCTAATACTTACTGAATCAACTGTGACTGTCTGTGACCGCTCAGATCAACTTGATGTAAAGGCAGACCCATGAGACTGTTGAGAAATAGCACACCATAAGACACACGGGAACATCTTTATGAACAGCGTCAGCAATGGCCAGCTTGAAGCTGAAAGACCGTATGATGATCCAGTCAGCCCTCCGGACGACCTAGAAGAGCAAGACGTTGGTCCACATCAAATCAATAATCCGTTTAATACGAGAGCCAACAAGCCAAACACAAATGAAAATCAAATCTTCAAAGTTGTGATGTGACAATATTCGGGCCAGAACCATGCAGAGGTGTCCCGTTTCATCCAAGGAGACACCATTAATCGTGCAGCATCGTGGCCCCAAACAAACTGATGATACAGATGCTCCTGTTTCATGCTTCCATGGCTTCCGATTGTAACGGCAGTGACGGCACCTACGGGTTGATTTGTCGACAATAATTATATCCTCCCAATGCAGCAAAAGAGACCACAGTTAAGCAGTAACACCTTATGATGCTACAAATGCATTCCAAATTGTCGATATAGCTCTCCGGTCACCCCTAAAAAGCATGCAGATCATGTAGCTTGGTGCCGATTAGCAGATCAAAAGCTCACATCATAGCAATAACACAAATCACTACTCATGAAAAAGGATAACAGAACCATCCAGAACCGGCCTGAGATGGGCCATTCCCTACAAAATCTGTCAGATCACATAAAATTTGAGGCCAGATCACCCACGATCCACCGCAGAAAGATTCTGGTGTATTCAGGAGCATCTGGAGCGAGCATAGTCTATATAGATGTGAAATTGGGAGATTAGGCTATGAAGTCAAACGTTGTTCAAATTTTGTTTCAGACGAGATTTACAGCAAATAGTCATTTTTTTCTGACATTTTGATCGGCTGTAAGCATTTTTGATGATCATTAAGATAGCACTACGAAATGAAAAAAAATCAATGGGATTCTTACATACTATATGGGTAATATTTTCAGCATGTATTGAGGGTCAGTTTGGTTGCATTGCTGATGGTCTGAATGAGAATGTCTGCCTGCCAAACTCTTTCCGTTGTGATGGAGTCCAACATTGTTCTGATGGTTTGGATGAATTGAATTGTGGAAACAGTAAGATCAAATACAATTAGAATAATGTATTTACAACAGATGCTGTGTGTAGAATGATATTCTTCTCTATGGTCGCAGGGGAATTAAGGAAGGCAATATTGTGTACTATTTAAAGGTTGCCAATGATCTGGTGGGAATGTCAAGTCACTTGTGCACAATAACAGTGAATTCCAACTTTAAATAAGCACATTCACATATTCATTTTTTTCTAGTCAACAATTATATATTTAGCATACATAGTTTATGATTTTCGTAGATTACTATGATAGAATGCACTTGCATTTTGTATTTTAGGATGCAGTGGATGGAAATGTGACTCAGGACAATGTATAGGTCTTAGTGGGCGATGCAATGGCTTCCCCGAATGTTCTGATTTCTCTGACGAACAAAACTGTACATGCGACGAAGAGTTTCGTTGTGACGGCTCAAAGTGCTTACCAAAGAGCTCTGTATGCGATGGTATTCCCCAATGTGTTGACTACACTGATGAGCGCAATTGTGACTCGTGTCGTGGTATACTGTGTAAAGCCATTGGTATGTGCATGCCAGCACTGTACAGATGTGATGGCAGCATTCAGTGTCCTGATGCTTCTGATGAAATGAACTGTACGTGTGAAGTTGGATTTTTGTGCGACAATGGACAATGTCTTCCACAAAATAGCTCAAGTTGTAATAGGATTCCTGAATGTATGGATGGTTCAGATGAACGCGATTGTCCATGCGATGGGCATGAATGTGGGGATGGAAAATGTATTCCTTCTACATGGATCTGTAATGGCTACAAAGAATGCAGTGATGGCTCTGATGAACGCAATTGCACGTGCAGTGGTTTTACTTGTGAAGATGGTGAGTGTCTATTGTTCGCTTCATGGAAATGTGATGGTTTTACCGACTGCGATGATGATTCTGATGAACGAGATTGTCCATGTGATGGATTCAAATGCGATGATGGACAATGTCTGGAGGACACATTTGCGGAATGTGATGGTATATCACAATGCAGCGATGGATCTGACGAGGATCACTGTCTAAGTAAGTGGATGGCAATGAGAGGTTTACTGTTAACTGTTTTATTAGAGTTTCTATTTCTTTCAAATTGTAGAAGGACATTTGCTTGTTGATCGTTCTTATAGTCCCTGAGATGGTGACATAAAAGGTACTTTTGAGTGCGCAAGGTTTATGGGTTGTTTCTTATGTAAAATTGTCTGCTGGATTCAAATATGCTGGTCCCAAAAGTCAAAGCCTGTACGTTATTCCGCAAATTAAGGTTTTGTCACAGGTTTCGCCACATTTTTTGAAACTCACCTCTCTTAACACAACAACTTATTTGATCATATCTGCCGTATAGAATAAGTAATATATAACTTTCAAAGTCTCTGACCTATATTTTTTCACTTTTCGGGCAATACAGCATCCAGCGATTATAATCATCTTGACAAAATGCATTTTCTCGCATGCTCTGACCTTTAACATGTCAAAGCTATGCATTGAAATACATTTAATAATCTTTAAAACCTATTTCCAATGAGATAATAGTGGAGAGGTGAGTTTCAAAAACTGTGACGAAACCTGTGACAAAACCTTAATTTGCGGAATAACGTACAGGCTTTGACTTTTGGGACCAGAATATTTGAATCCAGCAGACAATTTTACATAAGAAACAACCCATAAACCTTGCGCACTCAAAAGTACCTTTTATGTCACCATCTCAGGGACTATTGCCATGTTAGAGTATTTACCTATTAGTTATTATGTTTGTGATAATTTTAGAGTGTCCCTATGGACCAGCAATATTTTCTTCAGAGTGGTACTGTGATGGTCAAGTTGACTGTTATGATGGATGGGATGAATCAAACTGCACAGGTATCAATATAATCACTAGATTGTAATGTAAATATACTCAAGCAACAGGCGACTTACAGATAATTGTAAAGAGAATACATATTTCTAATTTTTCATAAGTCAAAGACTTTCATATATTTCCATCTGATAACCATTTCAGTGCTCTCATTTGATTCTTACGCCCTTACATTTTCAAATACGTGATATAATATTGTCACCAAGTACCATGTATCTGTGTGCTTAAATGCTGTAATGCAAGGGCAATTACCAATTACATATCCATCGTCTATAATTTTGTATTACGTGCCACTGCTGATAAGAGCTATATGTGTGCCATGTCTGAAAAGTATCGAATGTATATATGCTTTTCTCACATATAGTCCCCCCAATACATATTGCAATCACATTTGAAACATTTCTTGTCCACTCTGGCCCATTTCCATTTTTCTACAAGCCTTGCTGTTCTTCTAGATAGAACACCGTGTATGGCGGATGAACTCCTCTGCCCGGAAGGTGACTGTATCCCACTGGCAGCAAAGTGCAATGGCATACCGGACTGTCTTCACGGGCAAGACGAACAAAACTGCAGTGAGCACTTCTTTTCATTTCTTACTATTGCCAAACACTTCAAAGCTGTAAATAATCCTCATACCGTTGTACGTTTATAGATATACTGCAGCTATACGTACTGGCAAGCATTTATAGAAGTGGGGTATATACATGTAGCCTTGATGAGAATCCATTCACCAACATTTTTATCCTAAATCACCAGTCACCAATACATGTCATTGTCTTTCACCAATCCCAAGGAATTGTAATTGAATAGGTTCCATCACATTTCACACACTTAAATTAAGGCAATTCACAATTCACGCCCACGATTTAGGGCAAATCACCAATCACAGCCTTTGTAATGAGCAGATCACCAGTCATCAACGATATATTCCATCACATTTCACACACACTTAAATACAGGCAATTCACAATTCACGCTCAAGATTTTAGGGCAAATCACCAATCACATTTCTTGCTATATGACCCCCTCTTTATAGGTCTACTTTTATGTAAGCATAAATAATTGCGTCGCTTCTGCAGCTGAAGCAAAAGCCTTGTGATCACTTCGTTTGTATGTCCGTATGTCGGTATGTATGTCACTATGTGACAAGCTAGAAGGTTTACTGATAAACAGATTTCGTTCAAACTTTACAGGACAATGAGGTATGAGGCGATACAGAAGTGATTCGACTTTGGGCACTTTGCCAATTAAAATGTGCTTCCTACAGGGCCATTTATGACATTTTACTAGTATTCGATGCACTTTAGCCAACATGACAAAATCAACATATATACCTGCTGCAAATTAAGGAAATCAATATGCAAGATGAAATCAATATCATTCAGCACACACATGCACAGTACAATCACACTATAATTTCATTTTTGGCTGATTACATAATTGTGTACTTTTAATCAAGATTTCTATAACATTTTAGTTAACTTTTTACAGTTGAACTTGATTGATAGTAAAGTCATTTCATCATTTCAGTACATATCTTAATTACGCATAAGTCAACAGGGTTTCTAGCTAACCCATGTTCTTTGAACACTTCTGATCTAGCTAAAGGTTGATTTTATAGACTATTCGTGCGGCAGCCCCAAAGTTGGCATCGACGTGTCTCAGTACATTGTGGGTGGCTCGGACGCTTATCCTGGAGCGTGGCCATGGCAGATCGCGCTGTTCTTCCAGGGAGGGTTCCAGTGTGGAGGAACCATCATTGGTACCCACTGGGTCATTACTGCTGCACACTGTTTTGCCAGGTTATTTATAGTCATGTACAAATAGCAATACTATGAATTTTAACATAATTCCATGTTCACATAGTTTTAGACTGTTGTAAACATTTGGTGTCCATGGTGTCCACTTTTAAAAATTATTCAGCATTATGTGTATTTTACAGCTTAAGGACTTCGGATTATCAGGTTCTCATCGGAACAAATATAATTGACGAAAAAGAGCATCTTCTTGGAATAGACAGGATTTTGATGCATGAAAGTTATGATACCGATACATCTCTTAATGACATTGCTTTACTGTGGCTGAAAACTCCAATTAAATTTTCCAACAATAAGAGGCCTGTATGTTTAGCTAATGAAGAAAATAAAGATGCATGGCAATATGAGAATTGTTTTGCTACTGGTTGGGGTAATATTGTATCAGGTAAGTGAAATTAAGATGACCTACAACAATGACTATATCCTTTGATCCATGTGATTTTCCCAGTAACATTACCAGGTAAATGTGTCTATCACAGGGCCTGAAGGAAATCTTCGTCCAAGTTATCCCCAAAGGCTGCAACAAGTATCAGTTAAAGTCCATACAATGGAGCGATGCGTACATGAAATAGAGGCTGCAATAAGTTTTGTAAACTTTGAGATTGACAATACCACCATATGCATGGGTGATGTATATGGCAGAGGAAATATTTGTTCGGTAATGTATACAGTTATATTTAACATTGTTTTTTCCGCATTTAAATATTCCATATCAGTCAATCGGCAATCATCATCGATATGGTCATTACTAAAGGTTTAAATCATCAACTTCTTCCTCGACCTAGTGCATGGATGATTAAAAGGAAGATTTATTTCATATCTAATCTTACAAAAATGTCAGAGCTATATTATATGCAGAAGTAATACTTTGTGGGAAAGGGATTGCACACTTTTGAGATCACGACGCAGACCCCAGAACGAACTTAAACGGATCGTGGACTGGGTTGTTTAGCTGGCATCCATTGTCCAGTTGCTTCTGTCTATTTAGCCATAAACGCCCAGACTATTGTAAAGCAAACGCTTGTGTATGTACTAATCTAACTTCATGACCTTATCCGAGAACTGTTCATTCGACTACATCTAGACCACGGGACAATCTATAAAGAAATTATACGTATATCAGGTAAACTGCACCGCTCCTGGATGTGGACTGGGTCACTACAACATGCACCCATTTTTTTCTTATAATTCCCCCATTTTGACACATGTTACACGGTTTGTCTTATAGTTCTCTGAAGATTATGCAATAGGTACCATTTCTTCCTATATGAATCTACCCCATCTAGAGGCTTCTTGTATAGACTATACAGCCTTCATTTACATGTATATAGCATAGGCAGATCCAGAGGGTGCATGGTGCGTGCCTCCCCTTTCCCAATCATTTTCATTGTTTTTGTTTTTGCATATCCGTACCGTTATCGGTCTTGCATGTAAAACCCCTCGAATCTCTTAAGTACACCTCATTTCTAAAAAAACTTGGATTTGCGAGTCAATATTCATCAAACGATGTTTGCATTGTGATTACTTTGTTTTAAAATTTCGTCTGCTCCATAGATGTACCCACTGGAGGACACTCACACTGCAGTCTTTTTATGCTATTATGAAATAGCAGCTTTGTACTATTTCTCTACCAGTAAATATATAGTAATATATGTCGTAAAGCCGCCTGAAAGGCTTCCGTGGCACGCCTCTATTCGTGTATTCCATGTGATAATGTTCAAGTTGTCTCATTAACAGCAAAAAATTGACAAACGTCCCAGTCCGGCACATACTCAAGGGCACGTATTTTCACTGTTGGTAATAAAAAGAAGGGGGGAAAACAAAAAAAATGCACGTGAAACAAACAAACGAGACAAACAAAACAAAACAAACAATTAATACTGATGCGCTATAAGTTAATATGGCCGGTGCCTGGTACTGCATCTATATATAAAATACATGCGTATTAAAATTGAATGTTGATTTTTCAGGGTGATTCTGGCGGCCCAGTTGTGTGTCAAGATAAATCAGGAATTTGGCGACAAGTTGGTTTGACAAGTTGGGGCTCATCCATTTGTAACACTCTAGGAGTTTTCACTAAGATATCAGCGTTTACACAATGGATAAAAGACACAATGGGTACTCTAGCAGATGCACTTTAAAGTGGCGAAAATTTATGTTTTTAAAGCATTTTTGCATTAGGGGTGTTGAATGGTTTAGGTATCCAGCAAAGAGTAGGCCCTGAGTATCAGGTATCTATAAATCTGATACTGGAGGTGGCAAAGGTTTGAAAACTAGGGACATGGGCTCGGCTCATTACATTCCAAGATGTAGTGGGGTGTTGTGTCCATTTAAGACATTTAATTTTTAAAGTATTTCTTTAGTTTTTATTTAGTAGATAATATCCATATTCGTCAGAAATCTGGTTATATTTTGCATAACTGTTTTTATCTCTGACATAGTTATATCTTTTATGTGTCCCATATCCAGAAGACCAGCCAAAGGTTTGTTGTTATCGTTCTAGTCAATATTGTTTCTACAATCTTTAGGAACACGCAGGGCTGAATGTCATGTCATATGAACCTTTTATACACCACAACGGTGTTTTCTATTTTTCTATCTTTATTTTTCTGATGAATTCTCAGGAATTTGTAAAAATTGGAAGCATGGTGATCCCTATCCCAAACTCCTTAACCTAACTATTTTGTCAGATTTTTATTTTTTATAATTATACTGCATCTTATCAGATCATCTTTACCAATGATGTCTGGCAAAGGGAACACCACGTCCTCATTGTAGTAAACAAGACAGTTTATTTATCTACAATGTACATATATCACTGTTTGTTATTTATGTCATACACGCATACAAATAACTGTATATGGAAACTAACAGTTATGTACATTATCAATGAAAAATTACATCAAACCAATCAACTAACTTAAGACGCATTTGTCCTGGTATCCTTTGTTAATTAAAATGGTCTTCGCTTTTGAAGAATCTTTCACTTTGGGACAAAAATGGAAAAAAAATGAAATTAAGCATTTGTCGATTTTTTTTAAACAAAACAAAAAAAGCATGACATGTATTAATCAGGCATTATTTTTGCCGCGATCTTGATTTTCAAAATGGCTACCATAATTCTTATACATATACATGTAAAACGTGCTAGCAACAACACGTATGAATGATATAATCAATAGCTTTATTCTTGTAATGGCTCCTACTTCTTTCAAAACCAAACAACATCTGATCTAAAATGCATTCACACAAATATTTCAATACTTTACAATAGTACAGCTAATCTTATACAAAAGCAATATGAATAAAAACAAGTACCGTAATGAAGGATGAGATTATGATTTACCAACTGTGGTCATGTAAGTCTTGTTAAGAGAAAATATAGAACTATTGCGTAAAAAGGGTAGAGTATAAACAAGATGAACTATTGAAATGAAAGTGTACACATTGGCAGAAAGAGGCTACCAATGTGTCCAATCAAAATGATTAACAAAAATAAACATATTAGAAGAACTATAAAAAGATGAACATGAAATAATGAAAAATGGTATGAACCCACAGGGTTACATACATATATATTTAAATCTGATATAAACTGAAAAATATAATCGATACAAAATTAAGCTTATTTGTAGTTTTGACAATATTGAATATCTATGTAATATATCAAAATATATGTTTTCAAGGTCACTGAATTGATTATGGTATTTTAACTATGATGCAGAGCTGCATTAATGAGTCCCTCCAGATGACAGCCCCAAATAACAGCCATTGGTTACTGATGAAATAACTACTTAAACATCCATTAAGATGTAGACAGGCATTTCTAAATAATCTGATATCTCTGCCCATATGAAATCCTATCTAAATACATAATGTGTTTACATATATGGCCATATATGGACTTTTTCAGATATGATTTTTCGAAGACAAAGAGGACAATACGTTTACTAAAGTACCATTATCCTAGTGAATAATTGATGGGTGGTGGGAAAGGGCTTTACTGTACGTTGCAATGCTCCATTCTTCAATGCATAGATTGCGACATGTCGAAGCGTATATTTTAATTTCAATAGCACATCCTTGAATGTGTTCATCGTGTCGGTAATGGATATATACAGCCATTTCTTAGTTTCACAACACACATTTAACTGACGAAATCATTGATAGTTTCGTCAACAGCTGTTGACATCTTCAAAACGACCGACTTTTCAGCTCTAAAAGAAGCTTAATTATAATCATGTATATCTTAGAATTTATTTGATGACACAGAACTAAATATAATAACAAAATGATACCACATATGATAATAATAAATAATGATACCATAATATGCTATGAATAGACTTCACGAAATAAACTAATATAGAGAGTATACAAAGGCAGATCCGGGCTTTTGGAAAGGAGGGGGGGCGCACTTAAGGATTTCATCACAAACCCTACGAAAATTAAGTATTTTGGTGGGAATAGGTGGGGGGAAAGCCCCCGCAGCCCCCTGGATCTGCCCATGGCATAATCATTTTATATTATCGATGTTGGAAATTAGTATGCATGCATACATGATGTAAAATTAGCCTTATGAAACTTTGATCATTTATAGATGAGACTATATACGGTTTCGCATCCAACTCGTCCTAAAATGTTTGGGATCCAACAATTCCTCTTGATTTTTGTTTAAGTTAGTGGTTTAAAACAAGTATTATCCGGTACTTTTATGCTACAAATTATGGAACAAGCACATAAACCCTACTTATCACTTAAATCATGAATATGAACATTTGTGTTGCATTTTAAGTACTTTTTAAGAACTTTCATTGCCCCATGGTTCTTGGCAGTCAGAACCATTGGTTTCTCTCATTCCAACATAAATCACAATAGCTTCCTACACTCGCAGTGTAGACTAGTCACGTCGCCGTGCTCACATAAAGAGAAGAACAGACTTTAAAAAATCAATGCATCTCAGTATGGGAGTATATTGCTTGTGGTGAGGCAAGAGAGACATTGGATTATATTTTGGTGTTGATAAAGCATACCACCAATCACTGTAAACTGACATAACGGACTAGTTTCTATCCAGAACGTGAATTTAGAGTCGTTGAAAATCTACACAGTAAGTAGTTAGTCTACATGATTATTTGTTGTACAGATTAGATGAACATTGTATGATTCTCTCTATGTGATACTATACAAGAATATGCAGGGAGACGTTCAGTGTGAAATGTGGATTTACGGGACGAAGGGGGAGGGGCTGTAAGTGTGAGAGGATTATCATACGCAGACATGTTGACTATAAGCAAGTGTATAGTACCATTACATTGATAAGCTTTTGGGTGTTATTTAAGTGAAACATATATGCATTTCGAACAGCGGAGACTCGCTTAGTATGCAATACGATCACCACACTATCGTTAACATTTCTTTATAAAGACAAGCATATGATCTACCGTTAACTTCATTATAATAACAACACATGCCCATGTTGATAAAACATGTTGTCATGCAATATAATCTCTAACAACGGTGATTTAGGAATATATGGTCGTAAACACGATACCCGCCCCTTTTTTAGAACACACGAGAGTTTTAACCACATGTTTAGCCCATATAAAGGCCACCCGTAATTATCTATAATGGTGAATTATAATGTACTTAGAGGACCATATAATTTGTCCTCCTCTGCTAGTAGTTTATGTAATTTGACACAAGTGTAGATACCACTCTTTGTTGTTGTCTTCCTTCATGTGCCCCAAATCTAGTCTTCGTGTGTCAATTCCGTTAGATGATATGTTGCCTGAATATGTATATCATGCAGTCTGTTTAATAGATGTTCTATAAGGATGTTATAGTATAGTTCTGAAGACACGCAAGTATATTCTGGTAAGGATGTTATAGTATGATTCTAAAGACACGCAAGTAGCAACTATACATGCATAGTATTATCCGTTAATATTTTTCATATTTGAAATTACTGGGGAAGGCATGTGGCCATTATTTATAACCATGGTGGGCCATAACACGTCTCTAACATGTAGAACAATAGTCGCCAATAACTCAGAAACTACCATAAAAAACTACTTTTAAAGTGACCTCATCCGTTTCAACACGAGCAGCGGATGGAGGAAATGGAGATGCATTTATTCTAGTTTGTTCAGGACCAGTTTCGATGAGGGTTAGGGGGGGGGGGCATATGGGGGGGGGGGGTCGGCGGCAGGAAGGGGGGGGGGGCGGTGAGCAACATTTCGATACCTACACAGGGATTTCGTCGTACAGCCAACTCACCAGGGGCCTCGAAAACCACGCAATTTCTTCTACAATATCAATCATAACAAAAAGTGACACATGAACCCTTTTATTTACACTGGGACTAGATTCCTTCTTCAGACCCCATGGAGGGGTAAGCAAAACAACAATCAAATAAACCAGTATTGTTATTCATATTTACGTCTCTGGCAGTAGGCTAGTGTTTTACGACTGTGTTTCTCTCCAACTGACAGATTGTGCTTGTGTCACGCCAAATGTTTGATCTTCCTTGTTGACCGGACTAAGTGTGTTTGCGTGATCCTTCTGATCTCATAATATGATGTTGCGGTTGTATTAAGTCATGCAATGATTTATCATGAAGCAAATCATTTTCATTTCTTATATTTCTGAAAATAATATTACAGACTCAGTGTCATATTATATGAATACATCTACGGGTGCTGAATTTATATTTAAGATGAGATCATTATACAAGTATTAGTGATTCAGTTTATTGCAAACTACTCTGTACTGTGCTATGTATGTAGCCTATCATACAGTGGGCTATCCAGGAAATGAGGTCCTTCCAGTCTTTCTAATCATTATTGACCACGTCCCGGTCCAGTCGGGCTCACTGGTCACCCACGGTGTGTATTTTCTCCCCGGATTGGATGCCCCCACTCAGAAAATGCTGGACCCGTCACTGCTTTACTTTACCGTACCATAATGTGATTTACTGTTATGTAAAATGTTCTATTTATAGCATGAAGTAAAAGAAAATATAGGATAAGTACACCAATACATTCTTAAACATAAACATTTGCATAAAAACCCTGGTCCCACGCCATGTGTACCGGTCTCAAACCAGTCATATCAAATATGCTGTTTTTTTTAGTGATCTGCTCTTGTATGCAACTTAAATTGGGGTAAGTTGTTCCATTATCGGCTGGTACGCTGTATGGGCGGCGGTGGGGGAATATTTTAAAGTTAAATTGTCTCTAGGATGTGAGGGCACAGATCTATAAATAGGCTTCACGCGGACCCAATAACAACAACAATAATAATGACTTGTACACAATGTAATATCCTGTTGATTGGGATGATGAATGAGCTGTAGAGTGTGGATAACTGCACGAACAACCTCGCCATTCATCCGATTGCCAATTAGGAGGGTTCACGGACACTAGGTCGCTAATTGGAGGCGAACTCGCAAAGGAAGTTGGGATTTAATTATCTCTGCTCCCCTTTGCGTGGGTTCCATCAAGTCTTGATAGGGAATACGTCGCTATAATTGGAACTGCATTTACTATAGAAGCTCGGTCCGTTCAGTGTTAACTTCATTCATTGGCTCAGTTTCTTTTTAACAGAAGTAGGGCAAATGCAAATTGAACTGTCTTTGTTGTATACAATCTGTGCATGACATGTGCATATCTTGTCTAGTGATCGATGTTTCAGACTTGCAGTAATATAGTCACGTGGTTGAAATAATGCTCATGGGATCCCTTTCAATGAGAATACGGCAATTCACAATAAATCGGAACCGATCTAGCCTATTACAAGGCCTTTAAATGCTCTTATGTCACAATTCTACTTGCTCTTCATCTTTGCACTTAATACATGGTTGACATGAGTGGTTTTTGAAATAATAGATAATAGATAATAGAAATAAAATCCATTGGATATAAGGTATTTTTAAAGACTACAACCGATGGTCTGGTGTTCATAGCAATACTATCGAAATATTAATGAGTATCAACGTTTTGTATATTTCTACATTACAGTTATTATATACCTAAATATGTATACTACCCCATCCGTTTTCTAATCTACAGCTCCCATCCATCAATTCTGTATCATATGTGATCATTACAGCCATGTAATGGACCTGCTTAGTTGAAGAGTCAGCAAAATTAAAGAACCCACGGCTTCATATTTAATAATTGATCAATAGATTTTCCTTTTTACTCCTCGAACTATGTTTATGACCTGACGTATATGGAACATCAGAATATTGTACTTAGAAGATGAATATACATCAAATACACGTTCATATGTATTAGTCCACTGTCTATAACGGACTAACCTCATGCCCAACATGCAAATATTTGATCCAAAGCAAAAGCCTTCAATGAAGTACATTAAGGGCCTAGTCATTATTTAAGAAGTGTGTGGGGGGGGGGGGGGTCGGAAGTTTGTTTCTAGACATCGGTGTTTCTAACTTCTGACCCCCCCCACGGGTTTGCAAATAAAACATATGACAACCCCCACGCATTTGTAAATCAAACATATGACCCCCCCACGGGTTCGCAAATCAAACATATGACCCAATATCGAAATATATGCCTGAAATATGAACTTCCGCCCCCCCCCACTTTAGTATATCGTATCTAGCATATGACACCCCCCCCCCCATTTCCACATTCCCTGTGTATGTATTAGCATAACATTGTACTGTCATATCTGCTGTACAAATTTGCAAAAAGTTAGCTATATGAATGAAACTATGAATGAATGAAACTAGTTTTTCCCCAGTTTATTAAATGCAATAAACAAAATGTAATACAAACTGTATATATTAACTTGTCACAATATAAATGGACTGATTCTATTTAATTGAATTCAGAGAAAGCGATTTAATCTTCAATCTGTTATTTTGAAGAAAAGTAAAGAATTTTTATTACATTTTCCGAAAATAAAAGTTAGTGGTTAGTCGAAAGACAATTAAACATAATATAATTCAATCTTGATAAAGGGTTTCGTATTCCATGTTATAAGTTGCTTGCAGTGGCTCAGATAATTGCTCTAATATAAGAGTCGATGAGGTATTATCAAAAACTCTAAATTCAATTAATAGCACCAGTCCTTTAATATCATAACAAGTTAACTTTGATATATTTTTAAGCAGTACAAATTCTTGGGGAAGGCATACTTAAAGATTTTTTTTCCATCCAATCACTAAAATCCTCTGTGAAAAGCATTTTGGCAAATATGAGCAATACAATTGCATGTGTTGGGTTGACATATGAAACTAGGTACAAAATTACAAGATATTTTATACAACCAAATGATTGATCACATACCAAAGAAAAAGATCACGACATTCTACCAACATTTATTAAGAAATATAAACGCTTGTCATGGCCCCTTTGTGTAAATTTACAAAATTTGGACATTTGACCCCCCCAGTAAAATTTCAAGAATCAGAATATTTGACCCGCCATATTCTTCCATTTTAAACTTCTGACCCCCCCTCAACTTCCATTTTGAAACTTCTGACCCCCCACAACATTCAAATTCAAACTTCTGACCCCCACAACATTCAAATTCAAACATCTGACCCCCCCCCCAGTTTTTCCGAACCCCCACGGCTTAAGTAATGACTCGGCCCTAACTACAATAAACGTTAGTGTAATGTCCAGGTCTCCTGTGCGTTCAAAATGTTCAAGTAAAAAAGCGAAGTAGCCTGTTTGAGAACTTTAAAAACTCAATGCTGTGTATGTTATATTTTCAAGTAACGTTAGATATCGATATTAAAGCGAGCAAAAGCAACGACTATATATATTGACAGCCTTGACAGGTCTCCTAAATTGATTACGGTAGAATTGTCATGACTTTGAATTATATTTTCTTTATTCAAGAGAAGTGGGTTGCGGTGAAGGATAATGTATGATGACTGAATGTGTACGCCACTAGTCAACCATCGTAAATGATGGGAGAGGATACATCTTCATACGTTTTGAAATCAGAGTACCAGCTCAAATGAATGTTGACACTTGCACTTGGAAACAATTTTAGATATAGTATAATGAAAGCTCTCGAGGTAAGCTGCAATAAAAGTAACAGTCCAATAGTTGGTATGAAACAGTGTAATCAAAAGCAGAAGTATTCAAACTGCTTACTTTTACTGTGGTTATGATTGCGAATGTCCCATTTATCATATGTGAAACGCGCTGAATAATCGGAAATCGACTCTATGTCATAGGCACCGTGGAAATACAATGTACACATGTATGATCGACGTGACTGCTACAGCGGTGGTTTGCTGTTACTCCCCCCCCCCACCCCCACCCCAATTCACAAAGACGTTGATAGCTCCTGGTGCTCCGCAAGACGCCAGGAATGAGAACAAAATATTGTCAGTCTTTTTTATGGTGGCTCATATGCATATTTTGTGACCAAAAACTTATGGGATCATCTGGAATAACGGGCTGTGATCTTTCTGGTGGACTGGATGAAAATGCAGGCTCATAGGACTATTGAGAAGTAACACACGTTAACAAGGGAACATTTTTATGTACATCATCCGCAATTCCACCTTTAAGCATAAAGATCTTACGATGATAAAGTTAGCTCTCTAGACGACTTAGAAAAGGAAACAGGTCGTCATAATAAACAACTCAATAATCCATAACCGGTGCCCACAGGCCAAAAAAAAATCAAAAAAATCAAAAGCACTTCTCCAGAGAAGTAATATCAGTATTTTACCAAAACCAGGCAGAAGTGGGTCATTTCCCCCATACCAGGAAGGCGGCATTAATCATTGAGCATCGTGAGCAATCGAAGTGTTAGAACGGATACTTCTCGTTCATGGTTCCATTACTTCAAACTGGAACGGCAGTGGCAACAGTTACGGTTTCTTCTGTCGACCATACATCCTCCCAAAGCAGCAGACGAGGCCATATAATAGTTAAGCAGGAAGACCAAGAGCCAGCCAGAAGTGTGCCATTCCCAACCAAACCAGCCAGAGCACTCCAAACTTTAGACCAGAACATTCAAGATCCACCTCGATCGAGATATGACACCAAGCTTCTGGCGTCTTCTTGAGCATCTGGAACTACGATCGTCTACGTGAATTTGGGGGTTAATAATGCGGCTGTGGAATGATCACTACATTCAATGCACTAGCTGTTCCCAGAAACGACTTGATTAATGAAGGCATTCTCGATGCAACGTGCTATAGCTAAAGTCTGTATAGTTAGAAACAAATAAATGGTACAAAACAAATAGCCACAAATGCATAATTTGAATGTATTTAAGTTGACAATTTCTGACCCGTGTTTTTTTCAGAGTTTGAGATTGTGTGGAACAGCATTTGAAAGAGTATAAAACCTCTTCCCAAAACTGATTTTAGAAAAAAAATATAGAACCAGTACTTTTCAAGTTATAATTGAAACAATATTGTATGGGAAAACTGTTTGGGTGTCTGGCATGGCGTTCGCGCTGTAGGGTCTCAGGCTGTCAAATCTATAAGCTATATATGAAAAATCAACACATTCACCATTTTTGCACCACGTTCTTCTTACAAACTGTTATACCCGTTCAGTCATTCTTCACACGTGTCCTCATTTGAAAGAGCATAGGGGTTGAATTTTTATAGCAACAATGTGCGTAAATGAGCAGAAGTGCGCAGCCGACAATTACGGCTGTTGACGTCACGCTAATTGTACATGACCCCGCGCATGCAAGGAAACTTTCACGACAATGCAGATCTTTAATGCCATACTACAGCTACTATTTATTCGCTGTCAGTTTGACCAAGAGTAACTGGTATAGTTAAGTAATGGTTATGTTCTAAACCAGAAGATACTATATCGCCACTTTACTACGTGATTTATTAATATAGTATTACATATTAATATTGCGACATATAATTGACACGGACTTGATTCCCACTTCGGTGTGCTGGCCTATATATGGGGCATGGATGTCAGTGGAATGGGTGTAGGCAGGGACAATTGTAATGCAACGTAGTTATGAATTAAAATATGGCTTCATCAACGTAAATGAACAAGCCTAGGCTAACGGATTGACATGATTTGGCGAAGAACATGAGTTTCGTCTAGTGCCTCTTCCCATGGTGATCGTTAAGCCTGTTGTATAACAAGGTAGCGTACACTCATCTACATATTTCAGCATGATTTGTGACTTTGGTAGCATTTTGAGCGCCTACCAGAGGCTGTGGTTTGGGTGCTAATGATGATGCCTACTGTGAACCACCACTCTGGTATTGAACAAGTCCAATGTGTGATACCGCGAACGGCGGTGATTGTCTGAGCTAAGTTGTGTATTTCGTATGGTTTAATATTACCTATGATGCAGGCGCATGTAGGAAATTAAATCATCTCTAAAAATTGTTTTTTAATTTTTGGACATGTAATTTGTTTTGTATTTTTTTGGCAAACAAGAAAACAAATGGCGCAAATGGATCAATTTGCCATATATACAGAATAAAGGGAACCATTAAAAAGAAATCTATTTACATACGTATCAGCTGATGTGTGTATGTGAATCTTGGAGCCTCCATAAGAAAATGTATGCACGTTTAAAAAAAACAAATTTTATGATGTTAAGTTATATTTATAACTCGTAAAACACTATGTCTACCTTACTTGATATAAAATACTGTGTATAATATTCCAATCAAAAGGTTACCAAACTTGAGATGAAGTGATGAAATATAGACTATGCATAAGAGAACTGATATAAGACGATGTCTATTTTATGATTCAATCCAATCTAACACTGGCGACTTAGTCACTCCCCCCGATTGTTTCTTCTCATAAAATCAGTTCTCATATGCCGCTTTTCCATAACAGTGATTCCCCCCAACAGTCGTTTACGATGGATATGCAAATCAGTTCACCCTTGATATGAGCAGGGTTCTTATCCATCCATTCAGGGGCCATTAAGAACCTCGCGGCTTAACACAGAGACTATTGATATTGAGAATGATCCCATGCATCATATCGCAAATTGTATAAGTCTATTTTGCATAAATGCATATTAAGATATCACAATTCTTATTAAAATGTAAAAAAAAACAACAACATATAATTCAAAAAAACATAATCTAAAAATATTATGATTCACACTGTAGAGCATGTGCATGAGGTGGAGTGCGTTAGGGTGAGATTCATAGCTACAAAAAATGGTATATTATAGCCTTTGAACAATTTTTGGTAATGATTTTCTTATTTTGTTGGGTCAGCTGCCGACCTAAAAGCTTTGTGAGTGTGTGAGTATTCCTCACCACCACCCCATCTTTCATGCCTCCCCAGGTCTCCTCGGCGTATCCATGAACACCTGATTACCCCCAGACTTCGCTGTCCACTCAGCTGGACATAACGACATCATCTGTGTCGGGGATGAACATGAGAGTCCAAATCCTTTTTCCGCCCATCTTTCCCTGGAGAATTTCCTGTATTGAGTAGACACTTGACATATTCTTGTATGTTAATATGTTGACAGCACCCAACTAAATATTTTTTTAGTTGTTCACACAACTTGGCTCTGTTTACCCTATTGATAAATAACGCAATAGACTGGGGCGGCTTACAGTTGTATCCAAAATGGCAGTATATAGTAGTATGACATGGTCAAAAAGCCCACATAGACACATATTGTTTTATACTTTTTGTTTAGTGGTTAATAGTATATATAATTGCCCAGACTCTTCTAATTCGTCTGTTCTTGGGCACAGAACAACGGGCCAGATTGTTATGCACTGAAATAGTATAAGGTTGGAAGCTCTCACGGAAGTTGAGAAAGACAAAAATTGCATTAATTGATGTAGACAATATGTACATGAACAATACAGTATCTTGCATTTACGTACATGTCTATCAAAAAGTAGTACTTGTATAAGCAGTGTGGTTGCTGCGTGAGTCAGGGAGATGTGCACCCACATCTACAATACGCTGGGGCGGTCGCTGATAATATAAGGATCTGTTTGCTCACGATTATTTTTAAACTCCCCTTTGGTAAAAGAACGCTTGAATTCTATTTTGTCACAAACTGTAATATAGAAATGTGGTTTTTAGCTGAAAAATGTGTTATGAACTAACAATATAGAATACATAAGAGCAATACGGCTACACGCAGCAATTTCCCGAGAAATACATTTCCTCTGCTAAAGTGGATTGGCAATGATAGGTATAGGGAATTTGCATGATTATCATGACAGTTTAAAAGCCATTTACAGTTGGCGATGTGGCGAAGTTTCAGCTTAAGGGAACGATCAATATTGCCAAGGGTGGGGTGGGGGACATCGTCGGCTTTCACGGGTTGATCATTCACACTGCCTTTACAAGTCCTTGATCATATCTGCGTATATAGCCGTGAGATATGACGATTGGCGGGGGAGAGGGAGTTGAAAAGGGTTAAAGCAAGTTCAATCAGAATTGAGTGACTCACGTCTGAGTATCTGTACATTGAGTATATCCCTAACAGAAATATTTAGAAAATGAGTGACACACTATAATATAGATTACTCAAAGTTGAGCAAATATAAACCCAACTAAAAGCAACTTGAGATTGCACTCACGGTGCCCCTTTTCAACGGGTGTGCAATAAATAATCGGTTTAATAGACATTCAAGACAAAGAGCTGGCAGTTGTCAGCGCCTACCGAATCAAATGCGGGTATGTGTGTGTCGATGAACGGCTGTGGCCTTCAGTGAGAAGATTAGTCGAGATAAGTGATGACGACTTAATGAGCTTTACCGTAACGCAAGGACAAAAGTGGGGGCCATGCTGAAGGCGGCTATTACCAGCAGACGTAGGCCTACCCGACAATTCAGTCAGTTATCGTATTCAACAGTGTGATGCTTATCTACCCATACAAAGTTAGAAGAAGGGAGAGTTTAATCTGCATATAAGGCCGAATGGGGTTGTCTAGAGTCTATAACTTATGACACTGAGACTGATTAATCGAAGAAATATCCATTATGCATTGTTTTATTGTAGGAAACGTTATTGGCAACTACACAATGAGTAGCACGTCACTTGTCACGTATTGTTTATATAGTGGTGTCTATAGAGTTGAAATTTCTATTATCTCTTATTATGTGCATTATTACAATGCCATATGCATATGTGACATTGCGTCCACGATAAATGATGATAAGCCATAGAATCTATTGTAACAAAATTGATAATAAAACTTTCAAGTCTGTCAAACTCTTGAAACTTCTAAATAATTGTGAAAGCCGATTTCCAAAGACTCTGTATACAATTTCTGTATTGAGGAATTTAAGTTCAATATACACAATGCTTCTATACTATCATTTTATTCTGTAACTGTGGCAGGATCTATAACATAGCCCATAGAGGTATCTATGGTACATGAGTAGACATGCTCCAGGCTCTTCCACTCAGATTCCAAGATTTACCACAATAGGTCAAGAAAAACTGTGTAAACCTCGTGTGCCGCAAAATGTCCAATTAGGACCACCTCTTTAAAAAGGACCACTTTTCGTGGTACCAGAAATTGTAAAAAGAGAACCTGAAGTAGGCGACGATTTGTATTCAGACTACTTGATGCTAGCCCGTGGGTGGTTTTAATGGAGGGGTTGCGGTGTAAATTATTTTTGCCAAACAAAAATGATTTATTAACATTCAGTATAGGTAAACATACACGTTGAACTTTGCTATCAAGATTTTGTTTCGACCTACAAACCTACTACACTTTCTAGAGACGTGCTCTTTGAGACGTATCTTGTATTGATATATGACCCAACTTGTTACACATTTTCTAGTCCTTGCAGGTAATAAATGTTTCAACAGGAGTTTTTAAGTTACTTTTGCAACAACACGTGCCCAGTATCCGAAATGGGCTCAAGCTTAGACAAAGGCGTGTGTCATATTAAAAAAAAAGTGTCGTCTGTTTCTTGTATAATATTGCTCAATCACGGCTAATTGTGGTCTGTGTGTGGTAGCCAGTCAGCCAGACGCCAATGCTATGTGTATTGGACCCAGGGGACAGACCAACTTGAGTCATTCGGCTTCTATAGCTGTCAAAGTTCACAATGAAACTATATTTTCCTTTTGCTAATTATTTAGTCATTGATTCTATTGGCGAAATATAAAGTTTGTGTAATCATACATGTACTGTCTTCAGAAACTCTCGCACACACATGAATTATTTTATAAGAGGTTAGTCAAAATTATTCTGATGTGTGTTATAGTATTAACAATTAAGAACTCAGCTCAAAAAAGAAACGAGACCAGGAACACGGTATTCGTGACGATATTATAATACGATGCTCAAAACATATACAAGGATACCGTCAAGGTCAACCGAGCGATACACTTAGACGATAGAACGGTTGAGTTTTCTATGTTCAATGCAGCAACCACTCTGGCATTCAATACTTCCATACTTATTTCCTTTGAACCTCCCCATTCTCGTCTCCTATCACCCGTACCGTGTATAGAAGCATAAAAGTCGCGTCAATGCGAACGCTCAATCCCCATATATGGACACTGGTGATGGCGGCTATTGCCCAAATGGGGATCAGAACTTTGTACCCAGCAGATGAGAGGTCCCACAAGTCCTGTCCAAAGAAGCTTTTCGTGCATCAATAAGCATGGATTCTATAATGGTAAGATGAGATGAAAATACGCAGCACTTCCCCACTCCAGAGTTTTGTTACCCCATCTACATGTAGTGCGCTGTGAATTGATTTTTAATGCGTCAATCTTGTTCGTGTAACGAATGCAGACATCTATAATGGGATTTTTATACTCGTCCCTGTGTTCAGTGTCAGATCCCCGCAACCCCACCCTCAGAACGTGGGGATTTATTTTAGCATTTTTATCAATAATTCCCTTGTCTACTGAGCCTCCTGGCGTGTGGGGTGCACAGTTCTGTTATTGGGACCAGAAACAAGTGGAGAAAAGGTGAGGGTGTATAACAAAAACAACACATTTAAGAGATTGTTGAAATAGGTTAACTGCACCTCAACCTCTAATAACAACACGATTTTAACCATCCATTAAATAGACTAGTCACGTCGCTGCGCTGTGCAATAGTCCAGACACTGAGCTGATATTATATGCTAAACAGCCAGTGTCGCCCACAAGCACAGAGCCGGAACAGTAAAGGGCACTGTTAAGTTGATATACATTATTTTTAACTTACGGATAGTTTAAACATATCCTAAGGTAGGTTGACACTGCATATATGTTAATTAATGCAAGTAAGGGAAATTATCTTACGCTGTAGTGTGTTTCCTGTTAATACCTATAACATTTTCAATCAATCACGTTAGAATAAATACAAGTCAATGCCATGCTTTTTAAATTTTCTTACAAAATAAGATACTAATAATGCAGTAAGAGAAATCAATTTTGTTAATCAAGTATAATTTCCTATTCATACCATTCATTCCATTATTTCATTCGCTGTCCAATTCAATTATTGCTGGAAATTGTGAGCAGAGTATCAATCTAATTAAACAAATTGTATGGTACAAAATTAAATTCACGTGTACACAGAACTGCTCGTAATATTATTGGCTTTCTTCATGGTTCACGGAGATCGATGTTAATCATATTCTTTAAAAAAGATGAGTAACACAATGGTTTATACCCTGACTTTAAAACACTCTTATATTATGACCGATTATGATGTATTAGAAGTGCTGTTTATAAAACAATAACGTCAATTGTAAAATTGAATGTACCTGGTATGCAGCATAAGGTCTCATTTTAATACAATATTTTCTTTTTCGCTGCTTTTATTCCTCAAACAAATCAAAATAATATATACTAGTTTCGAGATCTTCAGTCTCCTTTTCATTGAAAAGGAGACTGAAGATCTCGAAACTAGTATATATTATTTTGATTTGTTTGAGGAATAAAAGCAGCGAAAAAGAAAATATTGGATTAAAATAATAACGTCAAAATTCTTCCATAAAATACTTTGTTTTCTATTCAGCAAAATTCAAATGGCCGAACGGAATCTTTAAAACGATATTTGATTTGAGCAATGTCCAGTTAAGGAGTTTCTACTGTATTTGGGCTAAGTTAAACATATTTGCATTGTGTGTAAACAGTTCTGTTGTGGTGTGATTATGCGTCATATATATAGCACTGCGCATTATAAATTCCAAGGGGAACATACAGCCATTGTGGACTACATGTGAGGTGAAAAATCACAACAAACAATCATATGTACAAATGTTTGATCACGCCTCCCATGTTGTGCATACAGTTTCTTATGCACGCAGGGTTAATATGGGTTACGCGATCAATTAATGGTGCACGAATCGGAATCATTTATATTTATGGAGTTATGATTTACAGTAAATGTAGTCTTTTTCCCACAAGCCTCCCAGCGTCATGTATAGTTTTTGCATGCGTTTCAACCATTTGATTATAAATTGCAGATGGCATGTACAGAATAGCTATGTATTACTTTGAAATTCGACCAACATACATTTTGTTCATGTAATATATGATGGGTTCCACCAAGCATTAGATTTAGCTGTAGGTGCGAGTTCTCTATGCATACGTTATTATATAAAACCAGTAACCGAAGACGATACTCGCTGAAGGCGAAGCTGGAAGAAAACCTGATAACAATAATGTTCACAAGTTGGTATCTAATCACCGACAAACTCGTGCGGCATTCAAGTAAACTCGATGTGCTGCTCAATAACGTGTCTGTTTGAAGTTTTGGTGTAATCCACATGCTGTTGTTAGGATGCATTACATTGATTTTGCTAATGCGTATATCACTCTTTCAAACACTTCATTGGGAATCAATGGTCTTTGAGGGAGTTTAAACCTCCTGGTATAGTAATTGATAGGCCTAATTAATTACAATTGAAGCCACACTTATCACCGTTTGAAAAACACCAGAGATACAGAATGTGATTGTACACCGGGATTGAATATATGAAGCTTTTCGTTAAAATGGCTGTACAAGTACAGCTTAAAAAAAAGAACAGCGCCACGTGCCAGGTATTGACTTTTATGGAAAATGAAATTGCTTTCTGGACGGTATAGTCCACTTTAATTGGCAAAGTGCAAAGATTGGACTGGGACTGAAATGTGAACGTATCGATGTTTTATATTTGTCTCAAACAGCATTATATTGGCTCTTTTGCAGGAAATGTCGAATACCAACCTAACAAGGCTGTCTGAAAGCCACATTCTAATTGGCAAAGTGCCCAAATTAAGCACATGATTGGCACCTGTTGTAGATATTGTACCAGATTTTACAATGGTGTCCCCAATAGCATTGGCTATATATTAAAGTGAAAATGTTGAAAACGGACCGACTATGGTTTTTTCATAAATCACACTTTGATAAGCAAAGTGTAAAATTGGCCAACGCTGATGTTCTGATGCCCATGTAAGTATCAATGATTTATTTTAAACAGTGGTGAAACGTTAATATTGCAAAAGATATCAAGCAAGTGCCTAAAATGATTTGGTGGAAAGCACACTTAAATGGGCAAAGTGTCAAAAATGAAATAAGTTGGATGTCGCTTAATAAATGATATACTATGCAGTTTATCCAAGGTCATATATGCATGCATTCACTACAAACGAAATAAATATATTGCTTTCGTTTTTCGCTGAAGCGATGCAACAAGGATCTACTTGAACGAATATAGATGGGTGTTAGTGTATAAAGTTCACGTGATAACGAACTTAATGATGTCCATAATGTGTATTATATACATTAATATTGATACTGCTCTCTTCATTATGTTCTGAGAGCATGTGATCCACCTGTCATCAAATATCATCAGGCAGATATCGCACGCAATACAGATGATCAGAGGGCAGCAGGAATGACTTGCAATATGATCTTATGGATGGATTATGTTCAATGAAGGTTCTGAGAATACCAGCCTATGGCAGATCATGGTCAGAAACCGGCGTGTACCTGTAACCAAAGTAGTGGCCTATAACCGTAACATAAATGATCGACCAACGTCGTCTATTGCCTGAATATGTGAATGCGTATATCATACTGTCTGTACAATAGATACATGTATGCTATTGAAGATGTCCTGGGATGATTCTAACGATTAACAAGTGGCAACTACATATACTGTACAATTCACGAATATTGTTGATTTTGTTACGGCTACTGTGTTTATGTGACCATTACCTGCAACCATGTGGTGGCCTTGGTGGGCCATTATCTGTCTCTAACACGTAAAACAATAATCACGAAGTACTAAGAAAATACCATATTGCAATCATGATAAACCTGGGCAGTAGAATTTCACATGTAGGTTGATTTCATACAAACTTTAAACAGAACACATCAGACTCTAATAAGATCTAAAAAGCATCAAAGATTTATCTACTGATCGATGTGGTCCGCCATAGTTATTACACATACATGCCGCTATTTTGGTTACATATACTGGCCGGTTTCGGACGGTGACCGCCGGTAAGTTGCAAAGAAATTCATACAAGATGAAGTGAGCCAAAATAGTAATTTCTTGGTACAGCTGTATCTCACATGATAAATGATATTGAACATTACATAAAGGACAACTAAAATAAATTGGCATTTTTCCTTCAGTTAAAACAAGATTAGATCTATTGCTGGCAAGTTAATCATTTGTGTAAAGCCTATTGAATCTCACCAGACACCATGCACACACATTTTACGGTTACAAATCTTGCAAAAATTGCTTCAAATAGATTCAATGGTCTTTATACTAATGCTTTACTTGCGAGCAATGCATAATATCCGTGAAGAAATGTTAATTTATCAGAGTATGTCTGCGGTCACCCCGTGAATTTTATGATAGAATAAGCTGATAATTCATTATACATAATTTATCACACAATCTATGGGCGAGATTGTTCAATGAAATACTAGCAAATGCTGAGAGTAGGCGTCAAAGCAGTTAGTATGGATTGTAGAAACCCACTAAAGTCCAAAGAAAATCAAGTGAATGAACATTTCTACAGATGATGCCTGTAAATACATGAAACTCGAGTTTATCGGGCCGATATTTCTCACAGACTAGCATGGGAGTGTGATGCAAAATAAAGTTTACCGCAGTGGAGTGTGTTCTTGTGTATTTTGAAAGATAAAGGTTTACAGAAAAGAGTGTGTTCTTGGCAAGTGTGAGTCTATCAACTTGTATAAATTCATGTGAACAGTTCCTGGAATTCGTGGCCGTCGAAGCCTTATAACAGGAACCAGGACGCGTAATGTGATAACACACATCTTCCACTGTACAGTATACGTGAAAATACTCAACTATGAATGACTGATACCACTCTGAGATCCACTGTTTCACACTTCCCACAGCCAGTAATTAAAACATTGACATTTGCAACTATGGTGATCAATAAAGAAAAAGGATATAAATAGCATGCACCCACATTGTAATTTAGTGAGAAAACCTAAAGTGAGCAAGAAACGTATCATTGCGGGCTTGATAAGAGTCATTGCGTGACAGACGAGGAGCAGCAGACCCCGAGAGAGAAAAGCCTGAATTGTGGAGACCGGGCACGTAACTTGCCGCTCTTGTTCACACGGATGATTTATATCATCGTGTGGAAAACAGACAGTTATAAAAAACATGGCGTATTCCCTGTAGGCGGTCTGTATTCGCCATCCTGTAATATAACATGATATGAAAGCAAATGTAAAACGCAGCCTGTTAGTAGACTTCTTATAATCCTGGTCGGGTATGTGTCGTCATTTCCATTCCAATTCAATTACTCGAAGACGGGGTCGTAGGCAGATATGTTTGAACTCTAGATCTATGACAGGAGAGAGCACATTGATGACGAATCGTTTGCTGGATATAGTCTACAAACCGGTAACGGTTGTTTTTCTCCCTACAACTGTAGCATTTCCATAATATACAAGCTGTAGCACTACCAAAACAAAATGTTGAAAGACGAATGAGTAACCACGTAATAACCCTATATCGGGAACAGCCACTCCAGTGTTCATTAGGAACCCCGGACGAGGGCACCAAGATCTCACTGATGCTCACCATGTAATTGCTGCGGATATGACGGAAGGTCGGTGACCTTTTTATGATTACCGCTTTCGCTATGATCATAATCTTAGATAATCCATAGCATTCTCCATGAAGCATAAGTCCACACAAGCACCTATCAAAGGTTGCCTGCGTCGGAAGAGGTGACATAGACGTCATGAAACTTACTAGGAAAACAACGTCATTGGGAAAAAAATAAGAATAAAAAATGTTCCAGTTTCTAGGTTGCAATCAATTGCATTTCAAACATCGGGCTATGATAGGTACATACACACAGTTAAATCTGAATAGTGGAAAGAGTATAAAACAGTACGGTTGTATTTGCACAAAAGGAAATTCGGCCAAGTACCATCCAGTACACAATAAATGCTCGTGTCTTGGTCGAGTGCTCGATCATCTCACGGGCCCAGAGGGAGTGAAGAGACAGTGTTTTATGGTTATTATCGGCAACCAGCGGCGTCGCCCGGGATGTTGACACTACCCCGACAAACTAAACACGCGTGGTTATCAAATATATAACGGGTTGTGATACATATATTGTTAATGCTACATAGATCAATATCAGGCTATAAGCACACGGTGAAGCAATCATATGGATGTTTTACCCACGTTTTTTTTATGGGCGTATAATGAAGCTATTGATATGTGCACTGATTGTTTTGCAGCCTTGGCCTAGTGGTAAGGGCTTGATAAGATTAGGACAGAGACCTCATATTAACAGACAGCGCCGATGGAACATAGCAGTTTTTATTGTACCCTCCTGTAATATAGTTACCAGGCGAGGCACAAGATAAAGAAAAGCAGTACCAATCCTCAAAATTTGCTTCTGTTATTCTAAATGCAGCAGAGATGACATGAAAATGATATCAGCACTGCATGACGAATTCAACAAATGTATATCATACAAAGGTTATCATTTCTTAACGTTAAGATATTTGATTAAACATATACAATCCTTGAATAAATGTCGAGTAGACCTACTGTTTATGAAAAGCAGAAAAAACGTTCTTTTGAAAGGGAAGGTTATTTCTTAAATTATCTTCTAGGGGCGTGTTTTAGAAGTGATTGGTGATGACACACGTTTCTCTCATCGGTATTTCTGAGAAATATGCTGACAGCTATCTTTAAGATGAGTCGGGGAGTTTGGCAGCTGTGTACCTGTCTGCTGTTGTCAACCTGCTTGCCAAGCTGTTAAAATTACCCACCATTGCCTGTCCATAATTACAAGCTGCCAGAATAGTTACAAAATAACTTAACCATCTTCGAGATCCACTGTCTCCATTGTAGAGCTGTCTTGTCGAAATATGCAGTAAAATGTCACTTGCTAAAAACATAAACATTGCCTGCCGTTAAACTGTCAGTAGCAGCCGCAAGTGTGTGATTGTTCTGGCAAACCTTGTGAACGAAGGTTCCAATTCGGGCTTATTTTATGTTGCCGTGTTTGTGTACTTCTGCTAAATGAATAACACTTGCACCTAATTCCCTACTCATTATATTTGAAGGATTGATTCCAGCGAGTGTCGGCCAATGTACATATTCTACTACCAGCTATACCGAAGGCATTCTGGTTGTTTGCGTGTGAAAAATGGCACTTGTTTGAGTCCACACTTTTCTGCCTTTCGCGTCTTTGGTCACGAGGATAGGAAAGATTGATTGAAGGAAATGAGTTTGAAGAGTGACCTTGGGCTGTGCGTGTGTATTGGAGGAATTCAGTGATACGTGAGACACGCGACCATAAAGCGTAACGCATTAGCAGGCATGGCGACAGACTCTTTTTGTTGTTGCAAACAATTTGTTAATATCGGGAAATGCAATATTGGATATATTGGCAGCCCATGCTCAAGCAAAAACGTATTCACACATACGATACTAATAAACCATTTTAGTTGCATTGTAAACGTCTTGATGAGAATAGCCCTATTAGAATTATATAATGTGTGTAGAAAAGGCCAACCAATAAAGAGGTTATCTAGTACTTCCGTGGCCGAATGGATGGGGAGTTGGACTCGTGACCAGAATGTCGTGGGTTCGATTCCCGGTCGAGTCTGGTGGTGAGTGTTGAGTAAACTTTCCCCTAACAGTTTGCACGCTGCTCCGTGGTACCTACACGTAAAATTTGTACAGGTAGGCGAGTTATTAGCACGTGTGTGCTACAGCAGCCAATGCTGTATGCAGCCAGTGCTAGCTGTATGCTCTCCAGGGAGTTGAGGGAGGTAAAAGTTGAGTAACAAAGACGCAAATGACCTCGTGTAAATGAGTCGACTGAGCAGTAGAGCCCCTGGATAGTGGACTATAAACCTTCGACATTTACATCTTTCTCACCCAATGACATCACATGTTTATAATATATATAATCTAGAGAGGCGCACAATACAACTAACCATTATAGGTTCATGGGTGGACGATAGGCGAGTGAAACATCAGTCACAGACCCTTTTGATTGTTCACGTTAAACGAAATTGCCCTCTCTATGAATTTGTGAGTTACATTCCAACAATAAATTGTGATATATTCATTATATTGTCTAGAGTTAAGTGGAATGCACGTACAGGTACGTGTACATGCAGCTAATGATTGTTGGAATACGTGCACCTGTTGACTTTGAAACGAAGTGTTGTATTGCATGCTATATTCATAGCAGTAACGTCACCATTGGAATGTTTAAAATTGTGTTTGAAAAATGTGTGATGTTTATGTAGTGTAAACCACTACCTGAATTGCACACCAGTACATATATGTATGTGTATGCTACTTGAAATGCACAATCGCTCATGCCACATTGTACAAATAATGCACAGCAGTTTTATAATATGCTCACCTGAAAAATACACTAATGCATGTAATGTCATGGTCATTGTCTCTATTAAGTAATGACAGTACAAAACGTATGCACATACCTCTAACTAGGGATGGAAAAGGAGTGAGTAAGTAATGAATACTGAGAACAATCTTTTGCCGTGAAATTGATGACGTACACTTTGGAAGATGTATTGTAATGCAAAAACATCTCTAGGTCTGTTGATAATCACTTCGTTTCCGTTCCCAAGTTCTGCGAATAGATTTATAATAAATGGTGGAAGGATTTTGAGATACAGATTTTGATATTCTTTTCTTGTATAATCAGTAGCGCAATGGTTGTTTGTTTACTGTATTTCTTTGACTTCAATTGGATATAGAGGCATAGTACTGAATGCATTCAAACACTTGTATTGGGTAATATGTAAAATTTGAGTTGTATACTAATATGAAATAGGGCCTTCAGACTTCATCATTATCATTACAAACGCTATATAATTGGAGACCCAGAACTGTCCCACGGAATATACACATAAAGTACGCATTATCGTGTATTAACATGCACATGATCTCCCTCGAGGCCTCGCCAGCAGCGCGTCATCCATATCTATCACATGCTGATCGCACGTGCGTGAGACGTGACGCAATGGCGTCACCGCGCAGACGACCCAATGCAAGCAGACGGCGCATGTGTATGGGTGTGGACACGGGGTTTGGATCAACGACCTTAACAGAATGACATACAGGAAACTATAATCAAAGAGGATAAACTTCTCAGTTGATTTACTTGTCATTTACACAAGCTTTAGACCAACCCAACTATCCTTGCTATAGTCAAAAAGAATGAATAGAAAGGTAATGGAATATGGGGATTGGGGGAATGGGACCGCTGGTGTATCCTATTTTTTTCTCTGCAATCGTCAGCGACCGTATGATGACTACAGACATGCATTTATCTTATTTCACTATTGATGTTCATAGTTAACCCAGTTTTACTACATGTACAGCTAATTTGAATTTAATATTATTTACGTAGGTTAGTATATTTGGAATGTTCACGCACCTGAATTTTTCAAATCTAAAGGCATCGAGAAAAGTCTTTTTTTCGAGAATATCTAGATAGTTGCTTGAGTATGGTAAAAATAACTAAAAAGTAAGAGGTATAAACACTGGCAATAATTAAACTAGATCAAAAGTGCTCAGAGAGCACAGCGTCGCTAGAGCAACATTGACCCATGGGTAATAAAGATGTTTGCTTTGCAATCAAAGCAGAAAAAAGTCTTACTTGATGCGTGACTCATCCTACATCAATGTTATTGGCATTGCATTGCAGGCGCTTTCTAAACATGGCGAAAGTAAATATCTATTGCCCATGAGTCGACCTTAATATGGTTACGCTGTGGTCTCTGAACACTTTTATTTCCAATATAACCACTATGCCAATTCGATGGTCATGTTCGAACAGTATTGAAACTATAGTGGAAAAATAGAAAGATAAATAATTAAAATGGTCCTCTGAAAGGTAAACTCTAATTGGCAAAGTGCCAAAATTGAATACATTCAATGTTCCGTAGGCATGTAAGCATTGTACAAAGTTTGAATGCTTTATCACAAGCATCAACAAAACTATTGCAGAAAATGTTGAAAATGGACCCAAAATGGCACTATGGAAAGCACACTTTAATTGGCAAAGTGCCAAAAATCCAATCACTTCGGTGTCACGTCATACCAAATAGTTGTGTGAAGTTTGAATGAAATAGGGCGAAGCATAAAAACTCTAGCTTGTCCGGAGACAAACATACATACATAGATACATACATGTACATATAGCCAGAGCAAAGGGTGACGAAATTCAGCATAATTAGGCAAGTCGTGTTAAAAGCATGAAATTTGGCACAGATGAGGAGAAAACATATATCTTTAAGATTTGGATGTGGAGGCATCGCAGCTTTTGCCTCGTTTGGGTTTGGCGGCCATTTTGTTTCCACCAGTCGATTGAACACATTTCTGCTAATATCTTTTTATCTAAAGAGATATCAATGTCAATGTAGTAGATTTTCCTATGTTTTAAGGTCAATCATTAACATAAACCGTACAAAAGATTATTTAAATGATGTTTTATTGAAGGAAATTATATATAATGGTACCTATAACCATAAATGGTACCCGTAATTGGTAACAAAGCTGCATATTCAGTCAGTTAGTAGAGTTGCACTCCCCCATCAGAAAGCACAAAGTTGTGCATTTTAAGCTAACTTTTTACACTTGCAGGCTACATTGCAATCTTTTTTTACATTGACAACATAATAACCCCTGTTCTGACATTCTGGGGGGGTAAAGTTGACTCCTAATGGACTCCAGCCAGTACAGTGTTTCAGCCCCATTGCGTAGGAGATGGCAGACTTTGTATTCTATTCACATATTGAGCCTAAACAAATGCACCTTGAAATGATGCTCCTGCAATATGTTGTTTAAATGCATCTAGAGTTGGTGGAATATGTTCATGGCTCATTTCATGGCACTGGTATTTCTTTGTTCCAAACATAGATGATGAGTCCCTGCCTGTGACTAAACAACTCTGACTATACAAAAAGAAAGTATGCAACAACTATAATTTAAGATATGAAACTCTATCAGCTGCCAGATTCATCAACAGTAATTCCAACAGTGTTTGTTTTTAAAACAGACAAGTTTTAAGTACAAAACCTATTGGTACTCAAACTCATACTTTCCAGACCTTGAAATAAACGATGTTATTGCAGCGGAAATCAGGTAACAGGTAATTACAAATTAAATTATGAAAATAGATATTCGATCAATCAATCAATCAGATCCTAAGTTTATTTGAGCGGGCCCCTAATTATTCCTCATTCAGAGGACGTTGCCTGGCTGCCAGTCTACATCTCAATCGTCCTTTCAAGCCTTTTTGGTCACCAGGATCTATCAGACCCGTGCTCAATCTTTCTACATGACCGCACTTCCAGTCTGTTTTGGTCTTCCCTTTCCTATCCTTCCTTCTATTTCAAGTTTTTCTTACTTTGCTAATCAGCCAGAGCTGTGCTCAACCTAATCTTGCCATCTCAGTCTCCCTTTACGAAGCACACTTTCAATATCTGTGATACACAATTTCTCCAAAAGGCTCTCTGTACTTGTATCATTGTTAAACTTGAAGGATAACGCGTATTTCTCTAGCTTTTTTATTGGTCACTTGATGATTACAGAACTCTCTCAATCATGCCTGGATCATCCCTAAATACTCTTAGACTATTCCGTTCGGTGTCATATGGTCAGTGTACGGTCACACTGCACATCCAGCAGATCATAGCTCTGTCAATTCTTCTCACATGATTTACAGTACTGGAAGATGCTACCCACTTCTCAGACCCATGAATCATAGCACTGCGTAGACAGATTTAATACACTCTACCTCTTGAAGAAAAAGGAATGTGCCATGGTGGTTTGGCAGTTTGGCAGGAGCTCACAAAATTTGCCCGATGTATATATCCTTGAATGAGTTCATCGTTTGGTTATATGAATAAATCAACATATTTCTTCAACACTAAATTTACCTTATTATTTGCAGTTTCGGACCATCGACTGTGTCTATCCTCAGAATCTCACACTACGCATATCAGTTTGACGGACAAAACTGTAGCAAAATTGGTTAAGTAAGTTAGGCCTCCAGTACGCCCCGACTCATTGTAGCATGGTCACAGAGTATAAATTGCCCCCTATCATTAGTTGGACTGGAGTAGTTTAAGTTTCCTTTGGCTGCACACACCTTGATAGGCTTAGTTGTTGTTCTATGGCTACTGTAGGATTAGAGAACTAGTACTCTGCTGCACTGGTGCAGAGCCAAATAGCGGCAGTTCTCTCTTATATTCTGGATGGGCAAGTAAGGTTGTTGACCTATTCTTCAGAGTAGACCCTCATTCACTTGTACCACTGAGGCTTGCCTGTGGCTTTCCTCCCGCTCATTGACATAGTTCCACGTGGCTGTGTGTGGGGTACGCCTGAAGCAGTGCGTGGCAGCACTGCCTGGTGAAGTCCTCATAAAGAGGTCTCTCTTGAAGCCCAGGGGGTGAACACCATCTCAGCAGTAGGTGACTGAAAGCCAGGCCTTGACATATGTGGAGAGCAACTGAACACAACGAGGAGTGTCATAGAGAAGCGCAAGACCACCCCAGGGTCGTAGGTGGGCTACTGCTTGCCGCGTCACCCCAGGGACGAAGCTGTCAAGTGGAAGGTGGTGATTGCACAAGGCCGGGCAGTGGCTTATACTGTCAATTTCTTCACTGCTGGAGCTAACTCACAGTCTCCATCACTGGACAACATATCACCTAAGTAACAAAACTCTCACAACCTCTAATTTGTGTTCACCTACTGTTGACCTCCTTGATTAGCCTTACACCTTGGATATGTAGTCAGGATCAGGTTTGAGAATACCCTCAATTCCGCTGCACCTTTGTGTACCCAACATACACAACTGCCACAGTACATGGAGTGTCTCGCTACCCCTATACTTTCAAAAGACCTTATATCTAAGTGTTTATTTCTATTATTGCATGTCAAGCATACATAATAAGTTCAAAGATTAAGAGCAAGTACAATTTTGACAGCCTCTAGCTCGAATAGATTCATGTCTGATCATTTAAAGGTCTTCTGATAGGCTACGCTACCCTTTGCAGGCATACAGTATTACAGCACATGAGTATTCTCCACCTTTGAGAAATTTATCTAGGTGTGACCCAGAGACAACCAGAGTGTTTTGTTTATACAATTACATATAGATCCCACATGTCAACGAAAGCCAGGTGGGCATCCTTGGCTTTTCATCCTGGTCTGCTTATCACACTGAACAGTTTCAGTCACAAGGTGCAGAGGTCATTCATTTGTACCCTGCTATATCAGCAAAGCTTCCACTTTTCTCTGCAAAGTCAAAATCACATTCAGTTGCAATAATCAGTGACTCATTGGATGAAATCAAACTAGCTGTTGAAAAAAATAAATTTAGGCCAAATACCTATCATGACCAACCCCTATTTGCAGTATTTGCAGTAGCTAAAGATATCAACTCTACCAGTATTGAACCGTTTGTAAAAAAAGTGACAAATACATGTAACACGAAACATATTCCACCAACTCTAGATGTATTGAAACAACATATTGCAAGAGAATCATTTCAAGGTGCATTTGTTCGGAATAGAGTACAAAGTCTGCCATCTCTTACGCAATGGGGCTGGAAACATGGTATTGGCTGGAGTCCATTAGGAGTCAACTTTACCACCGTCCATAACGTCAGCACAGGAGTTATTGTGTTGTGGATGCAAAAGGGGTGCAGTGTAAGATACAAGTGTAAAAAAGCTAACTTAAAATGCACTGCTGTGTGCTTTCCTGATGGGGAGTGCATCTCTACTAACTGACTGAATATGCAGCTTTTGTTACCAATTACGGGTACCATTTATAGTTATGGGTACCATTATATATGATTTACAGCAATAAAACTACATTCAAATAATCTTTTGTACGGTTTATGGTAATAATTGACCTTCAAAACATAGGAAAATATACTACATTGTCATTGATATCTCTTTTAGATACAAAGATATTAGCAGAAATGTGTTCAATCGTAATGGCGGAAACAAAATGGCCGCCAAACCTAAACGAGGCAAAAGCTGCGATGCCTCCACATCCAAATCTTAAAGATATATGTTTCTCCTCATCTGTGCCAAATTTCATGCTTTTAACACGACTTGCCTAATTATGTCACCGTTTGCTCTGGCTAATAGTTACAAACGAACTAAATACAGGGCTTTCGCTTTGAAAAGCTGCTGAAGCGACGCAACAACATATTTCAATGTTCTGCTTATCAACACGAGTAGAGGCATGGGCATCATATTGAAACGATTTCTATAGAGAAAATCTAGATGGAAACAAAAATATCTCTCGTATATTCTACTCAAAACTTTGTAACTTTGCAAGCTTGAAGCAATGTCATCAATCTCAGTCTATTCATTTCTTCAAATAACCTTTGTAAAAAATCTAGGAAAGCAGCATTGCATGTGCTTTACAGGCTATTATGAACATGCACAGTAGAATATTGCTATTTTGAATACTTGGGATTTGCCCATGCACGTGTTCATTCAAATGATCCTCAAAACGTCATGTAACTTCCTTTTTGGATTTGAATGCATTTTTCTTGAATGTATTTTATGAATCTGCCATAGGTTTTGTAGATTAAAAGATTTCCACCGACTTAGTGTAAACTAGTCCTGTTTGTATGGAATGTGGATGTAATTTCACAGGGTTACCATTTATTATGACAAAGGCTTATGAAAAATAATACCATTGTTTTGTAAACTTACTCCCACACGAGAATGGTGGTGGTGGTGGTGGTGGGGGGGTTATAAGGGGTATAGAAATCTCATATCCCTCTTTGTTGGCCCCTTTTCCCATTATCCCACTTTTTGGACCTTTTCCCCCTTATCTCTCTTTTTCAGCCTTTTTTCCCATATCCCATTTCCTTATTCCCCCCCCCCCCCCACACACACACCGAAAATGCTAACTCCCGAATTATATGAATTGTTTTGGTTTTAATTGAAATTAGTGTCAGGTTTTGCACAGTAGGGAGGTTCACCATTTAAACTTCCATAAAATGACCTCAATGTTCGTACATATCATGTGTCCATTTTGATGCAATACAGGAAGCGGAAGTATGGCGCGGAAAAGCTCAAGTAAGCCCATGATCTTCCCGTAGAGAAGAGCAGATAACTATCGCAGTGGAAAAGATCTAAGAATTTCCGTATAAGCCAGTCACTGACACTGCACCTGCTTTCTAGAATAAACAATGCAGTGCGATTTGTGCTTATGCAATTGCAAACACTATTATACACAAGTCATATATAAGCACCAGTGTACTGCGCGGAACTGCGTGAATCCCGCGGGACTCCCGCGGGGCGGGACTGGGATCCCGGGAGTACTACAAGTTCATCTCCTCTTAAAAGTTAACATCGAAAATGGAGCAAATTGACGTGAATGTAACCATGTCAACCAACCATGACCATGATGACTTGCCATTAAGTTAAACTTCATAGTAACGGACAGTTCTATCTTACGACTATCATAATCACTTGAAAACATTGTGCAATGCCAAGCCTCAGTGTACAAGAATTAGATACATACCCACCCTAGAGTGACACAACGTGATCAACATCTTCCCCTGGCAGGGATTCCCCATACATCTATCTGAGAAACGAATGATAGATGATACCTTGTCGTGACAAGATGCCTGATCAATGGAGGATGACAGTAGCATTTATACCCTTAACGCTCTACCGACATGAAATTACAGCCAAAAAGTTGTAACTGAAAGTGAAATTGATGTTCATGACTGTGGAATCAATTAGAGGAAGAATCTTGCGTAACAATGTAGGTGACGTTGGGTAAGTGTAACCTTCAAGAGATAGCGTGAGTGGAAAGCCATTATCACGCGCGAGTCCACGAAACACCGCGATGGCTGCCTCTATGTTGTGCATTTAGACTATCAATTTTTCCGATCTACTTGTCGGCCCCACCGTCATCTATTTCACACATTTATATATTGTGTGTCGTGCATATTTTGAGTTTGGCATTATTATTGAAGTGTATTCACACTATGAGATAAGTGGTATTTAATGAAATGCGAATATTAGTAAACGCGAAGAGCTCCTCTTTATCTGGTGGTGACGAACTTGGTTACTTCACATGAACAATTTACTCAATTCTGCTATTAGAATAATTTGCCAGAATATCAGTAAAATATTGTGCAAATAATTCAAGTACAGTCTGCACGCACCTTTTACCAATTTTGGACACACGTTAATCAGTTTAGAAACAACAAGCAGTAGAATAAGCCTAGTGTAAATTGCACAAACTACATTAAATTTTCAACAACTGCAGAGACTTTATTTTTCAGCACACGTTTAATCATCGATAACTGAATGGAGAAAAGTTATGGCTTCAGACTACAATCATTTGTGATTATTGTTGGCGCTAATCTAGTGAGTGGCCAAAACCTGCTGCGAGTGAGCGTTATTTTGTACATTGTGGGTCTTCGTAATAACTTCCAAATACATTGTATGTGTCCACAAAAATGCACAAGGAGTGTGACATGTAGTAGTGGAACAAACATGACGTTTTCAGTCATGAAGTTGGAGTAAAACTAATGGTGTACGCATTTCAAATTGTCGAGACCCATGCAGAAACATGATAAAGTATTTCTTACAAGCATTTTGCGTAGAGAAGAATTGCATGTTTAGTTTCATGCAGGAGTGAATGCTGTAGCCAGTAGCTCTTTTCTTTTCTCTCATATGTATTTTCTTGAAAAATTCAACCATACAATAAGACCAAAAGTGTGGTTTATAATATCTTTCAATGCATATTAAAATTCGTGAAATATGTCTTACTTGGATGCCTATCATATATCATATGCGAGAGAAAGACAATGGCTGAAAGACAAAAGTTGGGATGATGCATCATTTCCTAATGAGAAAAAAACACACACAATAGGATTTATTCAGTCACTGGACCACCAACTGCCCACGTTTGATGTACGTCTGTGTTCATTTGAAGCAGATAAAACACATGACTCCCATTATAGTTTCTGTCTTTACACAAAAAAGCTCTTACCATATTCAATGTCATTTTCATCTAATGCTGAAAATGGAATTGCATTTCTCTAAATGCGTCGTTTCACCCCCACACGGATTATTATAACTATGGAATGAGATACAGAAACACAAGCAAGTAATCCATGATGGAAGGCTGCGGTTGCCTGTGGTTATAACTGTGAATAACTTGATTCTTTTGAATTAAACACTGATTTTTTGTATAAACCTACTATACGGAATATCTTATCATTTTGATACATCTAATTGTGTAAGTAGATGTAGCCGATACTAAATTGGTCACATAATATCATATTAAAGGGGTCATTCAGGACAGACTGTATAACATTTTCCTTTTAATCTTAGCGTCATATTGTAAAATTAATAGTGTTGAAACAAACACATCCAACAGGATTAGGGGTACATGCACATCACGTAAAGCCCAGTACTGTTTTTCGATCTTTTTCTGGCATTAGATTGTTTGCTTTATTCAGGTAAATCATGTTTCTAATATATATATATATATATGTGTTTTTTGTAAATTATTGTTTTATTACTTGTAAGCATTTATCTCCAGTAATTAGGTTTTAAATATTTGTGGTAATATTACATCACTTACAGAATGTTATTGATGTAATTGTGATATGTGTATTGATGCTTTTTTAAAATTCATTGGCACTTGTCAGGTAAAACGTGTGATAAAAACAATAAATATTAGTACCTTCTAGCTATATATATAATATGGCATATAGGTTATAAGTAAATAAATAAATGAATGATATTTTATCAGTCGTTTTGTGACAAGTGCCAATGAATGTAATAAAGAGGATATATTTTTATAGTTTGTGGGAGCTTAATAAACGTTCACTTTATTTCATTTTATTCAGAATAACACCACAGAACCCAACCCCCTCAAACCCAGCTCCAAAAATACTGATCAAACAGCCCACTACTGTTCGATTTCATATGTATTGAAATTCTTTATCATTTGTTCATATACACAAAAAACCAGGGAGGGCGGGGAGGGAGAAAAAAATAGAAAAAAAGAAAGAAAAACCTACAACCTAGCTTGACCACTTATGATGTGTACGCACAGGTATACATGTAATCAAGGTCATGATTATGAGTAGGCCTACCCTAATTTTAATGTTTGACCTAAATGAATCTGACGAAATGTAATTACAATTTGTTTGTCATTGAGGTATAGTATTAATATCACCCAAACTGTTTGCATTGTGAATAAATTAATCATATTTTAAATTCTTTGAAAAATTTAATAATCATAACATGGATAATATAAGTGTTTGTATTTACATCTGACAGTCTTTTTAATTTGGTCTACGATTGATAAGCAATCTACGGGTTAACTGCACGAAGCCACTTATGAAATAATATAAAAAGCTGAAAATTTAGTATTGTTATATCAAAAAATAAACTGCAAATCCTCTTTTTGTAGGTACGTTTAACGATCTTGATGGAACACATGTGACAAAGATGGCCAAGTTTGCTCTGGGGATAGATGTGGGCACGACCACGGTGAAGGTTGCCCTGCTTGATATAAGGACTAAGAAAGCTGTAGCAACCAAAAACAGACAAACCCATGCTAATATTCCAAGTGCTCAAGGTAAGCTATTTATAAATGTTGATCATATGAGACATTTCTCATTTTAGTTGTATGGTAAAATAGAATCATCATTAAAAAAAGATAATGACAATGGTTGAAATTCACCAGGATAGAAATAAAATTGTTCCAGATGTGAGAATTCCAAAGTTTATTGCATGCTTTTGCACTTGTTTTGATATTTTGCCAGTCAATTAATTTTCATGTCTTGCTTGTATTTTCTTTGTTGGAAAATAATTGCTTGCTAGCCCCTTTGTCAAATATGCTGCTTGTTCTTTGAGTGCATCAAAGTGAAGCATGACTGGATTTGATTAGAATTGATTTTCATGTTACTCATTGTATGATAAATTTGGAATAATTCTTTTCACAAAATATAGATCATAATAAGTGTAAAGGATACTCCATGTACATATGTTACCTGTACCCATGAGAAATAAAGACTAGATATTATCAGAGTTTATTGAAGGCAATATTGGTGGTTAATTTCTCCACTAATTTGGACCCCATTAAAGGTTATGCTCAGTGGCCGAACAAGTATCCTTGTAAAGAGCATAAAGAGCAATATGATGTTTTGTGCATTCTGAAAGTTTTTCATTAAACACTGTATTAAAGTATGTAGAGCAATCTAAATACCATGTCATAAGCAGCGGGCTAAAAATCCATCAAAATACGTGACAGCAAAATGTAAACCAAATGATTTTCGTCAGATGTAAGCTTACGGTGCACATAAAAAGTCACTTATCTCCTCGATGTTAAATGTTACGTCTGCCGTGAGAAGTCCACGGTACATGTACGTCTGGCGAAAATCATTCAATTATGCGATATCACATGACCCTGTGTTTTAGCTTACACAACATCATGGTATTGTTACAAGTGTAATAATAATGAGGATGAAAAATATTAGTCCTATTAACACTTTAAATGGAAACGACATCATTTATTTATCCTGGAATTTACAGAACCCTTATATTTTTGGCTGAGCATTATCTTTAATGGATGTCAGATAAATATTAAAGCACTAGTTCTATAGATTTTCTTATTTTCATCATTACATGGCTTTGCATTTACACAATTAACTCAAACAGTTCGACAGAATGCAGTATACAGACTTACCACCATTAGCATTTGTCCTAAACTATTGACAAATTATCTATTAAGCGTCTATTTCCTACCTCTTGTACATGATGCAGGGAAAAAGTACCAATGAGCCGTCTGGAAAGATGTAATATGAAAGAGTGTGCTCAATACGTATTTTTGGTTGACATTGAAAAGAGCATAAAATATGTACATGTATGGTTGTTAATATTGAATTGATATCGTCTAATGATGCATCTCCGAGGATATCATTATCATGTATAGACTGTGGCCTCTTCTCTGACCTTATAGTAATCGCTATATATACCTTCAGCTGAGCAATGTTCTAAGAGCTCACGTTCACATCTCTGCACAAAACGCTCATCAGTCAGTGGTATGTTGGTTGTTATTTTATTATAAAATATAGCTTCGGTTTGACCCAAACATTCACTAAGGATCTCTTACATATGAAAGCTTAAGCTTGTCCTTTACTAAATTTGTCAAATGCATGTATTTGTAGTTTTGAAATTTTTATAATTTTGTGGTATAGTTAAAGTTTACTACACCAAACCAAGGGCATGATAGTTCTTGGGATTTTAAGTGAATGTTTTGGTTATTTGCTTTGCTTGCACAGGACCATTTAAGAAGGAAAATCTCCGACTGCAAAACTATGTTTCTTTCAGTTAATTAGTGCAACTTTGACTTCATAATATCACTAATGGTGCAGAACTTTTCTTGTTTATAAACCTCAACATAACGCATTGAAGCTTTTAACCATTGTGGATTATTGTGTATGTATGAGAGCATAATACTAGTTTGACTAACATTTTTGTTGTTTTATGTTCTTTTTAAGAGTCATCTTCTTGTATTTAGTATATAGTATTCTTTTTAGTATTCTCATTCATCTTAAAATCCAAAAAGTTGATTCTGACAAAAGTTGCTTGATATGTAGTGTTTGCTTTTTCTTTGTTGCATTTTTTTTCGTAAATAATATGTATTCATGTAGCAGTAACTGTGATGCATACAAAGTTTTAATTTATTATACAAAATTGTATTCAATATTAAAGCTATTCTAAGCGAGCTATTAAAACACTATAATACACTAACTTAAACATGCTATGACCATTTAGGCATCACTACAAATATAAATTGTTTCACTTACTCACCTGTTTATTTTCTCAAAACAAGCAAGACTTAATTTCAATGTAGTATCAAAATAAAAATCAAAATTTTTGTGTACAAAATTTTATTTTTGATTTGTACGAAAAGTGTAGTTTATTTATTTGGTGGTCATTGACCGGACCTTCTGGTTGGTCACCCTACTTACGGCTCGCCATTTTGTACTAATTTTCATTCACGTGTTTGAATTGTATTATTATATTATACAAGTGTTATCCTTCCACTTCCCCACCTCCACCCCTAGAATTTGTTTTACTTATAAGTCTGTACTTAAGTTTGCATACTTGCATGAAGGGTATTGGTAATTATTTTCACTTCTTTTTCTCCATATTTAAATTTTCAATTTGTTCTGTAACTTCTGTAACTAATTGTATTGTATGAAGGATTCTTATTCAATTGTTTTAGTAAGCTTTATTTATTGTTTTAGTATGTGAAGTATCATGTATAATCTTATTCTTAGAATGGTATCACTAGTTTGGTGTGGGTTGATAATCTTATTATTATAACTAAGCTTCCCCCGTCTCCTACAGGAGACAATTTTGGGGAGTATATATAGCCTTGATGAAAATCCATTCACTAACATTTTAAAGACCGATATAACGCACGCAACAACAGAGAAACATAACACATGCAGCAACAATGTGATGGCAGAAGCTAAAGTGGAAGTGTGTTGTAAAAATGAATCAGAATTATATGTACATGAATCTGAATTGGTAAAGCAGTTTTTCTGTCAATACTGATGAAAAGCAAGCGCACGAAGAACAAATAACCCTGTAAAAGGTGATTTCCACAAAGTGGTACACTCAAATGCGTGAAAGCGCCCCAGGAAAGTGATTGCAGGCAATTTCAAAAAAAAAAAAACAACAACCATGGCCACATCCCTCTTTGCGTAATTATATATAAATTGTATAATCACTAGTTTGATGTGGGCCGGTTTAGACCCCAAACTTTTTCTCAAACAAAAGTTGGCAGCAGCCTCTTCAGGCTGCTTGTCAACATTTTCACTTACTCACTCATTTATTTTCTCAAAACAATATAAAACTAAAGCTATTCTAAGCCAGTTATTAAACACTATATTAAATTTACTTTTGTTTAAAAACATGCTACGACCATTTAGGCATCACTACAAAACATCATTGCCATGGAATGAATATTTGACAAATGAATGGGTCATACATGTACTTACAAAATGTGTGAAAATGGTGACAAGCAGCCTGAAGGAGGCTGCTGCCAACGTTTATTTGACAAAAAAGTTGGGGTCTAAAACCGACTCCACCTCAAATTAGTGATACAAATACAGGAATAAAATATCGACACACAACCCAAATAGTGATACAATTATAAAATAAGTAAAAAGATACTACACATACCAAAACAACGATATTATATAGTATATCCTGACCAAAACATTTAATTGGGCTTTTACTGTAACAATCAAAATAAAAAGAATCATTCTCAGACACTACAATGAAGTTACAGAACAAATTACAACCTAAATATGCAAACTAAGAAGTTGGAGAAATTAATTACTAACAACGTTGAAGCAAGTATGAAAACTTTAAAGTACCAACTTATTAGTACACAAAAATAAGGTGGAGGTGGAAAGTGGACGGAAAACACTTGAATCAATGACCATACAAAAGAAGCACGTGGAGGACAATGGCGAGCTTTTGCTTTTATAATAAGTAATAAGGTCACCGAAGTTGGGGTGTCCGCTAGTTGACCACATGCAGGTCAATGACCACCAATTGACTACATTCCGTACAACTTAAAAAATAAATTTTGTACACAAAATTATGATTTTTATTTTGATACTACAATGATGAATTATGTCTTGCTTGATTTTTAGAAAATAAATGAGTGAATAAGTGAAAATGGTGACAAGCAGCCTGAAGGAGGCTGCTGCCAACGCTTATTTGACAAAAAGTTGGGGTCTAAAAACCGACAAAAACCCCAACCAAGACATAATTACAGCTTACAACATGACAAGATAACTGTGAATACACCAGTGTACACAAAGAACTACTATACTGTAGTTACATCTGATTATGTATAAACGCTAAAAAGTGATCCAACAAAAACCAGCCCTAATTACCTACTACTGACGTGGCTGGCAATAGTGGTGCCGATCCTGCTAAGCAGTCATATACGATGGACATTTCCAGTTTTCCCATGCAAGATGCGGTGCATTCTCCTTTTTAGCGATGAGCGTTGCCGAAAACGACATCATAGCGCAAATAGGTGTCCTTTCCCCCATACTGTTTATGCATATCCATAATGCGCACCATGTAAGTCATGAAAGCTGGGCCCAAGCTCGGATGAGCTGCCAAATATATCGATGAGTAAGTCCCAAATAGGCGGATCCACTGGAAAATATTCTGAATTTTCTTATTGGCTTTTGCCACATGACCCACTGGGCACTGTCTAAATCAAAATGGAGCACTTTCTCCTCTTCCTGCTCCAAAAGTCAGGAGATCAACATATTGGCCGCTGATAATTTTGGCCATCAATTTACTATCAAGATTAGCCCCCTAAAAAAGTAGAGGGCGGGCTGGTCTCACATTGGAAAAAGTTATTCATTGCTCCTGATGTGGAAGGAACCACGTTCTGCACTCTAGCAGCCAGTGACTTGGTGAGGACTTTGTATTTGGTCCTTTAAATCGTTGAATTGCTGCATTGTGGGTGGTGGCATAGGCTCTTGGACAGGCAACTGTTGCTCTCCTCTGCTGCTGAAGAAGTAGCTGCTGCCCGCAGTTTGGCTTTGGATTGCAATCTCTTTACCCGTGGTGCAGCTTTGCCTTTGGACTTTTGGTTGGCCTTGGGACCCCATCCTGCAAAAAGAGCAACGCAGCAAAACACCATGATAATGGTTATACAAGCAATAGATAGGACCCCCTTTATGTAAGGCCAAAACCATAGGAAATGGGGTGAGGCGTAAACCAACTGAATGTTGAGAAAATCACCCGCAAGCCCTTCCAACAATGAAGTAAAAGGGGTTAAAAATAAACAGGGGTTAACATGATAAGATAAGGAGGATTCCCCTCAGTCTTGAGAGAATACAGCCCCTTTGAGAGAATATAGCCCACAAATAATTGCACAAAGCATAGGGGTGGGGAGGATTCCCACTCAGTCTAAGAACATAGCCACACAAATAATTGCACAAAGCATAGGGTAAGGACTCTAAAGACATTCCCATTGAGTCTTGAGAATGTAGCCTCACAAATAATTACACAAAGCATATATTTCCACAAAAGGATAGGGTAAAGAGCCTTCCCAATAGTCTTGAAAAATAGCGTCACAAATAATTGCACAAAGCATATAATTGCACAAAGCATAAAAAGGCAGTCCCCCTCAAAAATTGCACAAAGCATAGGATAAGGAGTATTGGCACTAGTCTTAAGAATATAGCCTCACAAAATAATTGCACAAAAGCATAAGGTAGTCCAAAGCATAAGGTAGTCCCCCAAAATTGCACAAAGCATAGGTAAGGAGCATTGGCACTAGTCTTAAGAATATAGCCTCACAAATAATTGCACAAAGCATATAATTGCACAAAGCCTAAGGTAGTCCCCCCCAAAATTGCAAAAAGCATAGGGTAAGGAGCATTGGCACTAGTCTTAAGAATATATCCCCACAGATAATTACACAGGAAAACGTAAGGTGAAATCCACTGAAATGAAATATACCAAAAACACAAACCCCGGCCCAGCTACCTTAAAAAAAATATAACGGGTTGTAACCTGGGATACATACACAAGTATTCACAAAGCTAATGGCAGATGGGTTGTAGAACACAACTACAAAAATAATATTACAGTATGTATAGACTAACGTCATAAAAATGGCAAAATGCGTTAAGCGAAGTACCAGAGATGAAAAAAACACTTACGTGTGATGTATTCAAGTGGAGTCACACAGCGACCAGTACCGCTGGAGCACGAATCCCCGAGAAACTGGTAAACTTAAGCTGTGTAAAACTAATGGCGCTTAAAACACTTGAATCAATGACCATACAAAAAGAAGCACGCGGGGACAATGGCCGAGCTTTTGCTTTTATAATAAGTAAGTAAAGGTCACCCGAAGTTGGGGTGTCCGCCTAGTTGACCACATGCAGGTCAATGACCACCAATTGGACTACATTCCATAACTTAAAAATAAATTTTTGTACACAAAAATTATAATATTGGCTATGACGCAACAATTGCACCAGATTACCTATTGTGTTGGAAACTGCAGTTATTATCACAGCCGTCATAATTATCATACGAATTAATGTATTTGTATCACAGAAAGAGTGTGAATTGAAAAGAGAATGGCATGAAATTATTAGGCTCTAAATGGATGCCTATTTAAGCATTAACACTAATGCGTCTTAGTTAATGTTCTGATGAGAGTTAAATGCAAAAATTCAACCCAAAAGTATTTTA
>CM032664.1:31863126-31915533 GCA_019095985.1 Streblospio benedicti | reverse complement strand
TTAATGGATGTCAGATAAATATTAAAGCACTAGTTCTATAGATTTTCTTATTTTCATCATTACATGGCTTTGCATTTACACAATTAACTCAAACAGTTCGACAGAATGCAGTATACAGACTTACCACCATTAGCATTTGTCCTAAACTATGGACAAATTATCTATTAAACGTCTATTTCCTACCTCTTGTACATGATGCAGGGGAAAAAGTGCCAATGAGCTGTCTGGAAAAAGATGTAATATGAAAGAGTGTGCTCAATACGTATTTTTGGTTGACATTGAAAAGAGCATAAAATATGTACATGTATGGTTGTTAATATTGAATTGATATCGTCTAATGATGCATCTCCGAGGATATCATTATCATGTATAGACTGTGGCCTCTTCTCTGACCTTATAGTAATCGCTATATATACCTTCAGCTGAGCAATGTTCTAAGAGCTCACGTTCACATCTCTGCACAAAACGCTCATCAGTCAGTGGTATGTTGGTTGTTATTTTATTATAAAATATAGCTTCGGTTTGACCCAAACATTCACTAAGGATCTCTTACATATGAAAGCTTAAGCTTGTCCTTTACTAAATTTGTCAAATGCATGTATTTGTAGTTTTGAAATTTTTATAATTTTGTGGTATAGTTAAAGTTTACTACACCAAACCAAGGGCATGATAGTTCTTGGGATTTTAAGTGAATGTTTTGGTTATTTGCTTTGCTTGCACAGGACCATTTAAGAAGGAAAATCTCCGACTGCAAAACTATGTTTCTTTCAGTTAATTAGTGCAACTTTGACTTCATAATATCACTAATGGTGCTGAACTTTTCTTGTTTATAAACCTCAACATAACGCATTGAAGCTTTTAACCATTGTGGATTATTGTGTATGTATGAGAGCATAATACTAGTTTGACTAACATTTTTGTTGTTTTATGTTCTTTTAAGAGTCATCTTCTTGTATTTAGTATATAGTATTCTTTTAGTATTCTCATTCATCTTAAAATCCAAAAGTTGATTCTGACAAAAGTTGCTTGATATGCAATGTTTGCTTTCTTTGTTGCATTTTTTCGTAAATAATATGTATTCATGTAGCAGTAACTGTGATGCATACAAAGTTTTAATTTATTATACAAAATTGTATTCAATATTAAAGCTATTCTAAGCGAGCTATTAAAACAATATGATACACTAACTTAAACATGCTATGACCATTTAGGCATCACTACAAATATAAATTGTTTCACTTACTCACTCGTTTATTTTCTCAAAACAAGCAAGACTTAATTTCAATGTAGTATCAAAATAAAAATAAAAATTTTTGTGTACAAAATTTTATTTTTGATTTGTACGAAAGTGTAGTTTATTTATTTGGTGGTCATTGACCCGGACCTTCTGGTTGGTCACCCTACTTACGGCTCCGCCATTTTGTACTAATTTTCATTCACGTGTTTCAATTGTATTATTATATTATACAAGTGTTATCCTTCCACTTCCCCACCTCCACCCCTAGAATTTGTTTTACTTATAAGTCTGTACTTAAGTTTGCATACTTGCATGAAGGGTATTGGTAATTATTTTCACTTCTTTCTCCATATTTAAATTTTCAATTTGTTCTGTAACTTCTGTAACTAATTGTATTGTATGAAGGATTCTTATTCAATTGTTTGAGTAAGCTTTATTTATTGTTTTAGTATGTGAAGTATCATGTATAATCTTATTCTTAGAATGGTATCACTAGTTTGGTGTGGGTCGATAATCTTATTATAACTAGCTTCCCCGTCTCCTACGGAGACAATTTTGAGGGGAGTATATATAGCCTTGATGAAAATCCATTCACTAACATTTTAAAGACCGATATAACGCACGCAGCAACAGAGAAACATAACGCACGTAGCAACAATGTGATGGCAGAAGCTAAAGCGGAAGTGTGTCGTTAAAATGAATCAGAATTATATGTACATGAATCTGTGATGGTAAAGCAGTTTTCTCGTCAATACAGATGAAAGCAAGCGCACGAAGAACAAATAACCCTGTAAAAGGTGATTTCCAATAAAGTGGTACACTCAAATGCGTGAAAGCGCCCCAGGAAAGTGATTGCAGGAGTATTTCCAAAAATAAAAAAACAACAACCATGGCCACATCCCTCTGCGTAATTATATATAAATTGTATATTCACTAGTTTGATGTGGGTCGGTTTTAGACCCCAAACTTTTTCTCAAATAAAAGTTGGCAGCACCCTCTTCAGGCTGCTTGTCACCATTTTCACTTACTCACTCATTTATTTTCTCAAAACAATATGAAATTAAAGCTATTCTAAGCCAGTTATTAAAACACTATAATAAATTTACTTTTGTTTAAAAAACATGCTACGACCATTTAGGCATCACTACAAACATCATTGCCATGGAATGAATATTTGACAAATGAATGGGTCATACTTACAAAATGTATATTGGCTATGACGTAACAATTGCACCAGATTACCTATTGTTTTGGAAACTGCAGTTATTATCACAGAGCGTCATAATTATCATACGAATTAATGTATTTGTATCACAGAAAGAGTGTGAATTGAAAAGAGAATGGCATGAAATTATTAGGCTCCAAATGGATGCCTATTTAAGCATTAACACTAATGCGTCTTAGTTAATGTTCTGATGAGAGTTAAATGCAAGAATTTCACCTTAAAAGTATGTTGATATAAATATATAGAGAACTTTGATTAAGCGCTTATGCACCAAATCTTATATGAAATAGCAAACACTGTGTGAAAGTTATTAGATTAGTTCATCTTTCTTTGCTCACAGCACTAGATTTTTTTAAATACATTTACAGTTTCGCCAAACAACTGTTGGCATCCTCAGAATGTTCTTCCCACGCAATGTCACAAGTCAAATATTCTGATCCTGAACGAGGATGGAATCATAAACTCGCGAGACTGCAAGCAGGTTATGAACAGGGACGAGGGGGGGGGGCACCAACTCTCGCGAGTTTATGATTCCATCCTCGTTCAGGATCAGAATATTTGACTTGTGACATTGCGCGGGAAGAACATTCTGAGGATGCCAACAGTTGTTTGGCGAAACTGTAAATGTATTTAAAAAAAATCAAGTGTTGTGAGCAAAGAAAGATGAAATAATATATTTCATACCAACACAATGAACACATTCAAGAATATACTGTGTGAAAGGGCCATAAATGAGCTGCATTTTCATATTACATGCATTGTCTAATATAAAACTCTAAAACTGCATATGACAAATGTCTATTTTCTGTGAGATTTGCGATTACAACTTCTGGTGTTCATGATGACTTTCATATCATTCATTAATTAGCAAGACAACCGTAGGCCAGACTTGTCAAAGAAGTTGATGAACTTTACATAAACAGATTTTTACAAGCATCCTCTTTTCTGCTTCATGTTATGAAATGGATTCATTGTAATAGAATTGTATTGTAATTTATAATGCTAAAATAACCTCTGACAAAATAGCAATCAAAATTCCACGTAAAACTAATTTGAAGCTCAATGCATGCATTGTGTATAAAACGGACACAATTTATTACATGTGACATGTTTTATCGCATATTCAAGCAATATCAAATAAATGTGTTTATAAAGCAACATGTTGGTCACATATTTTATCAACCTTTTATTTGGTTCATAAATTAGGGTCTAAGATCAGTATTTCTGATATGGTTGATATTTATGTTGAGCATGTACAGTTACATTCATTGCAACATAGACAATTTCATGTAGCTTGATAATTACAAATATTTGGTCTATTATGCTGGGACTTGTGTATTCAACTTTCTCCAATTTTAGGGTATTAAATGTGTACAAGATGACAATTGCCGTACACAGATTCATCAAACTGGTATGGGAATCTGCTCAAAGTCAACATTTGCTTCATGTTAGCTTCACATTAAATAAATTCAGGCCAGATAATTGTGTGAAGATGTATGGTTCTAAATTCAGTAAAGAACATAAAAATGTATTACGCAGACCAATCAATCCTTATAATAGGTAAGCCATTGGACTAATGGAAATATCAGTTACATGTACAGTAAATGCTATTTTATAGAAATATAATTTAAATTGATCTAAGATCTTTATATACATTACCAAGGTACATGAAAGCAATTATTGTTATCCAATTATTAATCATTTATTCTCATGATTATACCATATACAATTAAGCTAGATCTGATATTATCAATGTAATTCATACACTGATAAACGATTACATTTCATCGTTAATCATCATTACCTGGTTAATGATCCTCTTAGCATATAAATCTCAGATAAAAGTGGTTTGAAATATGTTGAATATTGATAAGAGATGTTATACTACACATGTACATGTACAGAAACTTTCAGATCACATTGCTTTTAAAAGGACGGTCCATTTTGGAGCAATAACCCCTTTTAAAAGGAAGTCCCATTTTGGAGCAATAACCCTGTGGTTCCATTAGGACTCACACAAATATCCTGATCCATTATTATCATGGTAGCAAGGCTTCCGCTCAAATTCACTGTGAAACTAATACATGTATTTACCACTCTCCTTCAAGTCACTCTGAAATAAGGATATTAGTACATCATGTGATTGCAATGAAAATCTAAAATTCACAATTACATTGTACATTTTCGTATTGGCTATTAGTGTTTATTGCAAGTTAATGCTACAATAAATAGTTATATATAAAAGCCGCGTCCCACTGGGGACGGTCACTGGAAACTTATGCTCTGCTGATGAAAATAGGTCAGATATTCAGAATTTTTTTATCTACGCTAAGCATCTGCCGGCTACGCCGACCCAGCGTTCCCTTGCCGCTTTAAATGCGCCGGACGGTCGCTGCCTGTACGCAGCCAAAATATTTCTAGGAAGATTATAGATTGGTCTGCACGTATATGCTCCCGAGGTTTTGGGGTCCTCAAAACATCGAAAGCATAAACAGCATACACCAATCGATAATCGATTGATTATTTTTTATGGGCCGTACGTCCTGCATATGCCGAATATACACTACACATGAGCTGAGCATCTGCCGTGTATTTGGAGCAGATGCTCGGCAGATGAAAACGTTTGCATAAGCTTGGTGCACCTTGAGCGTATGATGGCATTCAGCAGGTGTTCAACATATTGTAGACATATGTTCAGCGGATAGCAGACAGTGAACGCAAGGTCACATAACCCTGACGCGCAACCGACGCACAAAAAAATTCTAGGTAAAACTTTTTTTGTGTGCGTCGGTTGTGCGTCGTCGGGGTTATGCTGACCTTGCTTTCACTGTCTGCTTTTCTTATGCCAGGTTTGCGCCAGCCTTGCGTGGGCTGTGAGTTAGCTATGCGCTGGGGAAAAAATCTTTTAATGCCAAAAGGGGTCATCTATCAGCAGATGCTGACGCATAACAAAATTTGCCTGGAAAATCCTAGAATTCATGCGTCGTCACCCTACGCAGATATTAGTGGGACACGGCCTTAAATTTGCTGTTTGTGCTGCAGCTTTTGGATGTAAGGGTGAAAAAGACACATTTCAACATGAATATCTGTTATTAAAAAAATCGCATCAGCCAAGTGATGAACATTTAGTCTTCCCCTTTGGTATCGATTTTCTGAAAACATTTCTTACGTGGAAGGGATGAAACATTTCTTGAGAATGGCAATATATTTCTGTTACAAAGCTTTTACCCTGGGAATCAGATGTGGTAAACAAAGCTCACTGTGGTAAAAATGTAATACGTTGAGTGACTATCAGGTTGTGTCTTGTCATGGTCAGGGCAAGTGGTGGTTTTATATTATACCTTATATAACTTATACCCAATTAATTGTACATTGCTCCATAGACCCCATGTCTTATACAGGTTGAAGGCTCTTAGTGAAGAATAATGAGATGATAATGTTTTTTTCTATAGATATATTCATGTCAACATAGACAACTCCAGGTGCAGTTTCTGCATTTAAAAATATGATCTTTTTATTTTACAGAAACGGTACACAGACAGTATCCAGTTGTCTGTGGCAACCATTTTTGTTTTCTGCTCATAGATGAACTGACACTATTTCAGTCACCTGACCTGTTCTGTAACCCTTTACATGTAGATGCCAGAATGATGTTCACAGTCTGAGTTGTGTTTTCAGGCAGTAATGGAGATGAGCAAGATGGTGACCGGATACTGACTGCTGTCCAGTTCTGTATGTCTGGACTCGCCAAAGATGACCTCAGCAAAGTGGGCATGATAGGTAATGAATTCTTATTTAATTTAGTGCTGAATGCTTCTGTTTTGTAAAACTGAATGTTGCAAGTTTCCATGATTATGCATAGATCACAAATCCGGCATAAGAGCTTTTGATCTGCTAGCAATGCGATTTTTGTTGATCACCAGCTGGCATTTTGGGCTTAACACTGCATCGGTGGCAGCTTGGGAAAAACTTGGTGTGACAGTTAAAATTTGATGTCCTCACACCGAGCTCCCTCAAGATCATGATAATCAAAGTTCCATCCTTACCATATCGGAATACATATTGGCTGGTGTACAGGCGACACTATCAGATGGGAACTGTCACACAACAACAATATTCTTCGAACTAGATTTTCACTGATTAACAATGGGACATCAGCAGGTTATCTACTGATATACAGTTGGTGATCAGCCGATGATCTGCCAGTGATCAGAGGCCCCATCAGAGACTGCCTGATGTCTGGCCAATGTCCAGCCGGTATTGCTGCACCATTGGCTGAAAAAAAACCTCCCCTTTTGGACAAAGATCATCAGATGTTATTTAGCCAGTCGTCTGTAGATTTACAGACAAGTCCGAGCACATCACCGAGATTTACCTCCAACTATACCTACAACCAAAAAATGCACCTAGCTCCATGGATGCCAGACACCTGCCGGGCTATGTAACCTATGCGTTAATGGCAAATGCTTTATTTCAATAAATGAATTGACAGGCAATGAAGGTGTGAATGCTATTAGAAACTCTGTATAGAAAGGAAAGCACTTATCAGCTATGGTACATGTACCTGTATACAATAATCTGCACCCAAAAGTTGAAATTGCATAATAAGAGATGAAATGATGTTTTGTTACGTAATCTGTAACAATAACTCTGGGAAAGAACATGATACCCATTGTACGCTCAGATAATAGTAACATTTTCCATCAAAATAATGGAGATGTTTCCATCGGATAAAACATCATTCTTTTGTCAGCCATAATATTCTAAATGCTGAATCTATTGTTATGTGTCTAATAAGCCAATTAAAATTGGATTTGCAAACCTTCCTATAAATATGTAGGTTTTGGTTTGGTAAAAGCAATTATATTTTGTAAAATGCTGTATATATGTACTACTTTTATTTCCATTCACTTGGAAAAAGTACAAAGTTATTAGTGCTCATTATGAGCAAATGTTCATATAAGATTGATGCATCTTTTTTGAAGGGAGAGGAAATATTTCACTTCCCATAGATTCAATTTCATATCAACATTAGTAGTTATTTTAGCAATTCATTCAATATAATGATGGTAATTACAACAAGTCTCATATTCACTGTAGAAGCTAAAATGTTTCCATTGTACCATTACTTTATAATAATTCAAACTGCGTTTATATTGATTGAAGTTCACATTAGATGAATCTTTCTCCACTAATGTGCAAAACATATGAAAACAAGTCGGCTTTATGGATTTTTCACCTTAGCCATGAAAATTAATGGTGAGTGCTAAAAAGGTATAAAAGATATATTGAATGACTCAGCCTGATAGGAGATATGAAATGATTACCCATACATTTGATAGACTTCTTGAACTACCAAATGTCAGAAACTGTATTCAGAAACAAAGATGTGAATAACAATATCAAGTTCGTGAGGCTCACAAATTTGATGTCACATCCTAGTTGTATAGTGTGTTGAGCAAACTAATCTCCCATTGCATTACTATAACTGCTGCCCTGTAACCAATAGAGTACATGTACATGTATATAATCTGCTTGAGATGAGATAAGGCAGATGAGCATACAGTGCATGAGCCATGAAACCGTGACTCGATCAGAGTCGAACCCCTGGCGCCAGAACGTCCAATTTGACTTATGGAAAATGTGTTGAATATAATTGATTTATGATGTATAGCGTACATACTAAAGATTTTATAGATTCAATATCATATTTCCAAGTATTTTGCATATATGCTCAAATTCAATATAAGAAATGTGAATTTAAATGCCATTTGATGATGTTTTGGCTTCCAAGAAAAAATAATTAATTCCAAGATGAGGGACGTTTGACAATACTACCTGGGGCCGTGGCGTCATGGCTCATATAGAAGTGAACTATAAACTACTAACGCCAGTGCTAATGTTTTACATATACTTGGAACCTGCACATATTTACATGTACCTTAAATGTCAACAGGTGTGTCTGGCCAGATGCATGGAGTGATTCTGTGGAAGAAAGGTGAAGGCTGGAGAAAAACAGGTCATGGCAGGTGATGACATTTGCAGACTATGAAGAGAACTTTGGATGGCATTATGTCCATTGTTTTTCTGTCTTGATGTACCTGTGATATTGAATTTGATAGCTGAATGTTGAATTTGTAAATGATAGTATCATCCTTTGAAATGCATAATTATCAAAATGTTGTACCTCATTTGATAGGAATTATAGTCCCATCATCTGACGAAAATATAACATTGGTATCCACAATAAGATACAATATAGGACTGCCTTCTGTCCAGTCAGGAATTTATATTAAACTATAAAATTTATGTATGTTCTCAGATAGTCCTCATGCAGCAAACAGAATATACATGGGAAAAAATCCTGTTTGCTGTGTGAAGAAATCATTTACGCTGTACATTTGAGATAATGAGTATTTGGAGATGAATGATGTCAAAATCTCCACATTTTGTGTTGCAGATTTGAGAAGGACGCTGCATCTCAGCTGTTCACATGGCAGGACGGGCGTTGTGCACCTTCCTTCCTCGCCTCCCTACCGACGCCGCACTCTCACATGCGCCTAGCTACTGGCATGGGATGTGCCACACTCGCATGGCTGCAACGCAATGAGCCGGAACTTCTGGAGAAATACGACTGTGCTGGAACAATACAGGACTTTCTGGTGGCCATGATCTGTGGGTTAGAGGCCCCAATTATGTCCGTACAGAATGCAACCAGCTGGGGATATTTCGATTGTGTTACGAAGAGCTGGAATATGGAATTGCTGCAGGAAGATGGATTTCCAGTGGGGCTTTTACCCAAAGTTGTGGATTCTGGAGCATTAATTGGATGTGTGCAGGAGAGCTGGTATAATATTCCTGCAGGTATGGTATCACATTATTTAACTAGTTTGTAATGTATTTTAATTCATTTAGAGTAAATATTATACAAATAGAAAGAACATGATAGCTTTATTGGTTGTCCAATCCTTATTGTTCCAAGCTATATTTCAAATGTACTGAATCATCCCCTCTGTGCAATAGGTATACCTGTAGGAGCAGCTCTAGGCGACCTGCAGTGCAGTTTTCTTTCACGTCTGCCACTGCCAACAGATGCAGTACTCAACATTAGTACCTCGGCACAGCTAGCCTTTGAGATGGATGAGTCATTCACCAATCCCTGCGAACCTCCACAAAGCGCCATTACCTCCCACATGGAATACTTCCCCTATTTCAACAACCGTTATCTAGCCGTAGCTGCTAGCTTGACTGGAGGCAATGCTCTAGCCACATTTGTGAAAATGCTACAGCAATGGACACATGAGCTAGGGCTTGGTGTACCAAAATCAAAAATCTGGGAGAAGCTTCAAGAGTTAGCATCAGCAAATGGAGGAGATACAGACTTGGTGATAGATCCTACAATATTTGGTGAGCGCCATGCACCAATGCAGCGTGCAACTGTATCCAACTTAACAGCTCAAAATCTGACTCTTGATAGCGTGTATATTGCTTTATGTAAAGGGGTAATCACAAACCTACATTCAATGATGACTCAGGAAGTTCTCTTAGAGTCAGGGATCACTAGGATTAATGGCAGTGGTACTGCAGTGTTGAAAAACCATACAATCCAACATCACATTAAGAAGATGTATGAACTACCATTGGAACTGACAAATGACTGTGAAGCAGACGCAGCAGTTGGTGCAGCATTGGCTGTGATGAATACTGTCCTGGCTAGTGGAGATCATTAGTATTTAGGGTACTTGATTCTGTTGTATGACAAGTTTGATTGTGAACGCAGTACACATAGTAACATTTATTTCATTTTTAATTCAGCATTGCATGATATATCAAGTTCATTGAATGGCTTGTCTGGAGTGATAAGCACAGTATTAATTATATTACCAAAAGAGCCTTTCACTCATTTTCAAATGAATATAATATGATTGTCAATCAAATCTATCAAGAGGCCTCTTTTGTTTGAAGTCTTGTATGAATTTGCGTGTTTTTAAAGATCAACATATCTATACTAGTCTCAATAGCTGAAATTTATCATAACATAATTGGTGTACAGGTTGACCATTTTAATACGTAAATTGTAGTAAGAATATGTGAAAGTAAGTGTATAGTTTACCAAATAATCCGTTATCCAGAAAGAAAATTTTAGATATGTAAATGTGCTTACTATAAGAAAAGACTAAAGAACACATTAATAAACATCACCATTTTACAAGTATATTATGCTAATTTTTTTATAGATAATTGTATACATTTTTAATACATAATACATTTTTCCATGAATATATTAAACCATTACATATATCTATATCATTTCTTGAGTTTACCATAACCATATACTAGAATATTTATTTTAGAAATGAAAATATTCTCTGCGAATATTCTAGTACTACAGTAATATAAGTAATATACATGTTTTTTTGTTAATTCAATAAGTTCATAGTTTTTTGGTTGAAGAATAATGTGTTTGATATACAAATGTAGATGTATTTCATACTTTCATATCTGATTGTATAGGTGTAGATTTAAATTTTGAAAAAGTTTAAGATGGTCTTTCAAAGAATAAAGTATAAGATTTTAACTTTTGAATAGCATTTAATACATTGTATTCATAACCACTTAATGATTATTTCTAAAAAGCTTTGATTCTAAACCATCATTCTCCATATATATATCACCCAAATCTATTGTCACACAATGCCCTTTCATGTGTATCCCTTTAATCCAGCTTTCACAATCCTCTTCAATGAAAATTTTCCTTCAATTAAATGCAATTTCCAATGCCACCAAAAACGAAATAAAGAACCCATATTGAAGATGTGTTCATTCATTAAAGGCAAATTGAACCATTCTTTATGCTGTAAATTTGCCAATAAACTTGCATGATGAGAGGCACAAATTGCAGACTTTTGGCTTATCATACTGTAGACACAATGAGATGTGAGGAGCATTAAAAGCTTTTTCTGGGTGCAGATAACAATGGGTGGTACAGAGGAATACATGTACCTTTGCATTTGTAACATTCTTATATGTAGTAGTATTGTCTAAACGATTAGCTTTCCTTATTCATTTCTTATCTAAATATTATAATGAGTTGATTCAGTCTTACTTTCATAGTAATGATCCTAGTCAGAGGCCTTATTTTAAATCAAAGTTATTATTGTGAATTGCATATGATATAAATGCTTTTGATGTATTGCACACTTTACAAACTAATGATTGGGGTTTACTTAGTGGTCAAATATAATTCAACTACTTACATTTGAAGAGCAATGCAATTTTATCATAGACTAGTGATGAATATTGATGTAAAATGATCAAAACCATTTCTTTGTGATTTTTTGGAAGCCTAGTTAAAATGCGTGCCCTGTGTAGAGGAGAGCCACCCCTCTGCACATAAAAAGAACTCTAGTTTGAAAACAATAGCTAGTGTGATCTCTCCACTCCAAACCCCCCATCCCGAGGCTCAGTTGGCTACCTAGCCAGCCTCTGGAGGTCAATGTACTAACAACACGTGGCCTCCTTCGGTGTGATGCGCCAAGCTGGGGCCCTGCCGACTGTCAGCCAGATCCAGATAGCTGACATTCAACTTTACAAGGGTTCTAACGTATATAGTTGGATGAAAGTCTGTAATAACAATGTGTCAATGTCATAACATACAAATGTGGGCACATATAGTGCTGTACAGAAATCTCCATCTAATCGTAAGGGTTTGAATAAAAATCATTTGAAATAAACTGTAAATGTACTTGCGTAACTCAAACTGAACTTCCACGAAACCACCTTCGTTTTCGTCCCTGTACGATCTTGCTTTGAGCAATATGATGAAATGTCAATTACTAAGCCTAAGGCTTTGGTGTAATTTTCCAAATTGAGATGACCTTTATTAAAAGCCTTAGAGTGATCTGTGTAGATGGAAAATTGACAAATGTAATTGCATCATTCCATTCAGTATTCCAGAGTTTACTTTGAACGTGCTTCCGATGTTGTCTTACATGAAATAGAACTTGCATGTATCATTTGTATTTCTTGAATGTCACAGTCAAAGTTTACCTGATATTATTAGAAGGCAAACCATTCATGATTATGATATAAATGAAATCACTAAGAGAGGGTATGTATATGAAACAAACACATTCTCATCATCTAATCAAAGGAGTGAGACTCCTGAACAAAGCCGAGCTTGAGAATGTTATGCCAAACTCTGGTTATGCAGCAATATCGGCCGGGAGTGCATTGTGACCATGGTGGCAATGACTTGATAATCGAGGTTGTTGTGCTAATCTTTATAATCGTAATAAAAACTGAGATACCGCTGTTAAGCAAACTTTAACATGATATTTGTATAATGTATGTCCTGTTATAAGTCTCTTGAATGAAATGTGAGTGAAATTACTACAACATGCGATATAAATCGGAGTTGTCGCATGCATGCCGGATAGACAGAAAAAAGAACAAACACACGAGATTTAAAGGTGTATATAGTGTATATGTACTGGCGTATTGATTTTGCGCTACAATGTAATTGGCGTTTCCCCAGCTCATTAACATCGGCGATTGTCGCCATGCTTCAGTTTCATTGATAAATTCAAATTGGGCACTATTTTCAGGGCGTATGGATGTGCTTATAGTAAACGTAGTGGTGGTGGACAGGGAACAGAATGAAACGCCTACGACGACTATAAAGCTCGAGTCTTCTGCGAAGCTCGGCTTTAAAAATAACGCAATGAAAATAACGGCTGCAGAAGGAACATACATGTAGTATTAGGCCCCCATTTCACATGGCCGATCCTAGCTCAGGATCCTCCAAAACACGCCCGATCTGTCATTTCGGGGTGGATCGGCGGATTTGTGTCAATATTTATTACATAACTGTCTGAAGACGAAGCTTGTCATAGTCACTGAGCTGTACAAGCCGTCAGAGACGTTTAGGTGACGGGAAAGGGCCGAGACAGACGAAGCATTCTGAAGAGGTGTGATGATGGGCTGCCAGAAATAGCGGCTTCGTGGTCATTAAACCGTGAAATACCATCAGCTTTGGTCTTTCAATACGTGTTTCTCTTCAAAACAGTGGCATGACGGACCCAGGGCCGTATTCACAATCTAGTCTGTGTATATGTTCGTATCTGCTGGTGCGCATCAACTTGAACATCTACAAGGCCGCCTTCTGAAGCTTCATAATCTTCATCTTCTACAGTCTCTTGTATTATTCTCTTCTCTCCTCCTTCTGGTGTTGTTGTTGAGCTAGAACACGATTAAGTGCAACGACTGTCATTGTTACAATTAGTCGTTTCCTAATTATTGTAAATAAGTCTTTGAGTTTAACCCTTCAAAAACACAATCAACAATGATCTCCACACCCCACCCCCGGGCCCTCATGTGACCTTTTTGATGGACTGGGGGACAAGGCAAGCTAATGGGACCATTCAGAACTAGTACACCATAAAACGGGAACATCTTTGTGGAAATTGTCAGCAAACTCACCCTTAGCAGAGAGATATAACGGTGAACAAGTTAGTCCTCCAGACGAACCAGAAAACCAAAACGTTGATCGAGATCAACATCTCAATAATCATATAACTGGAGCCCAAAGGCCGAAAAAAGTCAAAATCACTTCTCCAGAGAAGTGAAAACATCTTTTGGGCCAGAACCCGACAGAAATGTGTCATTTTCCCCAGGTGGACACCATTTGTATTGGAGCATCGTGCTGTTGAAAAAGATGCTTCCGTTTCATGCTTCCATTGCTTCAGATTGTAATGGTAGCGGCGGCACCTACGGTTTCATCTGTCACAATACATCTTCTCAAAGCAGCAGACGAAGCCACAGATAAGGAAAGAGACCTTAGGATGTTGCAAATCCTAGAGAAAGCCCCCAGACAGCCCCGACAAGCTTGGAGCACACAAACCGAAAAAAGTCAAGTCAGTCCAGAACCGACCAAAAGTGGCCCATTCCCTGTCGAACCAACCAAATCACTCCACATTTGAAGCCAGATCACGCACGATCGACCCAGAAATGACAAATCGGGTGTCTTTTGGAGGATCGGGAGCTAGGATCGGCCATGTGAAATGGGGGTCTTAGAGACTCCAACTAGAAGGAAGCTCGGAAGAACAATAATAATAAAAAAAGTTGACTCCAGCAAAAATCGGATTAAGCCACGCTCGCACCGGCTACATGCGATCGTATCATGGTATACTGTGCAAACTTGCTATACGTGCATTTCTTTGAAGTTTTGACACTACTATGACTACGATTCAATCAATATACATTCGATATATATATTCAAGGGCCCCAAGCTACATGGTAAATATGATTATCACCTCAAATTCTCAAATAACAAAGCAGTCCATAGTAAACATTATTATGCGGCCCTAGATTTTGCCAACATTTTTACTCGTAATTCTTTTTATATGGAATAGCATCAAAGCAGAAGAAGACCCATGTAAATGTACATGTATACATATTTTCAGGGACCCAATTATGTTAAATGTGCTGAGTAAACACCCCAAAGCCCCAAGGAGCAAGGGACCCCTATGTGGTTACAGATTTTGCCAACATTTTTCATGCAATTCTTCTTATGCAAAAGCACCCACGCAGAAGTAGCCCGAAGTATATATTTTCAGGGGCACTAGGTTATATTGAATTTGGTTAACAAAGCCTCAAATAACAATGGGCCCCTAGTAAACATTATAATGGGCCCCTAGATTTTGTCAATATTTTTACTCGTAATTCCTATTATGGGAAAGCACCAAAGCAGAATATCTCTTTCCTAGGGGCCTCGAATTACATGGTACAATGTATGTTAAATACGGTAATTATCCCATAGCCCCAAATAACAAGGGGCTCCTAGCCATAAACATTTTTATTGGATTTTTTAATCAATGAACGTTTATGACTTTGGTATACTGTACATCTCAAATCCAAATTAATGACTTCAGCTAATTGACATGCAAATAGCTCAATAATAGGAAGATCACTTCTTACATAAGTGGTATGTGGCCATTTACTGTAAAACTAGAAATGTTTGCGCAAGATTTAATTTGCAAATTTCGTGGGTAGGTGCAAAACCGCAAACTTAAATAGTCAGCAAAGATTAATAGTCTATGTAAAGTAGGTCCATGATGTACCAAAATCGCAAAATTAAATAGTCACAAATTAATTTATAGATGAAAATCGCAAACTTTAATAGCCACGAAATATTCTGGTTATACAGCATTCTGTAATATCTAAATGCCTTTTCAGTGTTCTTAAGTAATTGAATTGTTTTTGTAATAAGCTTGCAAATTAAGACCATTTTACTCTTTATTATCTTGAAAGCCAAATTTTTGCATATACACTTGTGTTTAATTGTGTCGCGACTCGCGACTCACGATGAAAAGTCATAATTTGCAACAAAATGTCTTGGCTTGCATCAAAGAGCTCGATTTTGACTCCCAGACCGAGGGCCATGTGTTGACACTGCATAGTCACTGTCATAACCAGAAAGTTTTACAAACTTTCTAACCCCCCTGTTAGAGTGAGCATGCGGAGCCCACTCCGCGTAACTTTTTAGTCGAAAAAAGGACAGAGTCCGTAAAAAAGCTGAAAAATTGGGAAAATTATCACTTTCCTTGTCGAATAGGTCGACAGCGCTACCTTCGTGTCAACGCCGCTAGCAAAAATTGCGCGAAGTCCCTGCACTTCTCTGGAGAAGTGGATTTTTCACGTCGCATAACAGCTCCGCGCGAAGGGGGATTATTGATTAAATTTCCTTTGATCTTTTTGAGTTCGCTGGTCGCCGCGCGAAGCCGTATTTGACATCGCCGGACTCCGTTTGCCTCCGTCCGATGTAAAATGAACGCCGTTCATCCCCACTGTACGCCGGTCTATGCCGCCAGAGCTCTCCGCGCCAAGAATAATCTCCACTCCGTCTGTTTCCGTGGTCACGCCGCAGTCGATGTGTATTGTTATCTGCTTGCAGAGTTTTACGGCGTTGTAGGGCTTGTCGCGGCGTTGATTCCTTTCCGTTCGATCTCCGTTTGACTCCGCTGCGGAGCTGTCGCTCTGCAGGGGTATAGAAGGCCGTGCACCCATCATTCAGTGTCCATTGTTTTAAGTTCAAGTGCATTTAGAAGTGGACATATATATCTAATTTTTTTACATGCGCAAATATTCAAAGACTCATAAATTTGGAAATATAAGAAAGTGATATAACAAAAAAATGTCATTACTGGACAGTGATTTAATTAGCCTCAAGACTGTGCTGGAATTGGCTTGTCCTAAAACACTAGTGGAGCCTGTTGATGATGTTGAAAGTGTGGATATTCATGAACTGAATTTTGCTGGTGACGAACTCTTTGAAGATGATGATGAGGCACCCAACAACCCACCCAGCAAGCGACCCAAGCTGAGGAGAGGGGCCAGACGAGTACGGGGAAGGAAGACCAAAGGAAGAAAAAGAAGATAAAGAAGATGGTACATCAGACCGTGGTGTACTCCTGCTGAACGTTTAGAAAAAGGACAATATCATAATCTCCTGGAGAAACTTCGACATGAAGATCCACAGGCGTTTTACAACTTTGTAAGAGTTAATCGTGAACTATTTGACGAAATTCTCGAAATGATACAACACAGAATAGAGAAGAAAAGCACCAACTTCGTCCAGGCCCATCCTGCAGGCTTGAAGTTGGCAATCACCCTCCGGTTCCTGGCGACAGGTCAAATCGCCGTAAGTTTGAGTTACGGCTTCCTAGTGCCAAGACTAACTATTACAGTTTTTCTACCCGAGGTTTGTGCGGCAATTCATGATGAGCTTAAAGATGAAGTGATCAACTTCCCCAACACACCAGAAGGTTGGCGAGAAGTTGAAGACCTTTTTGCAGCAAAGTGGAACGTCCCTCATGCCCTCGGCACCATCGATGGCAAGCATATTCGAATAAGAAAGCGTCCGAAGTCTGACAGTTTGTACCACAGCTACAAAAAGTTTTACTCAGTAGTATTGCTGGCAGTGGTTGATGCGGACTATAAGTTCATGTATGCGGGTGTTGGGGGAGTGGTCCACCAATTGGACTGCCAACTGTACAACGATTCTTCACTGGCATACGGATTAGAAAATGGCCACCTCAACCTACATCCACCAGAGCCCCTGCCAAATGACAACGTTCCTTTTCCGTATTTCTTCCTTGGGGACGACGCTTTTGCTCTCCGCAAGAATATGATGAAGCTTTACAGTGACAAGCACCACACGATGGAGCAACGTATTTACAACTATAGGATCTCCCGCGGAAGAATGGTCGTCGAAAATGCATTTGGCATTTTAGCGCAAAGGTGGCAGTGCTTCCTGAACGTCCTTCAACAGGAACCAGAAAACGTCCACTCCATTGTGCACGCAGCCATATGTCTGCACAACCTAATTCATGTACGTGCGGCCGAGCAGGGAGTGCAAGATCTGGGTGATGCTGCCCACGAAGACGAAGACCACAACATCATCCCAGGTGCATGGAAAGAGAGAGAGCAAACCTGATGCCCCTCGACCATCGGCGCCAAGGCCACCATGAGCTAGGAGATAACGACATGCTTTTCCCCAGAGAAGCATGTTATCTTAGGAATGTTTTTGTAGCTGTCGTCTCTACGCTTCCAAAGCATCGACTTTAACTTCACCCACTCTATGAGAGAAATGGTTTGCGAATCGTTTAAATATTCTTGCTTCTTTTTGCCCTTTTTTAGGTTCAATTGTTACATTCCCCCCCCCCCCCCCCACTCTTGCTCTTGAGACGGTTGCAGCACCTAATCACTGACACTGGCATCACCTATTCAAAGGAACAGGATGGCATATGTACATTTTGGCGTAAAATAAACTTGAAAGTACATAATTTTCAACTGGCATCGAGTATTATTATATTTGCAAAATTGCTTGTGTTATTTTTCAGATGTTTAATAACATTTAAGAGTGCTTTCATTCTATAGGGATTTTTAAACGACTAAATTTTTTAAGAACTTATATTTTTAAAACTAATTGTTGATAAAATTGAAACTTTGGTACTCACATTTCCTATTCTTGGCCCCTTTGGTGAGCTGGTGACAGATGACTGCGTGGTAGTCACACTACTGGAGGACAGGGTCGGGGATGGTGGAGGTGGCAGGGCTTTCTTGGAGGTTGCCTTGCCTTTGCCTCCTCTGGCACTGCCTCTTCCTCTGCCCTTTCCCCTCTGTGATGATTGGGGTCACAGTTGCTGTGACGGTTGCGGTGACAATTGTTGTGACGATTGTGGTTCATCTTCTGACGCAGGCTGTGAAGCAGGCTTTGAAGCTTTTTGTGACTTCTTTGCCCCGCTTCTAGCTCCAAGAGTCTTTCTAGTCATGTTGATACTAAATATATGTCAACTAATAATGTTTCATGTCTATAAAATTATCCAAATGTTAACTAATGTTACTAACAGTGTTTCGTGTCCAAAAATTACGATGGAGTAAAAGCACCGTCTGTGTCCGTTTTACCCAAATGGCGGAGTCCGTCCAGCGGCAATGGACTCCGCCGAATTTCGCCAAACTTCGCCGAACTTCGTTCAACGCCGCATACGGACTCCGCTACTCTCCGCAGAGAATTTCCCCATGTTATATTCTTCTTCTGTCACTCCGCCCGCGGAGACTCAATGGCTCCGTTGACGGACCATTCAGGAGATTTATGGTGCATTGTGACTTGACCATTTTAGTAGTACTAGTACTTGATCACTTTGGTTTGAATAATTATGTGCCAGTTTGACGCCGTCGGCGGATCCATGATGTCTGGCGTTGTCACGGCGAATATCATAATTTAACTTGGCCGGACTCTGCCAGAAGCCGCAATACACATTTGACACTATGCAGAACTCGCCGTCTGAGTACGTTGAAGTGGAGGTCCCGGGGGGCGAGGGTATGTGCGCGAGGGCTATTTTATCGCCTGCGGCGTCACTTTTACTCCGCCAGGAATGGAAAGTTTTTCTAGATTTTTAAATTTTAGCCCTTCGCGCGCGTAGGGACCGCAGACTATGCGTTCCACATGCTCACTCTAACAGGGTAAACGACGCACTACGCGCGTCGTGTAGTGTGCATGTACAGTCGCATGTACTTGCAACAGTGTCGACTGGGGCTTTATTAGAGGGTAGATATGGTAATCATTTTATTGCTGTCAATCAAACAGATATTGAGATATGGTGTTTCACATTACTTTGAGCGCTTGGGCATTTCTGCGTTCCCAGCAGAGTGGCCTACACTAGTCACTGTAAAGAATGCGTGTATCAACCAAGCAAATTAATACTCACTATCACGTCCCACGGGGAGTGTGTCTTATAATATGCCGGGCAGGCTATTTTTCATGAAGATATAGCATATCTATTATCATTTTTTTCATTATTTCAATTAGAAACTAAGGCAACAGTCTGGAGGTCCCACATGTTCATGTAGGCCTAATTGATTGTAAATGCATTTAAGCATTCTTGCCCTCGTGTGAGAAATCATTGCGGCACAGTACCCGACGCTTGCAAATGTTTACAAGAGGAACAAGTTCACTCTATTAGATCGGAAGCGTCAATGTGTGAGGTAAAATTAAGTTTTAGGGCCACAACAAGAGCGCCAATCTTCTTGCTTATTAAATTACCTCATTTCCAAGCTTTCCAATAGCATGTACCATACTGCTCCTCTATCGATTTCGCTGAGGGTGTTGACACAGCTACCACCCTGGTCCATGGGATTCACCCAGATCACGTTTGTTCTGATGCTATGATGTTTCAGCCTTCAACTTCAAACGTATTAACGGAAACTACTTGGAGTAGATCTATATTGTTACTGTTTAATTGGTCTTTTTATATACATTATTAAATATGGATTAAACTTTTGTTTTGGTTCAAGCATTGCTTTTGTTGTGATTTTTTTATACCACCAGCCCGATAGTCCTTGTTCATAATCCACCCCCAAAGAAGGTATGGAAGAGGTTAGTGAAAGAAGCTGTGAGTGAGTACTGGGTACAGAAACTTTAAAGTGAGGCTACCTAGGCTCCTCAACCCGTAGGCCTGTGGCATGGGCCACTCGCACCCGGTATGGATCACTCAGTCCGACCCCATGCAGGTGCCCATGGCTATGGTAAAAACCCTACTACTTGTAGGCAGGTACCCACTCACTGGGCATAAATGCTCTGGAAAGAGTCTATCACCTCTCTTTACCTATTGCAGCTCTGGAGAACCAGACACTATATCACATTTTTTCTTATTGAGATGCCCTTTACACATCGACATACGTACTAAAATTTTAAATAACAAGACAAAACGAGACAATAAGAGAAAGGCCTGTTTTGCCATGCCCAATAGACGTACAGTGCACAACGATAGGGGATTTATGTACACGTGGGCTCTTAAATAGAAGGGTCAAACCGAAGTGAGCAATGGCAAAAGAAGAGCAAGTCCTTTTAGAAAAATTTGTGATCATATATTTTAGTAGCCTGCTACGTTTAATTTGTCTCAAATATTGTACTACTAGCGTTTAAATGCTATATCGCTGGCCGGGATCGCTGGTATTATCAATTTATGAATTATTCCAAAATATTATATCGTCTTAATATTATAAATATTATACCACGGGTATTATATGATTTCAATTATATGCTTTCTATCTACAACGTATGCCAAGTGCAGCCTTTTCTGAAAAATAATGACAATGCTACCTGGGCGTCCAGGGTACTCCTACTACAAGAGGAGGAATATACCGCACAAGTAACAAGGCTATGCTAATCCAAAATTAGACGAAATCAATACATGATGAATGCGACAAATATATGTTTGTCCAATCTAGATTATAGTAATTAGTGATGAAAGATTATGCATCCGAGTAGTTTGGATACTTGGTTTTTCACCCCATTTATGTACACGTGTACATCATTCTTCTCTATTCTACATATAGCACAATTCCAAATGCACAGAGGCTACTGGAGTGGTGTCACGGTTCTTCACTTTAATATTTGCGTAATCTCAAACGAATTACTGAATTAAGACTTTCAAAATAGTGATGTATTTATTGTCAATCAGATTTGGAAATGTATACTAGAAGCCGTCGGGTTTGACCACGGGCAGGCGCACGTTGCAGGCATCGTCACGTCGCCGCTCACATCGTACTGCGTCACCATCTGCAGGAAGAGCCCTTTGAAGTCAAGCAAGTCACCTTTTATTGACATATCTAGGATTTTTAAATGTCATTTGCTGATTGTGCATTGCTATCCCCATATGGCGGAGGGGGAAAAACGACCGTGCTGTAATTACTCCAGTACTTTGAAAAAAAAGCTTAAAAATAGGGATGTGTGGGGAAAAGGCCATACAAACAGGGATGTGGGATTTCAAGGGAGTGAGATGTGGGGAAAACGTCTTAAAATGGGTGAGATGTGGGCTAACATTGCCAAATGAAAGTAGAAATTTTGGGAAATGAAGCAAATTAAATCTAGGGATGTGGGATCTCTTGACCCCGTATAAATGAAGCCCACACACATACAAGATTCCAAGAATGTCACATTTAATCCTGCGTGCATATCCTCAATGTGACGCTGCTGTAGCAATTCAATATTGAAATGTGCAGTAAACCTGCTTGAAATGACATTTGAGTAACTTAAATGATACCCACAATTACTATATCTTTTGTTGCCCGGATAAACAGCTAGGTCCAGGTTTTGAAAAAAGTGGTAAGGTGAGGTGCATGCACATGAGTTCAGGATTTTTGAAAGTTTTAATATCATAGTCTAAATAATTTCACGCATGGCCACACGCGGATGTGGTACTGTAATGCCGCTACGGTCTGGTGGTTCTGAGACGAGACGGATACTGTCATTCTGCACGTGGTCAATGATTGAAAGCGTGGTTTCCAGTCACGAATTTTCCAGAACACTCGGTTTTCCGACTCTTTTGAGGTATTTTACTTTAATTTCAAATATGCAGTTTGTTTGTTTAAAATATGTACGTTATTAAGAATAAATTTATCTTACAATAGCAACTTATATTACTAGTGACGTGTTGCTGTAATGGTCAATGATTAAATATTCGCTGTCGCTGGATACATTACCTAGCTAGGCATACCGAATTTACAGGTTTTCTAATAATTACTGTTTAGTGTTAGCCTACAGATGCAGACAATTTTATGTACACTAGATTAAGAATTTAACTCCCCTTTTCACTGTTGTAAGGATCTTTTATGCCTGACCTGGTCGGTCTTGACCATGCCGACTGTGGAATGGGAAAATATTTTATGGACCAAAAATTTGCATACTTATCGCAAGCTGGTCTTGGACATAGACACCTTCTCTATGTCTCGACTTGGTTAGGAGTACATTAATATAGTGAAATGATGTGTGTGTGTGGGTGTGGGGGGGGGCTAAATAGTAGCACAGTTGCTTCAATTGTATTTCAATATAGTTAATTGTGTTGCATGCACAGGTAACAAAATGAAGCTTGAGCAAGCCCATGAAGATGAATGGCCAAGCAGGTTCAGAAATGGTTCTCTAGAATGGCTCTGATGACAGCACTTGCATATATAGATTTCGAAGCCCATGTCACTTTTCTCCAGGTATGTACGTTTATGTTACTTACCTGAACTTGGAATTCCTTAAATTTGCCAGTCAAAGAATTTAAGAATTTTTATATTTTAGCAAAGCACAACAGACCATCTGGTAAGAATTAGAGCATGTCATTATACACCTTTGCCATTGGTTTTCTTGTATATTTTGCAGAAAACATACATAAAATAAGAAGTCAACACCTGAACAATCGTTGATTTATTGCAACACCATTTCACTTGAAAAAAAAAAGAAATGCAGAAATGGCTCTCTAGAATGGCTTTTTGATAACAGCACTTGCAAATAGATTTTGAAGCCCATGTCTCCAGGTATGTATGTATGTTTGTTACCTACCTGAACTCGGAATTCCTAAAATTTGCTAGTTTAAGAACTTAAGAATTTTTGTAATTTAACAAAGTAAAACATAAAATATCTGGTAAGAATTAGAGCATGTAATTGCCTGCAAGGAAGGAAATCCTGTTTACATATACACCCATGTCGTACATGTTCCATGATTAACACCTTTGCCATAGTTTCTTTGTATATTTTGCAGAAAACAAACAAGAACAAAAAGTGAACACCTAAACAATCACTGATTTATTGAAACATCATTTCACTTTAAAAAAAAAAGATATTCTGCATAATGTGTATGCATTTGTGATTCATTTTTAAAATAAGCTCAAAATTAAGAGTTGAAAAATCATTGACTTCTATAAAATTGACAGCTTTTTATTTGATTTTCACTATTTAGGGATTTAATTTTATTTTTAATGTTTTAGCTAATGAAATATGATTCGAATTAAACATTGAAAAAATTGCCTATTCATTTTTACAACTGGCAACCAAATTATAAATTTAATTTTAGCATAACTATCAATGGTTCTCTTGATATGTTGTAAAAGCATCTAAACATAGAGCTGTTGCTCGTCTTGGACTTGGAAACCATCTGCACAGTGGCTTAAAAAGTGCTATTTATACTTTCAAAAGAAACACTGGTATGCAACTGGCTTTATGCAAAATCTGATGCACAAATTATTATATGTGTCATGTGAGAGACAATAATCGAGCATTTTTACAAGGAAATGCAGAAATAATCATCTGTTATGTCAACTTCCTATCCGTTTGCAAAATGTGAATAAAATAGGGCGTTATGACCATATATCCTCAGTCAGATAGGCTGAAATGTAAGAATCTGCTTATATCAGTGGCAGAACTGCTCAGCTATAATCATTCACACTGCACTGTCTTTGTGTTATGATTGCACATAAATTATTGTGTTGCAAAACAATTTTCAATTTGACTTTGAAACGAGGAAGCCTTAGCAGGTAAAGGCTACTGAATTTTGGCCCATGCTTTAGGAGCTTGCCTCGGTTATAATCATCAGCAAGTTGACAGCTGTAGAGTATCCATACAAACAAACAAAATTAGGCAAGTTACAAAAGCTTTTGAGTTTTTTCACACAATCAAGAGTATGTAAGCCCTGAAGTTAGTGGCATCAAAAGATATTTTCAGATGCAGATAAACATTTTTATATATAAGGCCGATGAATCAAAACAACTCCCTATACATAATCTGTTAAAATATATGACATCGCCTTATATTACAAAGGACGCCCATTTGAATAAGTTTTTTTCCTATTATCTGGCAAGTATTCATAATAGATTTGATGAAAAACATTACTTATGACTTACACATTTGTTTAGGCGAGAATGGCCATTTACAAATGTAATGTTTAATTGATTTGACAACCGGAATCATAGTAAAACCTAGGCAAAAAGTATATGACTGAGCGATAATGAATGCCGATGTTAAACACATTTTAGTGAGTTTCCTTTGTGGTGTGACAGAATTTGAGCTTTTCAAATATCCCCAGATGTAAACATTGACATGGTATGATAATTCATCATCATCCTTTGGCGGACTGAGGTAAGCCTATTTCAGCCCATACCCAGTGGCCCATACACCTACCAGACAAGGAATTACTTCACTGCCCCACAGGGGCTAAGGCACCTGCGTACCTGATGTCCTCTCCGAACTAATGCAGCTGTGTGCCAGCCACATGTAGCACTTCCCTAGTAGCATCAGTGGCCCTTGGTTAAAGCCTTTGAGATTGTCCAAAGGGGTGAGTCACGCCTCAGGGCCACTCTAAGAGGGGTCCGCACCAGACAGATGGAGGAACATAGATGGCTTATACAGTGATCTGATAGTAATGCTTGGCATTTGGTTATGAACTGGTGATCGGTCCCACAAGCCTTAAGTGGCTGAGGGTATGCACAGAACTGACGAGTGTCCTTCAGCTTTCGTGGAACTACATAATTACCCAAACCTAAGAACAAAATGACCATTGGTAATTGTAATACACACACATGCTTATTACAGTGACTAATGAATATTTTTTTATTCGCTACCTCCCAAACTTTACTTTGGATAGTTATTTTTATTTTTCCGCCTTCCTGTCCACTATAGATCACGTGTTCTGTTTTTATTATTCTCACCTTGTGGAAAATTTTACAGCCAATTTTCTCGTCCATAGGATGAAGCTACTGTTGCCGAACATCTAATTGTTGGTATCCTGTTGATTTCTTCCAAACATCACATGCACATGTACAGTTCAAATCTGTATTCCACATTAGCTTATGTCAAAACCAAAGGAAAGTATTTTTATACGATGTACTCCGACAAAGTACAACTGTTTTTTCCGTATATTGTAAAATTGAGCTAATATTAGCTTTTTTGACAATTACACCAATGACTTTATAAATATACCTTCAATGTTTACTGCTTAAAGGTAGTTACACTAAATATACATGTATGTACATATGTCTACCTTTTTGTTACCAATCAGTAATAATAAGTTCATTAAGTGTGTGATGTTAAGGCAGGTCAAAAATGATCAATTTATTATATACCACATCTCATGCCTTCCAAGATCAATCACTGTAAATATTTCAACGTTGTGTACAGTGACCTATAAACAATGGTATGTTATATGAAAGTGTTGTTCTTCCAGTCAAACATCTTTACAGTCAAATTGTTAAGAGTTCATCCATACTCTTCTTCCAAGCTCTATTGTAGGTGGTGGTCTCACTAGAAAGGATATCCAGCTTACCTAAATGCTGCCTTGGTGAGACTTACTATTGAGCATCCTAGATTATCATGCAAGATTGAAGAACAAGTTTTCTGAATCTTTCCAACCCTAGAATGCTGCCTGTAATTAGTGCAATGCTCCAATGTCTTCCCTTCTGATAATTGCTCATTCAATCATGGTAGACCCGACTGACTCGTCTGTCTCACTAACTCTCTTTTTCTCTATCATCTTAGCATCTTTTATGCCTAGGCTCTCTTTGCTACATGTATTAACACATGCTGTCTGAGGCAGTGGGTTATCTTTTTTAATGGGCACGAAATTTGATGTAAAAGTTTAGCAGCATTTATGAGGTAGGATGATTATTCAAAAAACTCTTTCATGGTTTTTGCATGAGATAATAAATTGACCATATTAGACCTGCCTTAACATCACACACATAATAAACGTAAAATTACTGTGGATTGGTTACAAAAAGTGAGATATATGTACTATTATACATGTACTAATATAACTATGTGTTAGTGCTTTGAAATTTGCTTTATGCAGTAAATATGGAGTATGAGGGGACATTTATAAAGTCATTTGTGCTTCATGTATTGTGAAAAATTCCTAATAGTAGCTCAATATTACAATATACAGAAAAAACATTTGTACTTTCGTTGTCAGTGTACATTGTATGTTTTAAGATTCTTCCTTTGTTTTTGACATAAGCAAATGTATTAATCAAGATTTGAACTGTACATGTGCATGTGATGTTTGGAAGAAATCAACAGGATACAGATATTTTGATGTTAAGCACGGTAACTTGATACTATGAACGAGAAAATTGGCTGTAAAATTTTCCACAAGGTCAGAATAATAAAAAAAGAAAACGCGATCAATAGCTGACAGGAAGGAGGAAAAACAAAAATTGATATCCGATGGAAAGTTTGGGAGGGAGCGAATGAAAAAATATTCATTAGTCACTGTAATAAGTTGGTGAGTATTTCAATTCCCAATGGTCATTTTGTTCTTTATCTATTGTTATTTAAAAGGTTTAGGTCAATGTGAAGTCCATGAAGGACACTGGTCAGTTCTGTGCATACCCTCAGCCACTTAAGGCCTGTGGGGTTGATCACCAGGTCATGACCAAATGCCAAGCATTACTATCAGAAAACTGTATAAGCCATCTATGTTCCTCAATCTGTCTGGTGCTTACCCCTCTTTAGTGGCACTTAGGCTTGACTCACCCCTTTGGATTATCTCGAAGGCTTCACCCAAGGGCCACTGATGCCACTAGGGGAGTGCTACATGTGGCTGGCACACAACAGCATTAGTTGAGGGAGGACATCACGTACGCAGATGCCTTAAGCCAATGTGGGACAGTGAAGTAATTCCTTGTCTGGTAGGTGAATGGGATAGAAATAGGCTTACATATACACCAGCCTGTTAAAGGATGATGAGGAGTCTTATCATATCCTATGTCAATGTTTACATCTGGGGACATTTGGAAAGCTCATTCTGTTTACCACAAATGAAACTCACACATGTGTTAAACATCGACATTCATTATCACACAGTAATCCACATTTTGACTTGGTTTTACAACGATTCTGGTTGTCAAATCAATTAAACATTACATTTGTCAACTCCGTTCTCGACGAAACAAATGTGTAAGCCATTAGTAATGTTTTTTCATCATATCTATAATGAATGCTTGTCAGAAAATAGAGAAAAAAATAATTTTTAGAGGAAACATGTAGACTTCTGTGTCCGTGTGCATGTGCAACAGTTCAAATGTCTCGCACACCTGCTGGGATACTGAACCGAATGGGCATAATAACATAGTAACGTGACGTCACTACTAGAAAACATGGTGCCCTTAACCGGCCGATTAATCATTAATAAAATAATAGATGATCTAGCTGAATAATTTGTCGGCGAATATAAAATATTTAGTCATCGGTAGTTGTTTTGCTACATTGGCGCTCCAGTCATCCATAGAATCAAATTACTATGACCTAAATTAAAATTGTGTCCAGTTTATATATGTTATGTGGTATAAATCATGTAGGTCTCATGACTCAAATTATTTATTAACTGCTTTCCTTCCAAAAAATAGCAGACAGCTAGACATTTTCAACATTAAAATTGGCGAGTTAAGTTCCTGTAATTAGAACAGCAAAGTTTGTTCATATTTCTGTTTCGCATACACATTACAGTATCACGTGTGTGACTAACCATGTGAATCCAGATTAAGATATATGGTCTACTAGGCTTGTTCGCCTATCAAAATATCCGACCACTATCATAGTGTCATTTTCGCCAGTAGGTAGCTACAAACCTGCTAGTCTCAACCAAGCAGACCCTGTGATGGCGTAGCATGAGGAAAATGTCATTATTTTGTTTGTTTGTCTAAATATTTCCAACAATTTATAGTCATAGTCGTGTAGAAGGACCTAATTCCCAAAGAAGGAATGTTCAAAATATCTGACTCTGTGGCAAAGACTGAAAAAATATCATTCTCATGTCTGAAAAATAAATAGGATATTAAATTTTTTTTAAAACAATACTAATATGTTTATCCATGTAGCAAACACATTTTGTCAAGTTGCGTATTTCTACCTTTTTTGTAGAAATATTGGATTATTGTTTCTCGCATAATATGACTGATGCAGATGAAAGATTAATTGCACATTGAATGTATTTCTTTTGAAACGAATAAGGCATGCACTGTAGATGTTAATAAGTTGTGAAAAAATGAGAATTAACTTTGTGAAACAAAATAGATTTTACTCAAGTATCATAGGATTATTAGGGTTATTCAAACCAAGTGAATATTTAATGCTTTTCACTTTATAGTAATGATTAGGCGTGTAAAGCGGGTTGGCTCCCCTGAAAGCAAATGCTTACTTATTCATATTATATAACAGAATGGAAGTACTTAAAATCACACATGTATGTTATGCAGAAATATTTGATTTATAATTAATATTTCTGGTGTTTCCTATAATAAAGCGATTAGATAATGTGGTTCTTCTGAATTTCTTATTACCTCCGTACTGTTGATTCCAATCGTGTCAGGAAGCGGCCTCTGGTACGTACATCTTTTACTGTTTGTTTTTCAAAATTGGCACTTAAAACATATGTGATAAATCCTATACGGTACAGATTGCGTCAGAAGGACACAGAAGAAAAATTACGAGAATTACGTTACGATTTGTTACGATTCTTTCCCATTTCTTCTCATATTTACTGTTCTTACTAACATAAATACCTTCTGTTATTTACGCAATTTCTGTATGTTCTGCAGTTTCTTGGAATAACCATAAAAATTGCGTTTTTTCTGCTTTCTACACATGACACTTTCGAAAATTACGCATTTTCCGTTTTTTCCTAGCAAAAATTAGCGAAACAATCGTAATCTCCATAAGAAACAGAACTTCCGCATCAAATGTCTGTACTTTCTCATTTTCGCAACTTTAAGAGCAGGATTTCTGATGTTTCTTGAAATTTCCCGCGGCTTTCGTTTTGTACGATTCAAAACCACCTGCTGCCTATATAAAGGCACAGGTTTGAGATCATTCATCCCACTTTTTTCTGTCTACAAGATTTTCATGGTTATTATAAAAAAATAGGACTTTAATAAACTTTAAAATATTTTAAAAAACTATTAACATGCATCTACTCAATATTTGTCATCGGATTATTCTGGCCACTGATGGACTTGTGCAGCTCTATCTATAGCAAGGGAAAATGGAAACCGCGTAAAACGCGAAAAATTAAAAAAATTCGGAATTAAAGTATTAATAATGGACGTAATATATAGGAGATCAAATGAAAAGTTTCTGATTTTTCTCATTTTTACGTTTCGTTCGCTTGAAAGGTAGATTGTCAGTAATTTTTTACTGGTTATTACGTTAGTTACGATTCTTTCGGAAATAGTGAGCGTAAAATCCGAAATATTAGTTCCGTGGATTTCGGATTGAATGCTTTCAAGAAATCATGATTATCGTAATTTTGTTTCTCATTTCTTCCGAAATGTTCTTATTTATTTCGCTGCTTCCGCAAATTTCGTTACGCTTCTGTGTCCTTCTGATGTAGTCTGTACTGTACTTTATAATTGATATCTACTAATTATATAATTGATATCTACTAATTATATGTCCATTTGCCGTGTTGTTTAATTTTGAAAAGGAGCTTGTGTAGTTTGAAATCGACTGTAAATTATAATTAAAATTTGTAGTTTAGAATTATTCTTTGGAAGAAACCTCTTGAAATTGCATTTGTGTATCTTTCATGTGCATTATACCCTCACATTTCTTATTTTTTGTTGTTGCCCTGTTTAATTGCCAGGCCCAGGTTTTGAAAAAAAGGTGGGGTAAGATAGATGCACTTAAATGATTTCAGCGTTTTTGAAAATTCTGATATTCTATTATGAATATATTAGGTATGGCCACAAGCAGATGTAATGGCATTGCTACGGTCTGGTGGTTCTTGGATAAGACAGATGCTGACATTCTGCACGTGGTGAATGATTGAAAACATGGTTTCTAGTCATGAATTTATCAGTAGAACGCTCTGTTTTGCTGCATCTTTAGAGGTATTTTACTTTATTTTCAACAATGCAGTTAGATTGTAATGCATATATATGTAATAAGAATAACTTCATTTTACAATAGCATCTTATATTACCCCTACATTACACCAAGAAATTATACCGCAGCGGCGCCTTGCGGTAAGCGGCACCAGGGGGTAGAAACTAAGAATTTCCGGGAGGGTGAAAAATTTGAAGCCGCGAGCATATGCTGCTCCAGGATTTGGGCACGTTTTCCATATCCCCGCCCCTATGGATTATAGCTCCCGGCGGTACCATCCTCAACAAATTACAATGCTTGCGGCCCGGAAAAATGACCCTAAGTGCCGCTGCCGCGTCCCAGTGCCGCGTCCCAGTGCATCAAGATATGCCGTAGAAGAAAATCACACTGTTGCGGTGTCCTTGCATTTGCGCTGCAGTACTGTACGGGGCTGCTGCGGTGTTGAAATGTTACTGCAGCGGCATTGACTGCGGCATGAAACATACGATTTTAACATGGGGAAAAGACAACATGCCGGCACACGGTGTCCTTGTAGACACCGCAGAGTTGCGAAGTATGCCGACGCAGTGTAAAATGGTGCCGCTGCGGCGCCACTTTACCAGTGACTTTTGCATATTTTGAATGTGTTTCTGCACTGGCCCCGTGTGTTCTTTCATAAAGTTTTATTGCATAAAGAGTGTCAGGAATCAACCCAAATACCAAGTACAGTTGCAAAGTTCGAATTATTTTGACATCTCTACTTAAAACCATAGGCAAACACCAAAAGGAAAGATAATAATTGACGCTCATGAAAAAAATTGAGTATAAAAATCCTGTTTCAACTCCATTGCATAGTGTGATGAGACACACATTTCATGAAGCTACACATTCACATCTAAATTGATACTACGTTTATAATAGGCTGTCATGAGGCGACATAAATTCCCATGTCTAATATCTTTTTTAACCACAAATGCACCACATTTAACCACAATATACCATAAGATCAAAACGAGATCTATCTATATGTAAAAGCTTCACATTCTACAGATTTGTTGCCAATATTTTACTCGTACACAACCCAAACGAGTGTAGCAGTGAACTTCTAGATTTTAAACCATTAAATCAATGTGGATATTATGCGCTCGGGTCCACCCTCTGCTTTATAGTAGACAAGAACTACCATTGTACTGTAGTACAGACACCCAATGAAACGAAAATCTGTCAAAATGTCCGGCGTGGTCAAGAATTTTTAGAAATATTCTTTTTATCACGGAACCCTGTGTAAAAATTGTAATACAAAGGTAAAAAGCAGAATAAACGTAACTTCAGGCGAATTATGAAGAAAGTCGTAACTTGCGGAAGCAACAGAATTTGTTTACATTCAAAGCAGTCATCACAATGAGAAGAAACTAGAAAAACATAAGGAATCGTAGCGTAATTCTTGATATTGCGGTTCTGTATCCTTCTGACTGCGTCTGTAGTGTTTCATAAAATGTAAATGATGACCAGCTTCAGATGGTGTATGCTACTTCTTTAACCTTTTATTCTGGTTTTGTATACTCCGTTATATTACTATAACATGTAATAAGAAAACCAAGGCTTGGATATATACAAACAAAATTTGTAATGCTGTTTATGTGAACAAATTCAGTCTTACATGCACTGCCCCTTGTGGCGTGGCGCACGAGATCACCACCACCTGGCGCAACTGGATGGTCATGACTTCAACAACTGGGACATGTTTAACCCACCCCTGGCATACTTTTTATTGTGTTTGTCTTGTTCTACAGTACTGACACCGTCAGAAGGATACAGAAAAAAAATCTTAATAATTACGCTACGATTCCTTATGTTTTTTCCCTATTTCTTCTCATTGTTGCCACTGTTATGAACGTAAAACGTTCTGTAGCTTCTGCAAATTATGGCTTTCTTCATTACTTGCCTAAAGTTACCTTATTTCTGATTGTTCCCTTTGTATTACGCATTTTACAGAGGTTCCCGTGACAAAAAAAATATTTCTAGAAGTTCAAAACCATTCCGGACATTTTGATAGTTTTTCATTTTATTGCATGTCTGTTGTTGTGGCAAGAATAACTGAGAACGCTCGAACAAATCTGAATATTTATGAGCGATTAAGTATCAAAGATTGATGGCATTGTGCTGAAGTGTAAGAAATTATTCTGATTATTACGTCTTTTCGGTTTATTTTGATAATTGTAAGTATTGTAGTTTTGGTGATTGAGCAGTTCCAAGAAAATCGTGATGGCCGTAACTTTGTTTGGAATTTTTATGTATTATTACGTTTTCTTACGCCGATTCCACTATTTCCGTTTTGATTCTGCATTCTTTTGCCAATGACAGTACTGCACGTGCAGCCACACCAAAGCTAACCTTGGACTATATGGCCGTACCTACATATACTAAATTTTTCTGTACTTTGGCCTACTTATTTCATTATTTTACTAATTGAAAAGTACAAACTTGCTCAGATAATTAAATCCTAGCCCAATTGTATAAGAATGAAAATAAGTTAATGGAATGTATTCAAAATATTGAACTTTCACCTACATTTAGGACTCAAAATATTTGAGCAGCTCGTCCTTAGCAATGTTGCCAGACACCCATAGAAGTAAAAAAAAACACCAACCTTTTACAGCAGACGACATTGGCTGGACCCCCCACGGCACCCAGGGTATGTTCACAGTTGATTCTGTAAATTCGCATTTTTTGTTTCCTTTGCTATATTTAAATCTCCCCTGACAAAGTTCGGAGGCATTTCTAGCTTTGCTTCTTTCCTTCCATCCGTCCGCCCGAAATAAACAGGCTGATAACTCGAAGACTACTTGAGCTATTGATTTGCAAATTGAATGTCTTGTTTGAGGAAAAAAGTACCTCTCAAAAAAAAATTTTCTTTTTACATTGGCCTACTTTTGACGAACTTATGAGCATTATGTAAAGAGAGAAAACGCACCTCCTGGTTAATACTATAAATCTTTATTGAACGAGTTTGGCAGCCGTATCACCTGAGTGGGCAGCACGAGGGGATGCAGGCTGACAAACTGTGGAAGTATGAGAAAATGTTCTGATTTTTATGTTTTCTCTGTTAATTTTGATAATCGTAAGTATCGTACATGTAGTTTCAGCAATTGAGCAATTCCAAGAAACCCTTTATGTCCGTAACTTTGTTTCGAATTGTTATGAATTATTATGTTTCTTATATTTTTATGCAGATTCCTCTAATTTCATTACGGTTCTGTGTCCTGATGGGATCAGTATTATATTTTCGTTTCAGAGTGCATGCTCAGCACATCAGTATATGGTGTGTTTCCTGCATACATTTATTTACCATACCATATGATTTCATTCAATTTTCAGTGTGTAAAAGATTGATGCTACAATTGCAATTAAGTGCAGTAAAACAAAAGATGGATTAAAAACTTGCCATAAAATTCTGTGGATGACAAAACTAGAAGAAATTTAGTTCAATGAACTGTATGATTATAAACATCTTGTGTGAATGAATGGGGAGAAAATCAGTGCCCTTGTGTTGTCGATATCCGGCATCTAAGGTGAATTTATGTGATGGGTTAGTCACAATGGATGAATGTCATTTATATCAGCACTCCTTGAAAATTTGTTTAAGGGATAAACTATAATTAATTGCATTGATCAGTAATATCTGAATATCATGTTATTTTCTAAAACATGTTGATTCTGTGTTGCAGGTATACAGGAAAGAATGCAAGTACGTGTATGTGAGAACGATCTTTCTGCCTTTCCCGGAAGTCAACCTTAATGCCTCCTATATATGACAAGTTCCTCCAACCTGAGACATAGTTGATGATCACAAACTGGATGAAGACTGCTATGATAGATTCAGTGTAATTCACAATTGTGAATGTTTGGGATGATTAAGTTTTTATTTTACGTCTAACTGGATTTTCAAAATGTGCAGTATATCTAGCTTATGTTGCACTTCAAATTGCAGTTTAGTTAGCTTGTTTATTTTGCATACAGTAAATGTCCTAAAGATCAGAACAATAATAACATTTTCCTTATCAGGGTTTCTACAGATTTGGGTTCAGAAAAGAAAGTGCTAAATCACAATCTGCAGGGCACCACTAGGATGCATGATACTGATAAGTAGTAATAGGCTAATTAGCCAGTGAAAACATCAGACTCGTTAAATATTGTGATAGGCAGCCTCTGCTATTGATGAAAGCAGTTACTAGTAGTTGACTTCGTTAGTTGACTTTGTTCCAATCTAGGATAATAAGTGTTATTTTTTGCTATACTGTGTGGTGGAGCTACACTGATGTTTAAACTTCATTCTGTGGGCTGGAGTGCAGGAGTTGCTGAGCATACAGTTCAATTCTATTCTAACGCCCACATCTGTGACATCTGTGTGACACTAGTATAGTGATTACAATTACCTGACATCCACCTGCCAGCTCTGTGCAGAACTCCTGTGTGGTTTTCTGCAGTTGGGCGTTCCCTGATACTGGCACTATATTCCAAACCAGAGCAATTCAATTGCAATTGTCCGTGTTCACGTTATTTTCTGTACACAGCAGCTTAGCAAGGTTCCACCTTAAGAAGCCTAGATTATGCATTCTTCATTATGTGTACATGTGCATATCTGCACATTCTTGCCTCATTCATCTTGGTTACTTTTACAATCTCTTCAATTGTTAAATACCTACATGTGCATGTATGGATTCCAAATCTGGAAAAAAGTGCCTAAAAGTGGAACGAAGTAACAGGCAGCAGTTTCTTCGTGTAAAATATGTGACTTGTTTACATAACAACGGTGTGGAAGATATTGATAGATGCATGTAAGAACCCAGAAAAGAAGTTGATTTTATTATTTTCTTCCAAAGTGATATACGCTATTCATTACAAAAACAACCTACATGTATTCTTACTTATCTCCTGAGGGATTTTTTTCCCTGTTGAACACTGTTCATTCTTTAAGACATTTACTGTAATGGTTTAGCACAGAAAAGTGAAACATAGTGCAAAATGTAGTAATATGTTGCTGGAAAAAACCTGATGAAAAAACAAAATATAAATTTTAGTTTAGTGCGGAATAACCACAAATATGTAGGGTTTAAAACTGTCAAAAGGGTCAAATCAATTATAGATCTAACTATAATAGAATTGTCATAAGTGCCAGCATTTAATTACAATATAATGCAAAATGAAAGTACAGTACTGATCATGTGGACCCCTTTTTTGATAGTCTTTTTTGCTCCATTCCTTTTCTGTCTGTTTTATTCGTCAAAATTAACATTTTACTTTCTAATGGGAATAACAATTCCTTAAGTGAAGTGAAATGCCAGATAAATATTCTCATATATTGTTACTTCTCTTCTTTCAATTTTTTAATTGTGCAAAACTTTTCTGTATTTGCCATAAAGTTGTAATATAAACTATGTGGGTTCTCTATTTTAAGGTTATCCATTAGTTATGATTGTTATTTTCTTATATTCTTGTGTTATAACTCACCACCATTGCAACAAATGGACTCTAACCTTCCTTTATTACAAGTATGAGCGAGTGTGAAGCATTCAAAAAAAGTATTTTGAATGAGCTATTCCAAAAAAAAATCTGAAAAAAAAACGCATGAGAAAGCAGAGAAGTAGAGATGGAAAGAAGAGAACTTTTTCGGAATCAATCGAATTTATTACTAGCTTTGTTTTTATTTTTTGTACTCTATGATTCTTTACAATTATCCCAATTATTTGGCATTCCAAAGAATCGGGTGAAAAGAGGTTCCTCCGTTGCAATCAGTACTGTATGTGGTAGAAAATATGTGTAAATAGCAGAATTATATGCAAATTATATTTAATTTATAAGGGAGCGACCATCATTAATTGTACAAGGGGGTGGTGAGCAGTCATATGGTATTGACGACTTAAACAAAATGGAATGCCTATCCTAACTCTCTACATTGAAATTGAATCCCCTCCCCATATGAACATTAAAATTAAGAAACTGAGCCCCCCCCACACCCAGATGAATATGAACTATGACATAATTTTGTATTATAAAATTTGATATTGGACAAATTCCCTGAATACAGTTTAAAAATATATTGCAATCAATCATTCACTGTCAATGGTCAATGAATACATATTTAGCAATCTTTTGACTTGTTGACATTACAATACAGTTAAATCTAAAAGCATGCATATTGCAGGAATGCATCAATTCACAAAAAAAGTGCGTAAAATATTACCTGTTCAGTTTGAGAATAGAGTGCCCTACCTCTCACTTTGGTCACAGAAGGGAGGGTGCTCAATTTTAATCCAAAGAAAATTGAGCACCCTCCCCACCAAATGACCACCCCCCCTGTACAGTTAATGATGGTCACTTCCTAATGGATGTTATTGGTACCATGGTTCTAAATCAGATTGGAGTTTAATTATGAATTGTGTGTTTTCATTATTGAGTTAACACAAGAGCTGAGGTTGTGATATTACTGCAAATGATACATTTACCACTAATTACACAGTGCTTCAACTGTCCATGTTGGATTCTTTCGATGTTGGGTATTGTTGCTTATTTTGTGAATCAATTTTCAAACATTTATGTAATAATGGTATAGATCTAGATATGGCAGGTTGAAAAGGACCATGTATTCTTTCATCAACATATATTATTTTGAAGGATGAAATAGAGGATGGATATTTTGTGGACCAAAATGGTACATTTTATTAGACCCCTTAATACCCGTTAAACATGTTACTACATGTATTACTGTAGTATCAACAGCGGATATTTAATCCATCTAACAGTTCATGTGACCTACATTAGGTCTGGTCAGTATAACCATGTAAATGTACTAAAATGCTCAACATTTTGCTAAAAGCTTCAAAAGTGTTACATTGCTGTACAATATCCAACATAGAGATTTCTACAATACCGTTGAAGCACCGTGAACTGGGTTCACTATCCAACAATTAGATTGCATTTTTATTGGTGATGTTGCATGGGTAATGCATGAACAGTGTAGTTGATAAAGGTGCTTGGAAGTCTGGAGGGGGGTAGGCGGGGGTTATGAAAAAGGACAAAAACCTATACTGTATTAGACTGGTTCAAAAAGTACATTTCTAGTGTTCTTGCAGTTACATCAATAAGCTGCTGACCAGGGTAACGACATAAACGAAATCATTCATTAATATGTGCAGCTATGGCACTGACACAAATCATCATGAATTGGAAAAAGTAAAACTAATCACATAAAAGTACATGTATGTATAAAACTGTATTATGAATGTAATATACATTAGTATATTTTGTTAAAATACATGGGTGTGAATGTAAAGATTTAAATATTCATATCCACAATATTCATATCTTTAAGATGGTTTATTTTTTAAATACTACCCTAACATTAATATATGAATTGATAGTTTATATTTTGATTAGATTAGATAGGATAGTTAGAATGAGGTATGAAATGTTAATTTATTACACTACTTTTCATGTCCTCAACGATCTTTGCATCATATCAATGGAAACCATTTAACTGTAGTGACTTATAAATGATGGAATGGCAGTGAGATGGATGGTACATTTGGTGGAAACTATTCAAAATCTCGAAGTGTCAAGAGTTAATCAGTACTTTTCAGCCAAGCTCTCCTTTGCAGATAGAGGTCTACCTACAAAAGACATCCACCTTAGATTGTCTCACCTGGAAGGTGCAAGAAGCAATTTTGCATTCTAGAATGTCATGCACCATTAAAGAACGTTTTTTTTAATCCCAGACAATTAGAATGCTGACTGCAATTGGTACAATGCTCCAATATTTTCCTTTCCCACACTAGCTCATTCAAACAAGATAGACCCGACTGTTTCTCTATCATTAACGCTCTTTTTCTCTCTGTCATCTTAGCATCTTAAGTATGCCTAGGCTCTCTTCTATGTGAATTAACCCATGCTGTCTGAAGCAGTGGGATATCGTGTTTATGGGCAAGATATTTGACTTAAAAATATCAGAATTTTCAGTAAAGGAATGGACATTATACTCTACAATACACATTAAGTGCTACCACGGCAGTAGAATGAACCCAGGGTAATAAACATCTGTATAGTAGGACCAGCCACTTGGAGAGATCTTTGATGAGGTACCAATGATCTTGTCAATTGAAATTTGATACAGTTGAATGGTTTATGTTGGACCTATTAATCTTTGGAGGCATGAAAAGTGGTGTGATAAATTGACCATTTCAACCTTGTCCTTTACCATCGACCGCTAATAATCTTTAATTACTGCTACTTCATTTATGAATGTTAGGGCTTTGTATAATAATTTACAATTTTAAAGTAGTGACTTACTACCTGTACAGTGGAAATGAATATTTACATGTTATTGTTCTATGTTCACCCATGTTCAGAAAAATACCCTTCTGTATATTGCGTTGATATTGGTGAACACATACATTTGTAATTTTGTGCAACAGGTTTTCTGGCTTTTTTTGCATGTATGCTTCAACATGTATGGTTAGTGTCACTGGTGACCATATAATAACTGTTACCTGTGAAAGCCTTCACGTATTTTCAATCAAGTGCATTCACTTCAACAACATCACCATTGCAATCAATAAATTTATGATAATCTCATTGTTATTCATGTATCTCATGGCTATAATATGCAATATACAGCCGTGATTCAAGGCCAAAAATATTTGTGGAAAATCCAATCCGTCACAAGCCCCACAACTGAAATGTTCAGTGACGCCTAATTTATGATCTTACATTGGCAAGTAAGGCCTAGTTTTGATTTTGCTTTGGACAGTGTCTAACCCCACGATATTTAACTGTTAAAAAAAAGCCACCACTCAACCCATGCTTTATATTGAACATGGGCCTGTAAAAGCAGTGTGAATAATAAAGCTATGAAATCGACGATGATATTATCCAGTTTTGAACACTTTGCCAGCAGTATTACATATTACAAATTCACTTTTAATTAACAAAGCCCATTTATTATAAAAAAAGTTCCATCCGATTTATATTGTATACAGTTAGTCATTTCCTTGATTTTGTTGGAAATTTTTTTTCACCTTACTAGTATGAGATAGGACTAGTATTAGATTTAATGTATGTGGGTATGTTATATTCTACATTTGTACCAATTTATTTCACCATGTTCTAGTCCAATAAAGTTTATTAATGATTCAATGTGAACTGGGTCCTGCGTGTACTTAAGATATAAATGAATAAATGTACTATGGTTTTATCAAAAATGTAGTTTAAGTATGCACCTGCGCTTGCTTAGAATCACCGAAATTTTGTGCAGATTGGGCATTTCACATTGGATTCTTTCTAATTATTTTTGGAATAAGTGCATGAAAAAATTGTTAAACAGCGGATTTAAATTTGTGTCTGTATATAATATAGTACAGACTAGTACCCATGGTCATGAAAATAGAAATGTAGGATTATTAAATTTCAAAATATGCATTGCTTCTTGGTTTACAGTACATACATTTTTATGTTATTGTGATGTATTTTGTTTATCTGTTTTCTGAGAAAAAATATTCAAAGAAAATGTAAGCTAGGAAAATTGTCATTTATTTGAAAAATATCTGTCTAAAATTAACTCTGGGTATTTATTCAAATAAGTATGTTTGTTTATTCCGCAGTTTACTGAGAATAATTAATTGTCCAGAAGTGGATCCTGTTTGTAATCTATGTACCTTTTATGCAGAGTTTATCGGGCATTTGATTTTTATGATTTCTTGTTAGGATGAAAATAATATTGACATGTTAAGTATGACTGCCTCAATTTGATACATGTATGTCAATTAGAACAAGAGAAAGTTATGTCTTGTTAAATGGCACATATTTAAGACCAGCAGTTCAGTCAATAGAGCCTTATATAATATTCACAAATACTGGTAGCCTCAATCATGCAGGCTGACTATTGCATACATGTATGCAATATATATGGCCTGTTTGAAGGAGGCTAGAATACTGGTGACATTTCAAAAATAGGTGCTTGTTTAAAATAAAGTTTCATTTTCTATTGCATCATCGATCAGAAATGGTAATCTGTCACAGAAAAGTATTGTATGGAAAGTAAATGATTTCCACCCAAGGTACGCCGTAGGAAAGGTTGTAATGTAGAAAGAAAAACCATGTTTACTCATGCATCGATGCTGTGCAGTACTGATATCGTAAGAAGGATACAGAAGAAGATTTCGAGAATTACGCTACGATTTCTTATGTTTTTTCCTATTTCTTCTCATTGTTGCGACTATTAGATCTCTACGAACGTAAAAAGGTTCTGTGGCTTCCGTAAATTACGGCTTTCTTAATAACTCGCCTGAAGTTACGTTTATTTCGATTTTTCCCTATAGATTATGCATTTTACGGACGTTCCCGTAATAAAAAGAATATATCTAAAAGTTCAAATTCACGCCAACATTTTAACAGATTTTCATTTAATGGGGTGTCTGTACAGCATCCGCACTTGTGGTTTCACTTTGTTTGTGGCGTGAATAAACGAGAACGGTCGAACAAATCCGAATATTTATAAGCGAAAGGTAGGCGCCATTGTGCGGGGAAGTGTAAGAATTTATTCTGATTATTACGTTTTTTCTGTTTATTTCGATAATCGTAAGTATCGTAGTTTCGGTGACTAAGCAGTTTCAAGAAAATCGTAATAACTAACTTTTTTACGAATTATTACGTTTTTCTTACGCCTATTACTCTAATTTCGCTTACGATTCTGTATCCTTACGATATATCAGTACTGTATCTGTGCATAATTTGTTAATTTGTTAATTTCTTGTTTAGTTTGTTTATAAACTTTGTTGTTGTTTTTTATTTTGAAACCACAATTTGCTAAAGCGGTCATTTGGTATTGACAAGATAAAAAAAAAGATGATAAAATTTAAGATGACACATGGATAAATATGAATGAAAAGGCTTTTGACCTATCCTTTCGCATGTTGATGCATTGCTGTAATGAGCCTTCAAATGGTAATCAAGAGCATTTTCATATGGCATATCCGTTTATGGAGGACCTGTATGTCTCCATATTGATATTAGGGAGATCAGATCAGTTTCCTTTATCTCCTGCCCTTGTGTACACGCAGTGTGACATTGTTATCAACTTTATAGTGTTTCAATAAAACTTCATCTCAAAATTGTGACTTCAAAATCCAATGACCACCCCTTTATTGAAACTATTTTAATGACCCGCCTCTCTGGTGAGGCCTAACTTCAATGCCTCCCAGCAGCACCATATCTCGGGAGGAGGGGGGGTTGGGTTGGGGAAGCTATAATTGGGTATGCGCGTGTCATTTTAACTTCAGGAACAGCACTGATAAATATAGTAAGATTTGCAAAATGCATACTAAACGTATGATAAAAATTCATTCAAAGTATGCCCATAAATATACTAAACCCAAAGTTCATCCATAACATACTACAGAAATAATACGCAATGCACTCATGGTTTCCTTCCAGTACAGCAGTTTGCATTGTGACTGGGCTTTTGGCCATGGACTTCTCAGACTGGTGTCTGGACTGGTGTATTTGGATATATGATATAGTTATATCTAGAGATAAGACCCTAAAATATAGGGTTGTCTTCAAATCAAGAGCCAATAATATACTAATTTCACTGACTGTTGTGAGTGGATTTGTATTGCCAAGGTCCTACTGTATTTATTAAAGTGTTCTGTTAGCTGGTATACATAGGGTCTACAAGTTTGCCATATTATCCAGTCCTCAATAGTTTTACGCAAAATACAAGGCAACACATGCTTTGCCAGAGGTTTAACGTAAGGTCTCCGCACTGCCTCCTTATGGTCAGACCACGGCTGACCGTGGTCGCAGAAGAATTTTGACAAGCCAAACTTCTACGACCACCCGAAGGCCTTAAAAAATGCTGTGTTTGTTGCACCTAACTCTCACGGATCTTTGCCACGATATCCATATATTTTTGGTCGTAGACTGGCTGTAGGCAGCCCATGCAGCGTAATGTGCCCTATGCATGAGAACACGTTAATGCGCTTATAAATATATGTACTCTTGACTCCTGATCAACATGTACACGCACGGGACCGCCAACCAGGCAACAAGCACGGGAAAAAGAAAAAAATGTTCAATCCATAATGTACCGGGCCAGAAGCCACCGAAAACGTTCAGTTTTTCGAGGGATTTTTCGTTCAAAAAGTTCTTACGTTAATTTCCATATCGCCTACTGCCAAAAAGCCAATAATCTAAACGTCTATATTAGTAATAAAAATGTTATTCACACAGGTAATGAACATATGAAATCATGCATATTTGTTTCTTACATATGTCTCATAAAATGAATATAAGTCATAATGTTCCAACAGCAGGACACTCGGAGCAACAAGTTTTGATTCAGAATTTGAACGTGTTACACTTGACATTACATGAATGCCCATATTCACCAGCAGATCCAGGTTTTTATAAATGGGGAGGGGTGGGGGTTTAAACTTAATGGTTCAACTTGAGCACATTCAGAGCCACAAGGATTGTTCACTTGATTGTTTAGTTTTATGAAGGGAGCCAATTCACCTTGCACTTACATGTACGTCCACATTCACCAGCAGATACAGGTTTTTGGATATTGGGATGGGGGCCCACCGATTTCATAGGTTCCGTATGCACGAGGGATGGTAGACGTGCCAAAATCCGCATTAAGATGAAGTATTTTTGTAAGACAAGGGGGGAGGGGTGGCACTCATCCCTGTACCCCCCGGATCTGCCTATGATATACAATTTCTTGTCTACTCAGATAATCACAACTATCATTTATTCACTGCAACCAACACAGAAAATAGACATCTACAATCACTCATTTGTTTCTTACAAATATCAAATAAGAAGATAAATACACGTCATAATATTTCAACTTCAGGACAGTCAGGGAGCCACCACTGAATGTTCAGAATTTTGTTCAGTTTTTTGAAGGAGCCATTTGACATCAAAGTCACCATTCTTGTCCACCCATATACTCACAGATATTAATAATGTTCACCTATCATTTATTCAATGCAAACAACACAGAACATAGACATCTAGAATCCCACATATGTCTGTTACAAATATCAAATAAGAAGATAAATACAAGTGATAATGTTTCAACTTCAGGACAGTCAGGGAGCCACCACTGATGGACCCATACGTTCTGGTTCAACTTTGTGTTCAGAATTGTGTTCAGTTTTTTGAAGGAGCCATTTGACATCAAAGTCACCATTCATTTGCTACTAAAATAGATAAAGATATTATAAACGTCAACTATCATTTATTCAATGCTATTAACACGGATAATGCACATATAAATCCATGCATATTTGTTTCTTACATATGTCCCCTAAAAATAAATATAAGTCATAATGTTTCAACATCAGGACACTCGGAGCCACAATTTTCGTTCAGTTTTATGTAGGGAGCCACTGAACCTTGAACTAACATGTATGTCCACATTCACCAGCAGATCCATGTTTTTAGAAATGGTAGGGGGGTGGGGCTTAAACTCAATGGTCCAACTTCAGCACATTCAAAGCCACGAGGATTTGTTCACTTGATTGTTGAGTTTTAAGACGGGAGCCACTTCACCTTGCACTTACATGTACGTCCACATTCACCAGCAGATACAGGTTTTTAGAAATTGGGTACACAAGCACATAAGGGATTTCATACGTTCCGTATGCACGATCTATGGCGGACATGGCAAAAATCTCTTGAAAGTGAAGTATTTGGGTAGGAAAAGGGGCGGGGCAGGCATCCCTGAACCCACGGATCTGCCTCTGATATCCAATTTCTTGTCCACCCGTATACTCACAGATATTAATAATGTTCACCTATCAGTTATTCAATGCAAACAACACAGAACATAGGCATCTAGAATCCCACATATGTCTGTTACAAATATCAAATAAGAAGATAAATACAAGTGATAATGTTTCAACTTCAGGACAGTCAGGGAGCCACCACTGATGGACCCATACGTTTTGGTTCAATATTTTGTTCAGAATTGTGTTCAGTTTTTTGAAGGAGCCATTTGACATCAAAGTCACCATTCATTTGCTACTAAAAGTAGATAAAGATATTATAAACGTCAACTATCATTTATTCAATGCTATTAACACGGATAATGCACATATAAATCCATGCATATTTGTTTCTTACATATGTCCCCTAAAAATAAATATAAGTCATAATGTTTCAACATCAGGACACTCGGAGCCACAATTTTCGTTCAGTTTTATCTAGGGAGCCACTGAACCTTGAACTAACATGTATGTCCACATTCACCAGCAGATCCATGTTTTTAGAAATGGAAGGGGGTGGGGCTTAAACTCAATGGTCCAACTTCAGCACATTCAAAGCCACAAGGATTTGTTCACTTGATTGTTGAGTTTTAAGACGGGAGCCACTTCACCTTGCACTTACATGTACGTCCACATTCACCAGCAGATACAGGTTTTTAGAAGTTGGGTTCACAAGCACATAAGGGATTTCATACGTTCTGTATGCACGATCTATGGCGGACATAAATGTAAATAAATGTAAATGTCTTTAATTTAAGATATAATCTATAAGACAATGTTACACACACACAAAAAAAAGAAAAAAAATTCAAACTGTCAGAATATCTCAGAATGGGTATCGGGCTACAGGTACATGTAGGCCGGATTTTGTGGAGAAAGTCCCTCGCTTTATCACCGTGTTTCACACATAAATGGTCTGTCATGCTCCCGGGTTTTAGACTCATTCATTCATTCATTCATTAAGCGTTCGCTGAGTTGACAATGGCCACCTCTGCCTGCCTCGTTTTCACAATCTCTTCTGTTAAGCTTTTCCAATATTCTCTGTCTTGTGCAATATCTCTTAAATGTTCGAGGTTTAGTATGAAAGTTGGACCTTCACCATAATCCCTTAGAAGTACATTGTTATTTTTCAGAATGCATTTTGTACAGGATTCCCTTATATTATGAGGCAATGCGCATTGTTTTGTTACATTTATATGATCACCATCAAATGTAATCTTTGTGAGAACAGATTGACCTTCAAAACACACAACAGCCTCATTAGTGGTCAATCCAACTTTCTGTTGACAATGAGGCTGCATGGGTGCGTCTGACAATAGTACAAATTCTGGTTTTGCAATTTGCGTACAAATATTAGATTTGGTTAATTCAGTGTAACTGTTAACATCTGGCAGCTTGAGTGTTGGTTCGGTGACGCTTCCCAAATCAACAGTAAAATCATCAGTGATCTTTCCAACATCAACTGACCAGGACCTTGCAGGCCAAATTGTGGACTTTTTGAAACTGGTTACGGAACTCTGTAATTCATCAAGAAAGCTTTGCGCTTGTTTCAAATCTCCATCAAATTTCTGCAAATCATTCTTTTTTAAGTACTGCTGCAATTCTTGTAGATCACTTGTGGACATGTATTGTAAAATCTTGGCATGTATTTCATCATATACCTTGGAGATAGTGGCAGTAGTGTTCTGGTACCATTTGTCTGACTGCTGATGTGCCTTGTCTCGCTTGGACTTGGCCTCTTTCATCATAGAATCTCTAGATAGGACAAGTTCTTCCAACAGTTCTTCTGCCCTCTGCTTGCCTTCTATGTTCATCTTTGTGACCATTTGAAGCACATCCTGGTGCTGTGTGCTGTATGAGGTGAGCACATCTCTCAACTTCCGTATCTTGTGTGTTTTGTGGGGACCTTCAGTAATAGACACAATACAGTCAGGACACAGCGGATCTCTGCAGTCATCACAGTAAAAGTAACACTTTTCTCCAGGATGCAATCCACAAATGATTGGCCTTAGTTCTTCGGGGACCTTGTCTTTAGGAACAACACTCACCTCAGCAACACCTTCATCTGTGTCAACTGCAGAAAATGGAGCTAGGTGATCTAATAGATTAATCACCACTATGTTTGTTTTAAGCTTCTGAACATGGCCTCGAGGAATCGTGAAGACTTCTCTGCAATTAGGACATGTGAGTTTCCTCTTCAGCTTGGACTCGTAATACCTCTGCACACAGGCCAAACAGAATGTGAGAGCAGTTCAGGAGTTTGGGCAGTCGGTTGGAATCATTGTATTTCTCCAAACGCAACTCACATTGAACTAAGTCTAATAGGTTCGAATGTGGTACTGCGGCTGTTGCCATGGTGATTGATGTTTTTTTCATATTGATGAATAATTAACACACTTTCCTCGCTATTCCAAAGACGGAATACCTAATAGAAATGAATCTGTCTTTACATATGAAACTTTAGCATTGCCGTCTTCTTCCTGTCTGTGTTATTGCTACGCTTATTTTGTTTTATATCCAAAGGACTGTGAAAGAATCCCCAATGGTAGCCCGGAATTGTAGAAGCACAACATGCAGTAATTATATAATTAAATACAAGCAGAAACACATAAAGAGCTGCACATATTACTGGTCCAAAGTGTACTGTATAATGTGTACTCGTAAACATGTACTTTGCGAATGTAAATATCCTATATATCCAATGAATGTCCTCTGAAGGTTATCAGAGCTTAACTTACTTTGCTGACTTTGCTGACTGTTGACACGTAACAAATTATTTTGGGATGATCAAATTTGATTTTAGCATTAGCAATCACCAGTTTGTTTGTTTTTTTGTTTGTTTTTTTGTTTTTGTTTTTTTTTTTTGTTTTTTTTCCATATCGGCTCTAGCTTGCCTATATAGACGTACATAGATACATACATGCACGGATACAAACAAAAGAAACACAAAGATTTGACTTCAGCTGAAGCGATGCCATGAAGAACTTTAGATTTAATAATATTTACGCTTTTGATACAACATTTAATCTACTCTCTCTTGCTCCGTTCTTTGTTTGGGTAATAGTATTTTTTATACCACTCCTCTGGACAATCAGCAATGCATAACGTAGCCCACGCAACTGAAATAGAAGCGCACCGGTCTTCCAGGAAAAATTAGACTAAGACTTAACGGTCCTGATTATTTAGGCTGCCGTTGCAACTTCTGAGAACATTCTCTGACCGAATGTCATCGACTCTTCCCCAGAAACTGGCATGTCAGTCAGAGTAGGTACTCTTTCCTTAATGCATGTTACACACATTAATTGCGTTCCGAGTTCGCTTCATAGCAATCACATAAAAAGATCATTAGCATTGATTAAACATATTTTTAACATATCTTTGCATTAAAAAATGTCTCCTATTCATATAGTATATACTGGCGCACGATATGTCCCTGAGGTGAGCAATATATGACGGTTTGCATCAGACTAGTTGTTGTGATTACCGATACTCCGTGTCCCTCCCCCCCCCCCCACCCCCCCACCCCCCCCCCCCCCAAAAAAAAAGAAAGGAAAAGAAAGGAAGGAAAAAAAGAAAAAGAAAAACTATAAACAAACAAACACACACACACAAAACACACACACACCCTAGAAAGGATTTCGGCATCACCCCAAGATGCCCTATAAGGATTTCACGGAATTCCATCATTATTCTGAAAAACTAGCTCTGCGAGTGGGTTGTTGCGATTAAGATGTCCTTGTGTCATCATTCACACTCGTTGTGAGGGCACTTCACTATCCACACTCAAATATGGTGCCGACTATGTCTTCATATTTCTCACAGCAGGTGAACTCTGTGATTCCTTTAAAAGAACTGTTGGTTGACACTGATAGAAATTATGCACTCTCCCTTTCAACACGAGGCTGAACTATCCACATAGATTTTGTTTAATTTAGCAGAAAAAATCAATACGAGCGCCAAGGCTGAGATGTAATTAAAGATGACAGGTTTGAGGAGCTGACTGATTGAAGATGAATGAGATATTGAGGAATTCCAACACGTGTAAATGAATCTTTACAATTTGAATTGATTGAAATTATGATTATTTGAAAAAAGCATTCAATTCAAGATATGATTGACATTGGAAGTACGCATTCGTCAAATACACATTTCAATGACGAAATAATATTGAACTTCGTTCAAGGGTATATTTTGCCCTCCATTGTTATTTTTGACAAGGTACCAAAACCATCCAATGGTACAAGACAATTAAAGCGTGTATCCCAAGGCCTAATTTATGGAGGACAGTCATGGCTAAATAATATAGTCGATATAGTGCTTCTGTGGCCGAGTGGTTAGGAAGTTGGAACCGTGAACAGAATGTATTGGGTTCGATTCCCGGTCGGGTCTGGTGATTGTGTTCAGCAAACTCATCCCTAAAGCAGTTGCACACTGCTCCGTGGCACCTACATGTGAATTAGGTACGTACAGGTCATTGGGTTGAAAGAGTGAGTCATTGTGTTGGTGATTGGCATTGTGCGCTGGGTGTACTGCCGATGCAAGCATATGAGAAATGATCAATTGATGATCAATAAGTGGGCCAATGACCTGGTGTAAATTGGAACGTCGTGAGAGCAAGACTTGGATCAGGACTATAAACCACCGCATTTACATTTACATTTATAAAAAAAAGTCATAAAACTCTAATTATTATCACCCATATAATGGCAACAGCGCACGTGAGTGTCTAGCGCCATGATTAGCAGGATCACAGAACCTTTAACGGAAAAATTACGTCACTACTCAAAGCTCGCAATGCACGGTAATAAGTTCACACAAGCGCACAATCCCTAAACGAGATCTCGGTCACTGGTACATCAAGAATTCTCTAGTAGGACGACCCACGCATCCAAATACGTGCGTGCGCTCCATATGCAACCGGTGATAGGCGTGATCTGTATGGTCCGGGCATTTGGTTAATATTACGAAAAACTTGACCTGACGGCGCATAGGGGCACCTACTCCCTCTCTTGGATCTGGCGCAGACTAGGTGCATTGGCCGTCTGCTGGAGTTAGCACTGTACACGGCTATGGAATTGTCGGCTGCGTGTCTTCTTTATCATGCTGCACCGACTCTGCTCCCGTGGAGTGACAATTCCCATGTTATTCCACGGATTACAGTCAAAAGAAATCACCCACACGTGAAGATGAACTCTGCTTCTTTTCAATTGTGGTGGTATGTATGTACAAACAGTTAGAATGTTAGTTTTGCTATATTACCAGATGTTTGAATGTTCAACAAATAAGCTCCCATTTTATGCCCTTTGAAGTTTTTGTCGTCAAATTACGGACACATTAAAAAGGTCTAGTCCTTCTGGGTTGTGCAAATGTGTCCATGTATGGTGCTGTAAAAAGTTGTTGGGAGCATAACAGAACCAAGTTATGACCATTTTGATAGAATGTTTCTCATCGGGTACAATTACACAAACCAGTGAACCATTTAGACAGACCAATGTGAACGTAACATTAACGTTCAGATATTTTAAGACGTTTTAAACATGAAATTCCGGATAAATGCCAATTCAAGTTGTAGAGAGTGTTGATTAAAATTACAACGAGCGACATGTCCTATAATTTCGCCGACAGGCAGCAAGTCAATATGCATCTATCACACAGCCAAGACAATCTAATAAAGTGCATTCATTTGGGGTCTCTTCACTTGATGGTGTTTCACTAAACTACAATTTGTAAACCATAACCTTAAGTCTACGGTCACCAGATTGCTAAATAGTAACCCTGAAACGACGACGAGTACAATGGTTAGCAAAAGAGATATACAGTAGAACCCTGAAGGCAGTGTCTGCAGTGTCTCCATGATGAGAGGTGGTCTTGACTGGTCTCAACAGAGAGGTGGTCGTGACTGGTGTCAACAGAGAGGTGGTCTTGACTGGTGTCAACAGAGAGGTGGTCTTGACTGGTGTCAACAGAGAGGTGGTATTGACTGGTGTCAACAGAGAGGTGGTCTTGACTGGTCTCAACAGAGAGGTGGTCTTGACTGGTCTCAACAGAGAGGTTTTTTCGTCTTGACTGGTCTCAACAGAGAGGTTTTTTCGTCTTGACTGGTGTCAGCAGAGAGGTGGTCTTGACTGAAGGCTCCACTGCTGCGATGTCACAATTAGCCGGGCAGTAAATAGCGACCCACAGTAGGGGATCTGTTGATAAAACCACACGTTGGCGGTGTAATGACACTGGTGGAAGGCAACACGTTTGCATAATTATATGAATTACCACTAATGGATTACCTTATTGGCACAACGATTAATATACAGGCCAATATATGGTACAAGGGTATATTTTTCACATGAAATTATTCTACCCAGTCATGTAAGGAGGGGGAATAAAAGGTCAAGGGTAAAAAAATCAGCACTCCCCCCTCATTTTCGACCCTTTTTTTTTACATACTAACGTTTTCCAGCTTTTGTTCTCAAATTCAATTTCCTTGAATTCCTAAATCCCCCATTTCCACCCACACCCCCATTTGCTACTCGTGCATTCTTGATCTAGATCTGTCACTGTATATGGAGACTATATTATTTCATGATGTGTTGAGTGATTGCAGGTTTATCTTTAACTTAAATAATCAATGTGTCTCATTACTGGAAATAAAAACATACTATATGTTTATGCAATTTATTCTGCTTCTAAGTAGAAGCTGTTGTCATAAATATAGTATTATTCCAAAATAGCAATCTTAATTAACACAACTTGTACTACATTGTTGTATTAAGTAGAAGTCTCTATCCTATGTAATTGTGTAATAAGCAGACCTACTGAGGATGTGACTAAACTAAGAAACATGATCACCAAACAATGATCGTTCACGTCAATTATCTTTATATAACACCACTTACTCGTAAAAAATACATATTAATCTTTAAATATGAAACTAATCAAAGTTTGGATTGATCAGAATAAATAGGTCTTCTCACAGTAAGTGTAATACAATCTTTGTCACTTGTTTATATATGAATAGATATTTGGGAAAGGCATGTGACATAAATCCACCCTCTTTTCAGAGTCGCCACATGTTATGTAGAAAGACGTACAATGCCATTTACCATAAGAAAAATATACATTCCATACCCTTTGGAAATAAACAAATGCTTGACTATCACAGATAATGAGTTTATAATGTTCACTTTCTTATATATCACACGCATATAAATCAGCTGATATAAATAGAAATAGAGTTTGTTATTGAAAGGACGAATATAATCATACATCATATTTACATGCCTCATCATTTCCGACATTTATATTATACACTATAGCATAACAAATAGCTAGATTCATCACTCAAATGAAGTGTTTTGTGGCATTCAAGAATTACAAAAATCACAATTTATTGGAACCATTGTAAGCAGCTGTCTTACCCATGGCCATCCAGAAATTCATAGTATTGAATGAATGTTTGTTACACCACACAATATTCATATACAAAATATACATGTACGCTAACTCTCATACTTTTGACTAAAGATAAAAATATCAGGATAATATCATGCTTGTCCATTTTCTGGCCACCAATGCGAACATGTGACTTATATAAAACGCATACAATAGACAGCCCAATGCCATATACTTCATTCACTGTTACTGGGTTGTTTCTCTATTCTCAATGACAAAGCACAGCAGATAATAATGCATACATTTTATTGTGTAAATGCACCTACTTCAAGGATTCGTGTGTAAAGTGGTCAACTGGTCATGATGACGGCATTATTGTTGCTATTGACAACTTGGACGCACTTGAGGGTCTCTATGTGTGTTTGGTGGTGACAGAGGGTTGAAAAGTATACATGACTTGAATATATCCAATAAAATCTTATCTAGATGAAGGATCCACTGACACAAACAGTTTCTGCTACCATTGTGAGGAACAGAGTGAAATCTAGAT
>CM032664.1:31848190-31863026 GCA_019095985.1 Streblospio benedicti | reverse complement strand
CTTGTTCTGATTTGTTACATCATTTCTTAATGACTATTGTCATTGTCAAAGTCCAGCATCCCAAATCTCTCTGAAGTTGGATCGTTGGCGAAACTTCCAGCCTGCAATTCTCAGACTTGATTTCTTTCCTTTAAGTCGTTTCAGTTTTTAGTCTTGAGTCTCAATTAAGCCATTTTTAAGCTCTGTTGTCTTAACAGCAACCTCTGCTTCCAACTCTAACTGTATTTTTGCGAGAGGATTCGATCGTATGAAATACTTGTTACTGTTGATCCGAAAATGGATCTTGCATAATCAGGCTTTAACAAACCATCCACCGATTCTAGTCTATCTTCTTTCACAAACGGACCGTTCAGAGAGCCAATAATTTCCTCTAGTGTGTTTAGTGTGTCCCCGAGATACGGCATTAGCTTGATCCATTTTCATTTTAACAACTTGACTCGGTGCTCTTTGAGCACAAATACTCTTGTATGCCTCTATTAACTTGCTTTCGTGTGTTTTTAAGTTAGCAATTGCATTTCTAAGTTCTTCTTCCTTAACTTCATCTTTTGCAATTTCTCTCGTTTTACATACAACAGATTTAAATGCCCCATAACAATTATAAAATAATCTTTCCTTCTTTATCAATTCATCTTCTTTCAATTGTGACATCTTCTCTGTCTCCTTTCTTTCCCTTTGATGAGGCCGTAATGGTTTTGTTTCACTAACATTATCTTGAGGGATTTTCTTATCCATTGTGGCTTCCTTTTGCTTTAATTTTGATTTACCACTAGACCTATTTACCCCACGAAGATAGTCATACACCTTGAGTTATGATATTTGTATGATTTGCGTATTGCAATACAAGTTTAAACCAGTGGCCATAAAAAAGGGATATTTACAAGAGAAGAGGGGCGTGGGATTGAGCAAGCATAGAGTAAGTATCAGTGATAAATATGTTTTGAACTGTGTGAACATTTAGTATAAGGACAACAACATGACAGTATAATAGGGTACAAAATAACACAATTACTCAGTAGAAACTATAAGTTAATGTAACGCCTTGAATTACTAAGTTTCAAATATAAACTCTTTATTGTCCTTCTTTTGCATATTCTGGGTCTTGATTCCAGCTGTATTCTTGTACCACTACTTCTTACAACTACGGTGTGTTACTTGACTGGGATGTGTCATCGTGATCATTGTTTCACTTCCTTCTCAGCCAGGATGACGCACAGGCAGTTTTTGACTAGTAAAACATATTTTAATTTATAACTGAAGTGCTTCAATAATAATGTATGGCTTCATGTTACATGGCTGGTTTGGAAATCACATGAGATTTGTCAGGCTTTTATATCACAGAAATCATGCTAAAATTACTTCCTAACTATTTACGATACACTAAAACTTATTTTTACCAACTTTAATCTGCCTAGGGTAAGCATTAATTACAGATGTCCATGGATATTTTATCTGCCTTCAGACTTTCTTGTTTCACAAAACGGAGTCTTGCCGCCGTTTTTAAACGTTTCAATACGCCTTGGTAGGTTTCACCCTTTATCAATCAATTTCGCAATAATAATCCTTAGAAAGTTACTGAATAATTATATTATGGTACAAGCAATTTTACATTTGATCAACAAAAAAGTATTATACAGCAATAACCACATCAAATTAAAGTTGGGTTTTATGTTTTTGGGTCTGCTCAAAAAATATTTCTAGGAAGATTATTGAAATTGTCTGAGTACCAACTGGTAAACAAACCAACCAATTCATTAAAATCGATGGATTTTATTATTACGTAATGTGGGAAACGCCGATGTGCAATATCCGTCTTTTCATACGTGGCGTATTCACCCAAAAGACTAAACAAGAATCACAAATGTTTTGGGCGTACATAATAACACCTAAAAAACATGAAAACGTGATGGATTAGGCCTACAAAAAAAACATGAATTGCTTAAAAAGCAGCCAAGAGGTGGGGGCGATCTAATATAAACGATCCCTAGTTATCGCTTTGTCAGTTGCGGTACCATGACATTTTGAAAGTGAGATGAACACTTCAAGTAGAGCATGAACCCTTCTGAACTTAAGACTCGTGGCTCAACATAGTTAAAAATACCTGTCTCCCAAATCTCAAATAGCATGGTTTTAAAAACAAAAAAGGCATGTCGCGCTTTTAAATACTCTCTATAGCATGTTGCAACTCCAGCCCCAGTCTTTTTGTCGGTTGAACATCCGTCCGAAGTGAAGCTGAGCCGCCTAATAGAGGATTGGTGCATAACGCAGAGTCTGTGTTTGTATACACGCCCCCGATTGCAAAAGGTTCTTATTTGAGCAGATGACGCCCTTACAGGCCTAAATGCCTGGAATTCTCTAGAACATGTGTAATTCACAATTGTTTTAAATGAATGGGACCATCTGGACGTTACTGAAAATTATATTTGGTGCAAGCAACTACATTTGATCCAAAAAAGTATGATACAGGAATAACCACATCAAATTAAAGTTGGGTTATATTTTTGGCGTAAAACTCTTTGCTTATCATGTTATGAGGACCAACTGTAAACAAGCCAAACAATTCAGTAATACTTACATTTAATTACGTAATGTGAACTTGACACAATATTCTTTTAAAGTGAAATCATTAATTTACAATAATTACTCATAATAAAACTTAGAAGGTACAAAACATAGATGCATTAAAAGGATACCAAAGTCTAACATCTTGTATTATCGCTCATTGTTGCACCATGACATTTACATCACACACTTCAGTAGAACATCCCTATTAAGACTGCTCAACGACTGGCGTCAAGTGGTTTAATATAGGGGTGGTCTCTTTAGGGATGTTTGCAATGGTCTTTTTTATGAAGACTTGGGAATGATAATAGAGGTGGTGTATTTATAGAGGTGGTCTTGATTGAAGGTTCTAATGTACACATAGCCCAATTGGCAAAGTGGTGGTAATCTCTAGTATTTGAACCCATGTGACGCCTTTGGCGTCTTTATGACATCACACTACTCCACATGCCGCTGTCTGCTATTTTTGTTATAAGACCGGTAATTAACAACCATCAGGGCCATCTGGACGATGAAAAACATATTCGTGCAAAACTACACAGTACCATGAACGATCTCCTGTAGTTAGATGGCGTTCAGCTAGTCAGGTTAAAGAAGAGATACCCGAACAAAGTCCAAAAATTAGCGTATTAATATATAGGATTTCACGGACTGTCTTTTGTGAGTGGATTTGTAATGCCGCGCCAATGTCTTACTGTATTTATCAAAGTGTTCTGTTAGCCTGGTACATAAGGTGCGGCCAGTTGTACCCACATATTCTTCGTGGCCCATAGAGAAATGCGGGGAAGTCTACAAGTTTGCCATATTATCTAGTCCTCAAGAGTTTTATGCAAAATACACGGATCTTTGCCACGATCTCCATATATTTTTGGTCGTAGACTGGCTGTAGACAGCCCATGCAGCGTAATGTATGACGAAAACAAATGCATGAGAAAACGTTAATGCGCTTATAAATATCTGTACTCTGACTCCTGATCGACATGTACATTGTACAAGCACGGGACCGCCAACCAGGCAACAAGCACGGGACCGGCAACTAGCAAATGTATATAGGTGGCTCTTGGTTATATTAATTTGATAGGCCCATAAAGCCAAGATCATTTTGTTCTAACCAGAGAAAGTAATAGCATTACTTTAGGTGATACAAAATTAATATTTACAAGAGAATACAATGAAGGTTGAGAAATTATTGTGTCTTCCTTGTTTAAGGTATGTGGTCCCTACAGTCATGTACAGTCTGGAGGTGTCATGCCTCTCATCCAATGCAATAACAAAACTCAAAATTACATGTGACAATGACATGGTAAAACAAATTAACTAATCAAAAAATATTTGGGGTATATTTATTACAAAATGTATGATTTTTTTACTTGTTGGTAAAATATGATAAGTCCATAAAAATCATAATATTCAACATCAAATTACTTTGTTGCTGTGTACATTTAGATAAAATATGATTGTAACGTATTTGATGGACTAGTTCATGCTAAGTGTGAAACAAAATTTTAAGTATTACAGCACATTGGCAAATCAGTGAACGATTACTGTAAAGATAAAATATTTTGTGGCTATTAACTTATTTTGTGACCATTTAATTTTGTGATTTTTCTATCCTAGACATACTTTACACATGCTATTAATGTTTGCTGACTATTTAAGTTTGCGTTTTTGCAAACTAAATTCGCAAATTACGACATGCACAAACATTTCTAGTTTTACAGTGTATCAATTTTGCCACTTTATGACCTAATTATTCAAATTACTGTTCTCTAATGAAAATCATTTACATGTATGACACACTGGATAGTTATACATAAGATAACATATTATTAATTGTTTTAAAAACTTGAAAGCATCTGTGATGTTATAATTTTGCGGACACCAACTTTATTCCACAAATTGGGGCTTCTTACAATATTTTTCCCTTGGACACTTATTCTGTAAATTATTGGAACTGATTCACACCTTGTGCTTCTTCATAACTTGAAAGGATGTACGCACTTACAGAAAATTTAAACATTTCAGGCTTTTAACCATGCAAAATAGCCATATTGTTAAAGAGGCAAATGGGCAATGACTGGAACAGCTGTGTTTATATGCTTTTAGAAACATATAAATAATCCCTATATTAGGTCAAGATTTCACATCTAATGTTTGCTTAATCGTTAATGACGTTGTATAATCTCCTGAGCATTTGGATATTATTGACCAACAGAAGTTATGCTATCCTTCACTGGTTTAAGTCAGTGGCAGTCCCAACTATGCAAATTGCTCTTACATTTTAATTGGGCTTTACCTCTTCAAAGTGTGTAAATTTGCATATTTACAGTTTGAAAATGATGGAATGATCAGATTTCTGTAAGTGCATGCATATCTAGATCTAGGTTACTTAGAAGCATGAACCTTTGCGTTGGTGCAGTATTTTAGTTTAAATCATGTCTAATAATTTTTAAAATAAGTGTCTTCGTAATCTGGCAAAAAGCAGAACAGAATTGGTGTCAGTACAATTGGCTGATTTTGATAGAGATTCCACTCAGATTGTGCGAAGTTGTGAGCAGGATCCGATATACCTCCATCTCTCTGATCATATCAGATTTCAAGTCTAATGTTAGAATGCCCACCCTCAATGGGCATTTGAACTGCTAATGTAATTTGTTCCACACCAAGCATCTTAACTTAGGGTAGGGGCGTATAATAGCTAAGTTCACAACTATCCTTATGAGTCATGAAAGAATTATCCATCTAGATCTATATAGGTCTACACCATTGCACCATTATATTTGAATTTTCATTCATCAAACTTTAATGAACTCAACTGTAGATCTAGTACTCACTAGTAGCATGGGCCATGGATACTGAAATTTGACAGTAGATCTAGACTATACTTCGCCGTCTACGATGTCAACACCAGAAAATCTATCCCTTTTTTAATTGATTTGTAACAGATTGTTGATCTTCTACAGTTTTAAGCCTACTAGTATTGATTTTCACGTTTATTGAACAACGTCGGCAACTGCTTAGCATGGCCCATGGATACTTAAATTTGACAGTAGATCTAGACTAGACTACTTCACTGACGATGATGTCAACACCAGAAAGTTTAATACTGTGGATTAATAAAATCAGGCAACATTTTGGGTATTATATGTCAAAATAAAAGGAGAATACGAAAAATATTATTGATGACTGTAATGAATTACACAGAAACTCCCTGTTATGGAGATCCTCAAGTGTAAATTTTATAAGCCTATTTGCCATTCCAGGTAGTAAGTAAGCAAGCGAGGCCTCGAGTACCAAACAAAAGCACGTAGCCTTGTTTGTAACACTTTACAGCGTTGTTGTCATAAAGATTTTTTGTGAAATAAGCAAAAGAAATGTGTTCCTTTTTGTGGATAACTTATCATAAGTTAACAAAATCACCAAGGTAATCTCATTATGTACAATGTATAACATATACTAGTTTTAAAATAATTTACTATGATATAATGTAATGAAAGATAGACATCACATAGATCTACCATTTTGGATACAGTTAGCCTTACAAGTTACATGTAGAGCTGAGACTCACCAATGTTTTTTTTTCATTTTTTTTTTATTCAACTTCATTATTGAAGGGTAGACGTGTCAAAGTATACGTCGAACGCATTGTGTTGTACGCTAGTCGCCCTGAATAGTCGCTTCTAATATAAGGACTAGACCCTTTACGTCACGGGTCGTTTATGTAATTGGTAGATAAAATAAACTTGCTTAGTTCGCTTAATTGGCACCTCGTCGGGAGTATTATTTCAAAATGAAAGACGAAAATAAGAAATGTCTTTGATGACGGTAAGTAATTGCAGAGAAACCTCCTCTTCTGGAGACCCCAAAAATAAATTAATCAATGACAAAGTGATAAAAATCAAATGTTTGGGAGAAAAAAGATGGCGGCGGAAAATCGTAACATGCATATGGGAGTCGAGTCCCCTAATAAGGAACCGTCTCTGGCAGGCTCTGCTGCGCCTGTATAAAACACACACAACACCTCTGCCTCTGAGATTGTTCTACATCGTAATTCAATTTGACAGAGGAGACGCGTGTCCCATCAAAGGTGCAGAAACCCCAATGGCTTTACCATAATGCCATAGAATGCTCAGTTCTCACTCGACAATGCATCAAGATTTCTCATGAGAGAGAAAACACTTGGTTTTAATTCACCCGAAGCAGACTAGACAATGTCATTATCATTCTAGGACATCTGGAAGTAAAGTTTCGTTTGTATTGTACGGGTATGTGCAAACTTGTAATACAAACGGACAAGTGTGCATGTAATTGAGTGATATGTAATTTTCAATATGACTATTCTATTTCAGTTCATGTTATTTCAGTTATACATGAAATCCGTCTTTAATGAGAAGGTAGTATATAAACAAGTGCATATGCGAAAGTACTATCCCAGGTCTGTGAGATTTAGTTCTTAAAGATAGTTCTTATAAGTCATTGATGTACCCCTAGTTATTTTTAGGGTTAAAGTACATGTATGGACATGAATGTGATTTGTAGTCCTTGTTTCTACCATAAAATTAATAACAAGATACTTTGCACCCTTATAATAATTATATCACTCAAATCTTTATTCTTAAACTGTTGCCGTGTTCATTTTGACGCCGGGATTTTAACACGGTTCTCTTGCCAAAGCCTCCGCCAAGGATCTCAAAGTCCGTGATATTACAGTGAGGTTGGAACTTGGAAGTGAGAAATGACAGAAATGTATACGGGGCGAAAGATGATTCTTCCCTTGAGCATCATTTTTTTGTGGAGAGACAATGTGACAAATATAAGTAACATGAATGTGACAAATGATATTGAATCCAATATCACTGCTCATTGTGCTATTTTGCATTAAAATAATCAATAATAGACGAAATCTTATTCAAAAGCAAGGGAAGCGATTTGTGTAAGCGTTGTAATCTTTTCTTTCTAGATAGTGTGTCTAATTTCATAAATGTAGCACTTTTTTCATATCCGGTATCCATCCCATGCACAATCCTTTAAGTGCGCCCCTCTCCTTTTCATGAAGTCCGGATCTGCTAGTGGCACTCATCCTGTTTACGCAGTCAATCAAATGTAAAGGATCCACAAAATAATATTGCACGCCACTGCACTGGACAAAGGCTAACGTGGCATCTCCTGTTCTCAGACGTCCGCTAATGTACATGTCAACTGTATGTCAAGTTCTCATTAATTTGAGAACCTCTTTTGACAAGATCCTACTTAGAATGTGGCATCTTATTTACTCTAAGACCGGCAGCAATCCTTCTTTTGTCAGCAGACTGAACTTTATCCACACACGACGGGACACAAATGTCATTATACGATTACATGAATGATGATATATAGGTCCAAGTAAAAATACAACGAATAGTTTGGAGACCTCTAGCCCTTCGTACGTGATATTAGATATCCAGTAAAGTAGTTATTATGTCACATTTAGTGATTTCTCAACCACAATGTGGATTATTTTCCTTAAAAATCACGAATTTGTTTTTATTACAAATCAGTGTATGTTTTTTGTAAAAAGAAATACCCCCCCCCCCTCCGATGCATGTTAGAGGCCATGCAGTAGCAACAATATATGAGTGGCATGTTACAAACATAAATATGTATATGAGCAAAATATATTACAGTATTCATTGAATATAATTATCATAATGATTGTGATATATCAGTTTATCCACAATATATAGATGAACAACACGATTTAAACAATCGTTGGAGTCTTTATAGCATCGTATGCTTTGCACTGATGACGTCATCCTCTGCTCTGTTATGGACCGTGTACAACAGGGGCATGCGTGGCGCCCTCTCGCGGCGAGTTGAAGCCGGTGCCGCAGAAGGTCACCTTCACCTGGAAGCGAGAAAACATACGTAGTCTGTTCCAGGGTGTGCGGTGCAGTGGGCTCGCCTCCACCCCTTTGCCACAAAAATATTTCATTTTCATGGGGTTTTGGCATGTCAGCTATCGATTGCGTGTACAAAACCCACGAAATCCCATTTAAAAAGACATGAATCTACCAGTAAAATATACATGCACGTACATTGATAGATTAGATATAATCAGTATGATCAAACCAGTTCTGTTTGTCTTTAATTACTTCAAAATATTAGCCCAATACCACATACATTAATTATTGTTGGGTGTGTTTCATTTCTGTCATTAATACAGTACACTTTAATTGATTATGCAACAGTGGACAATAAAGTGACTTCCTGGGGTAGCAAATGGAAATCGTTTGAATATGAATTTAACGAGTATTAAATATCGCCATGTACTTGTTTCTAGGAAGAAAAAGCAGAGGAAAATGGCCTCATTTCTGTGATGATGCTACGATGTTTCAGATATAATGGGGTGACGTGCGTGGGGTGAGGGTGTGCTGATACGGAATTGGGAAGTGGAAAAATAGGCCAAAAAGGAAGATTTTTGGGGGAAAGGCCAACGAGATTCTAAGGGGAAAAAGGGATTCAAGGAATGTCGGACAAAACAACCTAAAAAAGGATGTAAGGTTTCTCTTCCCCTTATAACCCTCCATATATATATATATATATATATATATATATATATATATATATATATATATATATATATATATATATATATATATATATATATATATATATATATATATATATATATATATATATATATACTGCTATTATAAGCACAATGCCTTATATATATATATATATATATATATATATATATATATATATATATATATATGGTTCCTCAATAAATTAATGAGCTGCTCAACAATGACAACATGCTTGCAGCATTTATATTTAGTTGTTCGGTTGACAATTATTTATTTCATTGCCAATGCCTTGTGTTTCATGTGATGTAAACAGCACATTTTACCACAATCTTTTGGCTTAGAATATGACTATTTGTTGCTAAGTCCCAACCTCATTATTCTGAGCTGCACTTTGTCCTAATAGATATAAACAGTGCAGATTTAGTAAACGCACGGTTCGGTTGAGCAATCAATAGGTGCTACTTTGCCAACCGTTGTCTCACTTCTGCAGATTGAGCACTTTAGTATGTTTGGCTTAAAATTTAGAACTTACAATGCTACAGTCCCAACCTATACTAGCTTTGATGAGTCCCAATAGGACCGAAACAGTACTGCATCTGAAGATTTATATAATATATATCATATATATATATATATATATATATATATATATATATATATCAATAAATAAACTAAATATATATTAGTGATGGGAGCCACTATATTAATAAATGCACTATCAAAAGGCTATCACATACTTCCTGGACGTTGCTGATATCGATGTGGCTGCTGCCGTAACTCTGCCTCACCACCCACGTGGTGTAGGGAGTGCGGTGGTAGACAGTGCTTCCACCAACTGGGGGGTACAAGTCAGCGGCAACAGTCACCGAACCTGCAGTGCATGGACATGGGGTAAACCCAGCCACCTTGTAGTTTCTAAACATCTAAACAGATGTTGTTGTTTTTTGAAGACTTTACATTACAACCGTTTTTGTATGATAACAGGGCTCATGTTAAAATAATATAAAAGGACACCAGTTTGCTTCCATATTTTAACAACAATCAAAGTCTTCGCAACACATATGTTTTCTTCCCAGACTGCCCAGACTTTGCCAACTGTGACAAGACTACTGCATAATTTAGCAAGAGTTAATTAATAACGATTGGATTATAAATGTGTTACATACCGGTAACAATATCATACTCATGAATTACATGCAGAGTCCTCGTGATGAAGTAGTTGAAGTCATTCTGATACTTTACACCGAATGGAGCACTCGATGATATATGCAGTCTCAGTCTGTTGTTTGGCGTGCCTGAAGAAGTTGCACCCGGAATATTAATCTCAATTCTTCCAATTCGGTAGCGCTCTATGTCTACAAAGTCATTATAGTCTTCAGGAATGGTGAATCTTAGAGTTCCAGTTTCTCTGAAGAACTTGACAGGACATTCGATAACATCATTGCAGTCAGGGTCCAAATTGGAATCTCGGATAGTAGTTGGTCTGCAGATACCTCCTGGGACAGCTGATCCCCAAATACTATCTTGCAAAGCATTGTTGAGTCGTTCAAGAACTGTGTTCAAATCTCCATCCAATGATGGCTGCGATTCGACACTGCAGTAGATCTGTTCTTCGTAAAAGTGAAGGTTACAGTAATCAAACAAAAGTTCATTTATATCCATTCTAATATCATGTTGCATATCAACCATTCTGGAAACCAAGTGGAACCTCTCGTCATGATTTTGTTTGCAGTCGTCGATGTACTTAGTGTAGCGCTGTTGCATTTCAATCTTACTTTGAAGCCTAGATTTGATCAACATAGGCCGTCTGCAGTTCTCCGCCATTTCAATCATGGTTTCTGTCAGATCAGAGCCCCAATTGCACGTGTCCAAGATGGCCCACAAGTAATCTTGGCTTCCTGTGATACCGAGAGCATCTGGGTGAGAGAGAATTTGAATAGAATTATATTTCACACTCTCCCACCCAAACCGCATATTACGCAACTGATATATCATCTCTATATCCGAAGTAAGTTCTTCTAGGTCACCATTGTCTATCACATCCATTAGCATATCCATGAGATAATCCAGCTTTGCAATCATGGCTTCAACCTTTTCCATGGCTCGAGACATGAAATCCATAGTTTCGGCTAAATTATCCAAAGTAGTAATGAAATCCTGCAGTCCACCAACAATCATCTTGGGATGGCGTATAATGTTTCCATCAATCATTTCAGCAAGTCCTTTAACAAAGCCTAAGAATCCACTTCTCCTTTGAGAATTTTCATAATCCTCTAAGCCTCTTTCAAATACAACCTGCGCATCTTTCAAATTGTCACGCGACGCACTGAAATTCATATAGATGGTATTATATGTGGATTGCGAAATTCGCAAAGCCCCCACTGAATGCTCATACATGGATATCCAGTGGTTAATGTTACAATGAACAAAAAGATTCAACATTTCAGTAGTGTAGGTTAGAATAAGGTGAACAGAAAGCGCAGGGTTCAGGATTTCCTGGTATATGTTCCTCCACTCAGACGTTATTTCGTAATAAAATTGCAGACTTGCTCTAAAATAATCCTTGGTAAAGAAAGGAACATATGTCAAATTCAACCGTTTTATGCCTGAATATTCTGCACGAGTAAGTTTTACTGCGGTTTTCATAGAGGCTTGCTCTTTCGTGTACTGGAAATCCTGGACTACATGGTCCAGCATCTCAAAAGCTGTTGTGATGTGGTCTGTGCTCTTCGTCTCTACCAGTATTCTGGCACATTGTTGAACAAGCTTCTGGTAGAGGTCATCTGCAGCAGGAGATTTGTCATTAGATGTAAAATAGTCGTCTGTGACTACCCAAGTGTTTCTGTCAACAGTTAGATAATGGGCCGTGCTCCTGTCTATCACTATCTGGGGAGCTCGCACTATTAAAGCAAAGGGGAAGTGAAGATTGGAGTCAATGACCACTGTCTCCGCATACACTCGAACTCTCTTTACATGCTCTCCAACTCTCTCAGAGATAGTATTGAGGTTGATGTGCCAAGCGCTAATATCAAGAGTGTCCCCGCTATCAACGATATCCTCTTCATACCAAATGTCGTTACATGGGGTAAAGCATTCAGGGCCACATCTAACTGCTTCAAATGGAGCACGAACATCATCTGAGGCACGAAGAATTATCCTACAAAAAAGAACGAAAAAGAAACTTTCTGTCATTATTTCAGGCTGCATGAAATAACAACGTCCCCACATGAAACATAATTCTATGAAACCTAAAATGTTCCACCACATACCTTGGAGAAAGAATTGTGTGAAGTTCTGGGAAGAGAGTGAAAAGCTTTAAGGGAATACCAGACATTGTAGAATCAGCAATAGGCACGCTTTCAGTTTCAGTAAATCGCCTAAAACAAATGCACACATTTGAACAAAAAATTAGTTTTATGTTTTTTTTTTGTTTTTTTAATTACTTTTTATTCATACTTAAATAATAATATTATATATACGATTATAAATACAAGTACATTATAAATATTAATAATTTCTACAAAATGACCAGAAAGTATTTTTCCACAATATGACAAACTCATTACTACTAAACTTCATCAAAATTACGTAATAATTTGTTCAAATAGATAAATAATAAATTTGTATTTAACATTTCCAAGGTTATATAATAAGAATATCATTATTTTAATGCTAAACATTATATTTTCAATTTCTAAACTTTTTCCATTAAATTTGCACTTTGAATTTTCTTTAAAAATAGAATATGATATTACAGAGAAAATAAAATTATATGCAATTATTTTATCAGTTAATTCGTAGCTCGCCACATACAATTAATTTCCAGTTAATATTACAATCAATAATATTTGAAATATTTAGCCAGATTTGCTTTATATGTGGACAATCATACAAGAGTTGAAATACTTAACTTCATTGAATTATTTTCTATTGTTTTATAAATTTTATTTTATTCAAAGAAACTGCCATCTGAAGAGACGAGATCTTTTACATACAAAATATTTTCTTTCACACAAATTTTTAAATACAAATTACTTTACGTTATATTTTTAGTTTTTAGTTTATAGGTTTATGTTATATTTTCAACATGATTTAAATACAAAAATAATAATACAACATACATGCTCCTCATTGCTGGTCTGTTCCACGTTCTTGGCTCATATTCCCACACTGGCCTGTGAGGAAAGTCTGAAAAATGGTTACTAATACATGTACACAAAATTGTAGCATACATGTAGGTACATGGAATAAAGCATGTGCGTCGTGATTGCGTTGCGGTCTTGCGTTGCGGTCTACTTTGAGCCATCAATTATTCAGAAAAAAGACAATCAAAGAAAAAGTCGTTCTGCACAATCTTTCATTGTACTTAAACCAAGAAAATCGGATACATTGTAATATCAATCCAAGATAAGTCAAGTTAGTAATTTGAATACTTGAATTAGATAGTCCTACTCGACCCAAACCTTTACTTCAGTACCGTGTTCAATGTGTTGTCTATCTTACTGTGAAACGTTTCATATGCTGCCGCCACCCCTGGGTTCCCACACAACTGGTCAGGTCTGGATACAGAAACACCCGTGCATCTTCCAGTACACTCCATGGGCTCCGTCAATATCCCATTCTCCCTGACTGTTCTTTGGTCAGCGCAGAAGCAGTCACCATTGTTGGAAACAAAAGCGAAAGGGTGGAAGAATCTCTGTAAATACCGATAACTGTATAGAGAAAAGTGCACTAAAAGGTTCACCCCACTTATGTGATTTGTAGTTTGTGTGCATACATGTATATGTTAATTGTTTCGATATATACACGTACAAGCAATATTAATGAGTGCTAAGTAAACTTATCCATAAACCGTTACGCACTACTCCATAGTACTTACATGTTAAATAGGTATAGGTCATACAAGTGAGCCCTAATGTTGATTGATAATCACGTCTGTGCTACGGTTGACATATGTTGTATGCTCTAGCTCCCAGGGGAGTTGAGAAATATATAGTGGGACAAGGATGACGATGGCATGGTGTGAATGTAGAGTTGTTTGATTCTACATAGCGGGGACCTTTTACATTCACCTTATCGGATGGGTGGTCATCGATTTCTTTTTCTGAGCACCGTTCAATGCATTCGTCGGCGGTGTGTCCTTCTGAAGCATCCCATTCCACCCACTGACGGATCCCGGCAGTGTCATTAAAGCAGCCAAAGAATCGCTCGCCTGAATGTAACGGTTTGTAGCGACTTTCAGCTAAATATTTATATTCCAATTACATCACAGCTTACAAGAGGACATTTTGATGAACACTTATTGTTTGGTATACATATCAATTACTGCTGTGGTGGTGGTGGGAGGGGCGGTGTGCGTGCGTGCGTGCGTAATGGGACGTGAGAAACAGTCGAAACAAATTTGGGATGTGGGATTTCAAGTGGGATGTTAGGAAAAGTCGGCTTTGTAGCATGTGAGCCAAAATGACAACAAATATAGAGATGTGGGAAATAAAAAAAAAAAACAAAAGAAATTAACATCCCCATCAAGTGCTGTGCAGTATGTATGTACATTACCCTATCTTGCCACAGCAAGGTATCATCTATCAAATATTATAGATACATGTAGATGTATGAAGAACCCCGAATTGGCGAAGATGACATTACCCCACATTGTCATTATATATCAATTTGTCGTGTGACACAGTACAAAAATGGCTGAGTTGTAG
>CM032664.1:31828813-31840778 GCA_019095985.1 Streblospio benedicti | reverse complement strand
AGGGGCCCCCCCTTTTTTTTCCCAAAAAAAATTTTCCCAAAATTTTTTTTTGGGGGTTTTTTCAAAAAAAACCCCCTTTAAAAAACTTGAACGGCAAAAAAAACCCCTTTTAAAAAAAAAAATTTTTTAAAAACCCTTTTTTTTTTTAAAAAAACCCAAAAAATTTTTTAAAAAAAAAAAATTTTTTTTTTTTTTCCTTTTCAGTTTTTTAAAAAGGGGGGGGTTTGGCCCCGGGGGGAAAAAAAATTTGGAAAAAAAAGGGGGAAAAACCCAATTTTTTTAAAAAAAAAAAAAGGGGGGGGAAAAAAAATTTAAAAAGGATGTTTTTTTTAAAATTTTTAAAAAAAAAAAATTTTTTTTAAAAAAAAAAAGGGGAAAAAAATTTTTTAAAAAAAAAATTTTTTTAAAAAAAATTTTTCAAAATTGGGAAAAAAAAAAAAAAAAATTTTTTTTAAAAAAAAATTTTTTTTTAAAAAAAAGGGGTTGGGGCTTTTTTTTAAAAAAACAGTACATTATAAACGTGCTTTTAGCCTCGACACACAGGTTGGCGATATCTTGCTGGTGGCAACCACGCAAGATTCTGATGATCGAGATTGTCGTTTAGTTAAGCATTACAACGTATCAATGCACGGAGTATAAATCAATAGATGCATTGATACGTTGTAATATTGTTAGCTAAAGCACGTTTATAATGTACTGTTAATTTAGATCTACAAAGTACTGGGTAATACACGAAAACACGGTTTCAAGAAACAGCCTTGATGAAAAAGCTCTGATTCATACGTATGTACGTTCGCCGTAGCAAAGCATGTGATGGAGGATGCGTCAGCCACGAGCGTTGAGTTACAGGTAAATAAAACTCGCTCCCGTGTTCATGAAGGGAAATTTGCCGTATTTTGACACAATATTTATATGGTTTAAATTTATTATTTATCCTATTTATGAATTAGAACTCATTATATATACACTCGCCCACAACATAGTGGATGGAGATGAGATTATGATAGATAGTAAAGATATACAAGCTCGTTAGTTTGACCATATAGTGGCATTATTTTCCAATGTGCACCTAAGTCAAACTCAGCTATTATAACCCGTAAAAGTATCAGAAAATGTCCAATGATATGAATGGATTGAACGCCTATTACTACTGATTGACCAATCCTAATTTTACATTAATAGGGCAGATAATAACCGAAATAACAGCCAAAAGAATATATGTATGGTGGTTGATTTCCGTCAGCAAACTATATAAATCTACCAAGATCGTCTTTCTAAACTAAATCCGTGTCTTGACAGCTGTATCTGCAATAGAACTCTTATAAGTTATTCCTGTGTGCAAGCTGTAGTAATAATGTTACATTTCACCAATCCTTCAAATGAAAGTTAATTTGGAAAATAAAATAAAGATATTAGGTTTCAAGGATCCACCTGCTATGCAGTATCACTTTATTTTGATGATGAGTGGGGTCATGTTAGTCTAGATTTATAGATCAACCAAACACCTATAGATATTTCTTAACCCGTGTGTTGACAGCTCCATTTGTTATTATTTTCTGGTAAGGTATGGCTGTTTGCACGCTCTAGTAATATCATCACATTTTATAATTCGTTTGAGAGAAAGTTGTCCCGAAAATTAGAAGGAAGCACTTTTATGAGCAACCACCTGCTAGTCAGTATTTGTTTGTGATCCAACGCTCTGGTGGAACGTCAAACGTTTGCTTTCAGGACTCTGTGCAGTATTTTCATTTGGTAGTGGATGCAAAAAGATGGAAAAGTAAATGTCTCAGCAAATCTTTATTCAATGTCATATTCTATTTACTACGGGGAACGAGAATCACATGCAATCGGGCCGTGTAGCACGTCACGAAATAATGGTTTGTCAATAATTAATTTAAATATATATTAGTGATGGGAGCCACTATATTAATAAATGCACTATCAAAAGGCCATCACATACTTCCTGGACGTTGCTGATATCGATGTGGCTGCTGTCGTAACTCTGCCTCACCACCCACGTGGTGTAGGGAGTGCGGTGGTAGACAGTGGTTCCACCAACTGGGGGGTACAAGTCAGCGGCAGCAGTCACCGAACCTGCAGTGCATGGACATGGGGTAAACCCAGCCACCTTGTAGTTTCTAAACATCTAAACAGATGTTGTTGTTTTTTGAAGACTTTACATTACAACCGTTTTTGTATGATACCAGGGCTCATGTTAAAATAATATAAAAGGACACCAGTTTGCTTCCATATTTTAACAACAATCTAAGTCTTCGCAACACATATGTTTTCTTCCCAGACTGCCCAGACTTTGCCATCTGTGACAAGACTACTGCATAATTTAGCAAGAGTTAATTAATAACGATTGGATTATAAATGTGTTACATACCGGTAACAATATCATACTCATGAATTACTTGCAGAGTCCTCGTGATGAAGTAGTTGAAGTCATTCTGATACTTTACACCGAATGGAGCACTCGATGATATATGCAGTCTCAGTCTGTTGTTTGGCGTGCCTGAAGAAGTTGCGCCCGGAATATTAATCTCAATTCTTCCAATTCGGTAGCGCTCTATGTCTACAAAGTCATTATAGTCTTCAGGAATGGTGAATCTTAGAGTTCCAGTTTCTCTGAAGAACTTGACAGGACATTCGATAACATCATTGCAGTCAGGGTCCAAATTGGAATCTCGGATAGTAGTTGGTCTGCAGATACCTCCTGGGACAGCTGATCCCCAAATACTATCTTGCAAAGCATTGTTGAGTCGTTCAAGAACTGTGTTCAAATCTCCATCCAATGATGGCTGCGATTCGACACTGCAGTAGATCTGTTCTTCGTAAAAGTGAAGGTTACAGTAATCAAACAAAAGTTCATTTATATCCATTCTAATATCATGTTGCATATCAACCATTCTGGAAACCAAATGGAACCTCTCGTCATGATTTTGTTCGCAGTCGTCGATGTACTTAGTGTAGCGCTGTTGCATTTCAATCTTACTTTGAAGCCTAGATTTGGTCAACATGGGCCGTCTGCAGTTCTCCGCCATTTCAATCATGGTTTCTGTCAGATCAGAGCCCCAATTGCACGTGTCCAAGATGGCCCACAAGTAATCTTGGCTTCCTGTGATACCGAGAGCATCTGGGTGAGAGAGAATTTGAATAGAATTATATTTCACACTCTCCCACCCAAACCGCATATTACGCAACTGAGATATCGTCTCTATATCCGAAGTAAGTTCTTCTAGGTCACCATTGTCTATGACATCCATTAGCATATCCATGAGATAATCCAGCTTTGCAATCACGGCTTCAACCTTTTCCATGGCTCGAGACATGAAATCCATAGTTTCGGCTAAATTATCCAAAGTAGTAATGAAATCCTGCAGTCCACCAACAATCATCTTGGGATGCTGTATAATGTTTCCATCAATCATTTCAGCAAGTCCTTTAACAAAGCCTAAGAATCCACTTCTCCTTTGAGAATTTTCATAATCCTCTAAGCCTCTTTCAAATGCAACCTGCGCATCTTTCAAATTGTCACGCGACGTACTGAAATTCATATAGATGGTATTATATGTGTATTGCGAATTTCGCAAAACCCCCACTGAATACTCATACATGGATATCCAGTGGTCAACGTTACAACGAACAAAAAGATTCAACATTTCAGTAGTGTAGACTAGAATAAGGTGAACAGGAAGCGCAGGGTTCAGGATTTCCTGGTATCTGTTCCTCCACTCAGACGTTATATCGTAATAAATTTGCAGCCTTGCTCTAAAATAATCTTTGGCAAAGAAAGGAACATATGTCAAATTCGACCGTTTTATGCCTGAATATTCTGCACGAGTAAGTTTTACTGCGGTTTTCATAGAGGCTTGCTCTTTCGTGTACTGGAAATCCTGGACTACATGGTCCAGCATCTCAAAAGCTGTTGTGATGTGGTCTGGGCTCTTCGTCTCTACCAGTATTCTGGCACATTGTTGAACAAGCTTCTGGTAGAGGTCATCTGCAGCAGGAGATTTGTCATTAGATGTAAAATAGTCGTCTGTGACTACCCAAGTGTTTCTGTCAACAGTTAGATAATGGGCCGTGCTCCTGTCTATCACTATCTGGCGAGCTCGCACTATTAAAGCAAAGGGGAAGTGAAGATTTGAGTCAATGACCACTGTCTCTGCATACACTCGAACTCTCTTTACATGCTCTCCAACTCTGTCAGAGATAGTATTGAGGTTGATGTGCCAAGCGCTAATGTCAAGAGTGTCCCCGCTATCAACGATATCCTCTTCATACCAAATGTCGTTACATGGGGTAAAGCATTCAGGGCCACATCTAACTGCTTCAAATGGAGCACGAACATCATCTGAGGCATGAAGAATTATCCTACAAAAAAGAACGAAAAAGAAACTTTCTATTATTATTTCAGGCTGCATGAAATGACAACTTCCACACATGAAACATAATTCTATGAAACCTAAAATGTTCCACCACATACCTTGGAGAAAGAATTGTCTTAAGTTCTGGGAAGAGAGTGAAAAGCTTTAAGGGAATACCAGACATAGTAGAATCAGCAATAGGCACGCTTTCAGTTTCAGTAAATCGCCTAAAACAAATGCACATATTTGAACAAAAAATTAGTTTTATGTTGTTGTTTTTTTTTTTTTTTTTAATTAATTTTTTATTCATACTTAAATAATAATATTATATATACGATTATAAATACAAGTACATTATAAATATTAATAATTTCTACAAAATGACAAAATATTTTTCCACAATATGCCAGAGTCATTACTACTAAACGTCATCAAAATTACATAATATTTTTTTCAAATAGATAAATAATAAATTTGTATTTAACATTTCCAAGGTTATATAATAAGTATATATCATTCTTTTAATGCTAAACATTATATTTTCAATTTTTAAGCTTTTTCCATTAAATTTGCACTTTGAATTTTCTTTAAAAATAGAATATGATATTACAGAGAAAATAAAATTATAAGCAATTATTTTATCAGTTAATTCGTAGTTTATAAAGCCACATACAATTAATTTCCAGTTAATATTACAGTCAATAATATTTTAAATATTTAGCCAGACTTGCTTTATCAATCATCATACAACAGTTAAAATACTTAACTTCATTGACTTATTTTCTATTGTTTTATAAATTTTATTTTCATCAAAGAAACTGCCATCTAAAGAGACGAGATCTTTTACATACATAATATTTTCTTTCACACAATTTTTAAAATACAAATTACTTTATGTTATATTCTTAGTTTTTAGTTTATAGTTTTATGTTATATTTTCAACATGATTTAAATACAAAAATAATAATACAGCATACATGCTCCTCATTGCTGGTCTGTTCCACGTTGTTGGCTCATGGCCCCACACCGGCCTGTGAGGAAAGTCTGAAATGGTTATAAGACAGAAAAAAGCATACAATCAAAAGAAAAATGTGTCGTTCTGCCATCAATTATTTCAAAGAAAAAAGTCGTTTGTCATTGTACTTAAACCAAGAAAATGGGATACATTGTAATATCAATCCAAGATAAGTCAAGTTAGTAATTTGAATTTCTTTTGAATTAGATAGTCCTACTCAACCCAAATAAAAACCTTTACTTCAGATCCGTGTTCAATGTGTTGTCTATCTTACTGTGAAACGTTTTCATGCTGCCGCCACCCCTGGGTTCCCACACAACTGGTCAGGTCTGGATACAGAAACACCTGTGCATCTTCCAGTACACCCATAGGCTCCGTCAATATCCGTTCCTGACTGTTCTTTGGTCAGCGCAGAAGCAGTCACCATTGTTGGGAAACAAAAGGCGAAAGGGTGGAAGAATCTCTGTAAATACCGATAAATGTATAGAGAAAAAATACACTAAAAGGTTCACCCCTAATTTATGTGATTTGTAGCTTGTGTGCATACATGTATATGTTAATTGTTTCGATATATACATGTATAATCAATATTAATGAGTGCTAAGTAATCTTATCCATAAACTGTTACGCACTACCCGTTGTACCTACATGTTAAATAGGTATAGGTCTTACAAAGTGAGCCCTAATGTTGATTGATAATCAAGTCTGTGCTACGGTTGCCATATGTTGTATGGTTCAGCTCCCAGGGAGTTGAGAAATATATAGTGGGATAAGGATGACGATGGCATGGTGTGATTCTACATAGCAGGGACATATAAGTGCTGTGCAGTATGTATGTACATTACCCTATCTTGCCACAGCAAGGTATCATCTATCAAATATTATAGATACATGTAGATGTATGAAGAACCCCGAATTGGCGAAGATGACATTACCCCACATTGTCATTATATATCACTTGGAAAAGGATTAATGGCAGATCAAATAGATATAGAGATAATCCATATGACTGTATTTTGACAAGTAAAAAGTCGTAAAGTTCAATTATGTACCTTTAAATGAAGATCCGATTTAAGATGTTTTAATATTCGACGTGCTTACATTTTTGGCACACTTTGTTATCCGTATCTGTATGTTAATCTGCGGGGATTTATCAGCATATGGGCAGATGGAAGGGAATACGTAACACTACTCAGCCTCAACTGTGCAAGGCATGTAGCCTGGGACGGAATGTGTCTACAGAACTGCAGTTGGCAGTGTCTAAGTTTATACTGTTTCATTCTGGAATTGTCCGTGGAAAGGAGTTCCTGATGTGAGTTCTTCATGTTTATATGTAGATAACAAGGGAAAGCATATTGCATTCACAATGTGAATTTGAGGAGAGTTTTCAACTGATAGCTGACCTGGAGCTGTGAAATAGACAGCGTTGTAATCTGTCTGGCCCCCGCAGTTCTGTTGTCGGTCTCCGGGGCAGGGCACGTTACACAAGTTGTCAGCCACCGCATCCATTCTTCTCAAGGCACGATTGGTGCAATAACAATTTGTGCCTTCCTATAAGGCATAATAATACTAGATATATTGATAGAAATATGATCAAATGCTACATGTGGGTATGTAGACAGAGAGCATTTAAGTCTGATGCATGTAACGGCCAAATGTGTAGCACGGAAATAGAGAATTGACATGAATACATACTTCCAAATACAACACTGTAGTTAAAATATTCATTGATGATTTCAACTATTAAAATTATATTTCAATAAATTTCCATTTCATCTTTTTTTCATGCTCAAGTAATCGGTACACAGATACAAAACAAGCATCCCCACTATGACCCAATCTTTTAATTCCTAGAAATACGGCAAGTGTCTTGTTTTCTATTGTTGAGCAATTGGCCATGTAAGAAAGTGCCTCTTGATCTACCCCTGAATAAAAAATTAACATACCCTGAGACCAGCAATCAGGTATCCCTCCACTCGACAGCCATCAATGCACTGTTCTGCTGTGTTCCTCTGCCAGCTCCATAGGAACAACTCCACGTCTAAAGAACAAACAACCATGTTACACCGAGTGTGACACACGTGTTGCCATAGACAGAAAGGTGAAACAGTTGGAAAAATAGTTACATGTATCTGCCACAGGGCCAAATTAACGGAGGTGAAGTATTCATGGCATGTACACGCACATACTTACCCTCAACTTCTCCCGGCAGCACCGTGTCCACAGCTGGGAAACAACCCATGAACAAATTGTCGAGAGTAATGTATTTGTTGCCATAATCTTCATCTGAAAGACGCATAATCATTTACGTTGTGGGGTTGGCGTGTTGGGCGGGGGGGGGGGGGTCGCCGCACTTTCATTGGCAAATTGCCAACACTGATACAGATGAGTGTCACTTTATATATAATTAAACAGAACGTTTGACTCCTTATTTCAAGCAGTAACTATTGAAACTACCATTGAAGAAAATGCTGAAAATCTAGAATATCTTTCTGGAAGTATTCTAGATTTGAAAGTCATGTCGCAAGCTATATACAAACTACTGCGGAATGTATTAAAATTACCTAAAATGGTTTTCTAGAAAGAACACATTAATTAGTAAAATTTGACAAGGGTGGTGGTCACTACTAATGTTAATAGTGTATCAATTAAATGCGGAGGTTTTACATGATTTGGGCTTCTATAGCGGGCACAATTTATTTGACAAAGTGCTAAAGTGAGAGACAGCTGATAATAAATCGTTATAGAAACATCGTTGCAATGCGCTATTTCAAGCGGTACTGGGGCTAATTCAGATAATGTGACAAGGGTGAATCTAAAATGGCCTTTCAGAAGGCATACTTAAATACACAGAGTGCTCCATATCTGTCGATAAGTTATAACATTTGAAAAGGGTAGGTTCATTCGTAATTGCTGTAGCTTGTCCAGAGACCTGCATTCATAGAAAATATACATACATACACCCTCGCCAGCACGCATACATATACAAGAACACGGTGCTTGCAGCTGAAGCGACCAAATGTATAGCTGTCAGTGTAATGTAGTGAAAGCTACCTGAGTGATTATTTACCAACAAGTCTAGTAACACCATCCATCAAAAAAAAAAAAAAAAAAAAAAAAAAAAAAAATCATTCTCTTATATCTTCAACCATAGATAGTCTCTACAGGACAGTAAATTAATGTGAAAACATTTACCGTCATTTCTGGTCCCTTTGTACCAGTTAAGTTGTTCAAAACTGTCAGAAGACGCGTCATCGGTCCACCCTCCATCAAATCTGAAATGACTTACTGATATATATATATATATATGCTAAAATGAAATTACAAGAAATTGAATACACTGTGAGTGCTAGTACTAGCCTGTAGTTGTGCCATCTTGACGGGTATATGCTGCAAGTGTAACTGTCACTCATGGAGAAGGCCCAGTCCCAACCCTCGGCAGTGATATGAGCCTGGGCAGAGCAACGGGCCACATCGAAGTTTGGATACGTCTGGACGGGGGGTGTCAAAGGCAGCAGACGCTTCTGGAAGATGCTAATCTCTTCTGTAACCAAAATCCGATGAGCGTTAATAGTATATCTACAATAAAGTCTGATCACAATGCTATCGTTTGTAATATTCACAAGTTTGCAAAATTCTTGTTAGTTTGCCAACCAATGTTAAATATTAAAGTTTAGAAATTAAAACATTGTTCCGAAATTAAGTGAATTAGCATCCTTGTCAAATTTTGGAAACAAAGTATATTGCAAACCTATGAACGGTTGTTTGTAATATTATTTCAATCGAGAAAAAATTACCATGCACACATACACGGAAACGTCCTGTCAGCAGGTTATTACACGTGTACTCGACATAGAGAGATTCAGTGACATAGATACTAGTAGGATAAGGCTGCATATACGGCCTATAAATAGTATCATTGGCGTCAAGTGGCCTGATGTGGCATTGAACAATCGCTACTGGCCAAGTATGAACAGGCGTCTAACAGGCGTAAGAAGGTTAGCTCAGTGGACTTGAGCGTCTGTCCTACACATAATGACTGGTCTGGTTTTAGCAGGAGACCGTGAGTTTGATTCCACGGCCTTTCAAATACCTCTACAAGCCTGTCTCTGGAATTTCCTTATACTACTTTTAGCACATACATGTATGTAATGGAATTTCCTTATACTACTTTTAGCACATACATGTATGTAATGAAGACTTGCTTCCGTCATTAAACTTTAAACATCAACTTCGACTGTGCCTGTTATATGTCGCCTCTCGTGGTTACCTGAGCACATGTTTTTTCCCACTTTAAGACTTACGCACCTCCCCACATGAAGCACGTGCTGTCCCTCCAGCAGCAGCCCAGCTGCTGACAGCTGGTGATGTCGATATCCGCGTAGCCGCAGCTCTCCGTCGACTGGGGCATCCCATCCACACAGCCAGGTGCTTGCTGGCACACTGTGTTTGTATAAAAAAATCTGCATCGTGTATGTTGGTCGTGTGATACAGTTGTATACTACTCAGGTGGATTGTTAAAGCTCTTTTCACAATAGCGTGGTACGACCAATTGCATCAGTCGTACATCCGGTCTTCTCATCGATTTGCGACTTTGCGATCACAAGTGAATTTCAAACATGCAGAAAATTTAGTTTAGGAGCAGCACTTTTTTACCGGTATGTAGCACGAGCGTTGAGTAACGTTGTATGAACTCATATGATTTCATGACAGTGGTGTACAGCGTTTTACGGTCGCATACGGTAACTCGCCATCATATTTGACGATCACATGTGTGTTGCTCATCCATCTTAAGGGATCCTTAAGGGCCTTTCACAATTGATCGTAAATATGTTTGAACACACTTGTTCAAAAGGTAGAAATGATCACAAGGAAGGTGGGTTGTGGAGCAAGTATCATGTCCGCCGGCTCTGTCCCGACATTCAAGAGTAGGAAATCCGGGATAGGAAGACAACAGGTGCACTAGTATGTACGAGGGTTGTACACCACTCTCTTGGCTGCCAAATATCATTGAGAGTAATTGAGTGTGACTGTAAAATGGTGTGTCTCACTCGCCTGAAATCATATGAGGGCGTTGTGCACCGCTCGTGCGATCTAACAACTTGAAAATCATAGCTGTGCCAGTCCGCGACACAAAACTGCAATCGCAAAATCACCTACACTAGAGAATGAACGGTCGTACGACTCATAAGATTGCTGTTGCAACATATACGACAGTGATCGCCAAGTGGTCAAGGTAAGGACTGCTAGCAATGCTATTTTTTACAGCGTAACTGCTGGCCATAATAAAGCCCTTTCACAATTGCGTTGCGAGCAGTTAGCGACCACTTGGCGATCACTCTCGCATACGTTTGCACGAGCAAATCCATAAATAAAGCCCCTTTCACAATTGATCGCAACTAAGTGCGACCAAAATGTCGTACGATCTAGTGTGTTCAAGAGGTAGTCGCAGAAATGATCGCAAGGAACATGCCCGTCGGCACTGTCGGCACTGTCCCAAAATTCACGTGTATGAGGTTTGTGTCGTACAACAGACGTACAAGGACGTAACATGGTTGAGCAACGCTGCCATGATGGCTGCAAGTCACCTTGCGACCGTAAAATGTTGTGCGCCATTCACGTTGTGCGCCACTCGCATGAAGTTATGCGAGTAGATACAGCGTTGTACAATATGCGTGCGATGTAACATTTTAAAAATCAATGGATGCACCAGACTGCGACCAAAAAAAAATGAATTTTGAACATGTTCAAAATTCACTTGTCATCGTAAATTCCCCTTCAACAGAGGAGACCGCACGTACGAGTTGTGCGATTTGTGCGTGCAACGCATGCGAACGTGATCGCCAAGTGGTCGCTAAAGCCCCTTTCACAATAGGGTTGCGAGCAGTTAGCGACCACTTGGCGATCACGTTCGCATACGTTGCACGCAAATCGCATAACTCGTACGTGCGGTCTCTTCTGTTGCAGGCGATATTACGATCGCAAGTGAATTTCGAACATGTTCAAAATTCAGTTTTAGGTCTGGCGCAGCTATTGATTTTTAAAACGTTACATCGCACACGTATTGCACAACGTTGTATCTACTCACATGATTTCATACGAGTGGCGCACACCATTTTACGGTCGCAGGGTGACTTGTAGCCATCATGGGAGCGTTGCTCAACCATCGTACGTCCTTGTGCGTCTTTTGTACAACACAAACCTCGCTCACCTGAAGTTTAGGACAGTGCCGACGGGCGTGATAAATGCTCACCAAAGCATGTTCCTTGCGATCATTTCTGCGACCACCTCTTGAACACACTAGATCGTACGACATTTTGGTCGCATTTATTTGCGATCAATTATGAAAGGGGTCTAACTGCTGGCAACGCAATTGTGAAAGGGCTTAACTCGTACTTGGTCTTTCCATTGCAGGCGATATTATGATCGCAAGTGAACTTTGGACATGCACAAAATTCAGTTTGGGTCGTAGAGTGGCGCATCTATTAATTTTTAATGTTTCGCTCGCACGACCATTGGTATACATACGTCGCACAATATTTCATAAACTCGTACAAACATGAGACTATTGCTCAAC
>CM032664.1:31815779-31828713 GCA_019095985.1 Streblospio benedicti | reverse complement strand
CCTTATACTACTTTTTAACATACATGTATGTAATGAAGTCTTTGCTTCCGTCATTAAACTTTAAGCTTATCAACCTCGACTGTGCCTGTTATATGTCGCCTCTCGTGGTTACCTGAGCACATGTTTTTTCCCACTTTAAGACTTACGCACCTCCCCACATGAAGCACGTGCTGTCCCTCCAGCAGCAGCCCAGCTGCTGACAGCTGGTGATGTCGATATCCGCGTGGCCGCAGCTCTCCGTCGACTGGGGCATCCCATCCACACAGCCAGGTGCTTGCTGGCACACTGTGTTTGTATAAAAAAATCTGCATCGTGTATGTTGGTTGTGTGATACAGTTGTATACTACTCAGGTGGATTGTTAAAGCTCCTTTCACAATAGCGTGGTACGACCAATTGCATCACTCGTACATCCGGTCTTCTCATCGGTTTGCGACTTTGCGATCACAAGTGAATTTCAAACATGTAGAAAATTTAGTTTAGGAGCAGCACTTTTTTACCGGTATGTAGCACGAGCGTTGAGTAACGTTGTATGAACTCATATGATTTCATGACAGTGGTGTACAGCGTTTTACGGTCGCATACGGTAACTCGCCATCATATTTGACGATCACATGTGTGTTGCTCATCCATCTTAAGGGATCCTTAAGGGCATTTCACAATTGATCGCAAATACGTTCGAACAAAATGCCCCACAACCAAGTGTGTTCAAAAGGTAGAAATGATCACAAGGAAGGTGGGTTGCGGTGCAAGTATCATGCCCGCCGGCTCTGTCCCGACATTCAAGGGTAGGAAGGCAACAGGTGCACTAGTATGTACGAGGGTTGTACACCACTCTCTTGGCTGCCAAATATCATTGAGAGTCATTGAGTGTGACTGTAAAATGGTGTGTCTCACTCGCCTGAAATCATATGAGGGCGTTGTGCACCGCTCGTGCGATCTAACAACTTGAAAATCATAGCTGTGCCAGTCCACGACACAAAACTGCAATCGCAAAATCACCTACACTAGAGAATGAACGGTCGTACGACTCATAAGATTGCTGGTGCAACATATACGACAGTGATCGCCAAGTGGTCAAGGACTGCTAGCAACGCTATTTTTACAGCGTAACTGCTGGCCATAATAAAAACCCTTTCACAATTGCGTTGCGAGCAGTTAGCGACCACTTGGCGATCACTCTCGCATACGTTGCACGAGCAAATCCCATAAGACCCTTTCACAATTGATCGCAAATAAATGCGACCAAAATGTGGTACGATCTAGTGGGTTCAAGAGGTGGTCACAGAAATGATCGCAAGGAACATGCTTAGACGAGCATTTATCAAGCCCGTCGGCACTGTCCCAAAATCCAGGTGTATGAGGTTTGTGTCGTACAACAGACGTACAAGGACGTAAGATGGTTGAGCAACGCTCCCATGATGGCTGCAAGTCACCTTGCGACCGTAAAACGTTGTGCGCCACTCACGTTGTGCGCCACTCCCATGAAGTTATGCGAGTAGAGACAGCGTTGTACAATATGCGTGCTATGTAACATTTTAAAAATCAATGGATGCACCAGACTGCAACCAAAAACTGAAGTTTGAACATGTTCAAAATTCACTTGCGATCGTAAATTCCCCCCCAACAGAGGAGACCGCACGTACGAGTTATGCGATTTGCTCGTGCAACGCATGCGAACGTGATCGCCAAGTGGTCGCTAAAGCCCCTTTCACAATAGGGTTGCGAGCAGTTAACGACCACTTGGCGATCACGTTCGCATACGTTGCACGAGCAAATCGCATAATTCGTACGTGCGGTCTCTTCTGTTGCAGGCGACATTACGATCGCAAGTGAATTTCGAACATGTTCAAAATTCAGTTTTAGGTCGCGGACTGGCGCAGCTATTGATTTTTAAAACGTTACATCCCACACGTGTTGCACAACCTTGTATCTACTCACATGATTTCAAGCGAGTGGCGCACACCGTTTTACGGTCGCAGGGTGACTTGTAGCCATCATGGGGGCGTTGCTCAACCATCGTACGTCCTTGTGCGTCTTTTGTACAACACAAACCTGAAGTTTAGGACAGTGCCGACGGGCGTGATAAATGCTCGCCAAAGCATGTTCCTTGCGATCATTTCTGTGACCACCTCTTGAACACACTAGATCGTACCACATTTTGGTCGCATTATTTGCGATCACTTATGAAAGGGGTCTAACTGCTCGCAACGCAATTGTGAAAGGGCTTAACTCGTACTTGGTCTTTCCATTGCAGGCGATATTATGATCGCAAGTGAACTTTGGACATGCACAAAATTCAGTTTGGGTCGTAGAGTGGTGCATCTATTAATTTTTACTGTTTCGCTCGCACGACCATTGGTATACATACGTGGCACAATATTTCATAAACTCGTACAAACAGGCTATTGCTCAACGATCGTACGTCCTTGGGCGCGTGTTGCACGACATTTTTATCCACTTGCATGACATAGTCCAACATGTACATGTGTAGTGGCACGTGCGACTTTGTCACTTTTATAAACCACCGGCGACTGTACCGTGCACCAGACACAAACGGACGCACAGCACTAATATGTTGTGCGGCCGTTGTACGTCCCCTATTCTTATTGGGATTATTTTGGCGACCACCTCTTGAACACGCATGGTCGTACGACTTTTTGGTCGCAAGTGGTTGCGATCAATTATGAAAGAGGCTTATAAGATATTTTGATCGCATTTGTTTCGTGCAAGGCACGTAAATTATTTAAAAGCTAACAACCATGACCATATACTTACCTGACAAGTGTGGCGCGATTACAAAAAATAGCAACACAGCAAACATAATCAACATTTAAATGGGATTCATGCCTTTTAATTATTAGACAGTTTATAATTTATTGTCACTCATGGCATCATTATCAGTTATCACAGCTACATGTAGCTCATTGTTATCAGAGACTCTGACATGTGTGTGTTTCTCATTGCATTGCGTAATTTTTAACATTCGATTATGTTACATGTATAATATAGTACGTTGAATATAATAATAGTCAATCCATACAATTGTCCAGGCAGTTGATTGGTCGGATGACGCTATAGATCTGTATGTATTTTAAACGGCAGGGGCAAAGTCAACATTTTTGCAATCCCAATAGTCCCACAACAAAGTAAGTCCTATATCATTTACAGCAAGCCAATAACACCACACATCTGCGGTAGGGTGACAGCAGAAACAGCAAAAAGCAATAAACTCTTGCATTTTAAGTGAGGAGCTGCATGTACCCATTAGTAGCGCTTCAATCTTCTAGTGGGCCAAATATGCACCCGACAAGATTAAGAGTGCCATCAATTTAAAGCATGTGATGTTTTACTTTTTTTTCAAAAGTGTGGGTCTTTGTTTCGAGGGTGTTTTGGGTTTGGTTGCCAAGAAATATAGGGTCTTGGATATTTTGTCATCTCAAAACCGGGGGTTATTCTGCTGAGCATATATACCCAACCAGACTGTGGACACCACCCCCCTCACCCCTCCTCCCCCGGGACCACACGATACCACGAATCCTTCAATCTACAACCAAAATGTTGGCTTCGAGCTGAATTCAAACTCGATGACAGTCTCACACGCTCTACGGGAAAAAAAAACAGAAAATCAGGGACATGGGGCACAATACTTTGAATGTTGGCACCCTACCCATCAGAGAACTGCCCGAATTTATATCTACTGGCAGCCACACCTGGGGTTTACAGAGCTCCACCGCATTATAAACAATTGGAAATAACCAACTTGAAACGATGAATTATCTGCTGCCAAAGGTTCTTACGACGGCATCGTGACTCTGGATGCTGTAAGTCGCGCAGACATGAGTTTCATGTTTTTTCAATAGACATTCCCAAGCAATCAATGTCAACCGCAGGTAGTATACAGTGCACAAACACTATGGCGATCGTGTCTGCTGAATACAGTTACTCAATTTTAGTGACAGTAATAAAAATACATTAAAAATGTATCTGTAACTCGATCATGTGAGAAAGCAGCAATGGTGTTTTATATTTTCAATCGATGTAACACCAGCTATATGTGAAAGAAGGTATATTTTACGAATTGGAATAGTCTAAATTTTGAGAGAAGTGCAACTGTTTGGCTAATAGCAATGAAGGCAATAGTAATGGCATGTTTATTGACGATGGTATTTGAGTACGAGCATGGGTTACCCCCCCCCCCCCATTACATACGTGCCGCACTCACTTTCTTCCCGGCGGCACCGAGGATTTGTTACTAAAAATAGCATTTTTTGTTGGACATTTGGGGGGGGGGGGAGGAGGCGCAACACCGCGTTGAGGCTAACGGCTAGGACCGGCTTGAAAAAATAATTATACTGGGGATGCCGGTACAAATGGGGCACCGCTGCCGTGGGGGTACCTAAAAGCCTCGCCGCAGCAATTTTTCCTGACACTTCTCCCAAAAAGGTCGCACGGTGCCGTCGAAGCCCGTGCTGTCCGCTGCGGGGATTATCGATCGGTATTCCCTTTGAGCTCGCCGACACCGCCAGGCTTCGTCAGCGGCTTTAAAGGGTTCGTCGGCGGCTTTAAAGCCACACTTGTTGAAATTTGTTTCGGCGGCTTTAAAAACAAAGCAAAAAGCTGTACCATCGGTATACCCCGCGGTACAAGTGTCGCCGTGACGTATGTAATGGGGTGGAGGTGGGGTTTGGTGGTAATTTATCTATCACTTTTTTTATGGAAGTTCATTTTCCTGGAAAACAAATATAAGTATCACAGTTTTTATCGGTATACCCCCGTCGTCGTCACTGGGACCTCAGGACCGCCGTGACGTAACCCGGGAATCTCCCCGAGGTCCCAGGACGACGAATGACGTCAACCACTGTGATCAAGATGGCGGTGCCATTGAAGTTTACAGTCTATCACTTATCATCATTATTATTCTTGAACGTATTCATTGTGCTGGTATTCAATTTATTGGCCTTAATGTATGCTTCTTTTGTGTTTAAAAGTCTGTATGGGTCAGAATGGACCGGCTGTCAATGGGCAGGAGGTCTTTATTCAACAGGATTAGAAAAAATAAAGACCGCCACACTAAAATAAAGACCTCCACACATCTTCTATTTTAGGCCGCGGTCACATTCTCAGAGGTCTTTATTTTACAGACAGACCAAGTTTGATCTTTAACCTATACATATAGTTTCATATTTCATTGCTTGATAAAACTGAACAAACACAAAAAGCTGACCATGATCCTGGTCTTAGAGGCCCTCCCCGAAAGCCATTTATAAACTACTGCATGACTTGAATGTTGAGTTACGCTGTACGCTGGAAGAACGGGGTTGGGGTGGGTTGGGGGTAGCACTGATTTCAATGTATGAGATACAATTAGGTTTTTTCTTTACCTTCATGTGGTTGTTCTGTATGTAGCCCCACCTTGAGGTTAGACTGTGCACTTTTACCTATATAGCCATTAATATTTATCTTAAATGAATGCCAACCTATATTGAAATCCTTTTTTTCTTACAGCTTTTGCTCAGATATTCCACAGCAATACAAGATAATTGCAAAAATATTTTAAAACAGTATTTTCAAAAATAGCTGTTGCAGCTTATATATGTTTCAATGTAAAATCAACTCGAGTGCTTCACATTTTGTCGCACAATTCTTAAATGAACATAGGGACATGGGCCAATCTTTCATTCCTCATCTAGAACTTTTGATTTCTTTAGAGTTAATCATTCAATGACAACAATAGATGCCAAATAAAAGAAACTACTGTATTGTTCCTTTTAAAAGTGGGTTATGCGGTGGGAACCTGAAGTTGGGGTTTAGGCAGTAAAAGCTAGTTTCAGCATACCAAGTTCGTTACTATTAAACGCTCTTACATTGATCGGGGACTTAAACGTTATACTAAGAAGTGCCTGATATGTTCAGAGTGTGGTGCCATGGTAGAGTACATGTTGGTGGATTGTGTAGACAATGCAGTTTTTTATTAGGGGTGGGGGTGGGGGGCTCAGAGTGTGTGTCTGTGTGTGTGAGTGTGTGTGTGTGTGTGTGTGTGTGTGTGTGTGTGTGTGTGTGTGTGTGTGTGTGTGTGTGTGTGTGTGTGTGTGTGTGTGTGAGTGTGTGTGTGTGTGTGTGTGTGTGTGTGTGTGTGTGTGTGTGTGTGTGTGTGTGTGTGTGTGTGTGTGTGTGTGTGTGTGTGTGTGTGTGTGTGAGTGTGTGCGTTTGTCTATGCCGACAACTAAGGACCTGACCCATGAAACCACACCAATCAAATAAGGACGTGATGACAAACCAGGACCTAATATGCTGTCCTCATTTGTTTTTGCCTCAAATTTCCCTTTTTAGTAATCAGGATCCCTATGAAACATATTTTGAACCAAAGTCCTCATTTGACACCATAGACACACTAATGTGTGTGTAAGTGCTTAGATTAATTCCTCTGTTCGCCACCACGTGGCTTCTTCCTTCAAGAAACACACACCCACCAATCTTCATGAATTGGTTTAGCCAACCAATAGCACATAGAAAGCAGCAGTTGACTGTGGCTGGCGGCACGTTTCACCTCACAAAAGGGTGGAGCTTAGTTGATGATGCGTATATACGTTTCACTCTTTAGGGATTATCTTATTAGGAATATAAAAGTTGTGTTTTTTGTAATACACATGCCTGCTAATGTTCCATTGATGACCCGTTACTCTAGCATTGCTAGAAAGGCGAGTCCCCATTTATAGGGTAAAAACAGGTAGGTCCCCATTTGTCAGGATAGACAAGACTGTGTGTAATAATAATAATAATTTGATAATAATTTATGTTTATAGTATCAAATCACAATCATAAACTAGATCAAAAGTGTTCAAAGAACATGGCGTCGCTAGAACAACGTTGACATATAGGTGCTTAAGATATTGCATAAGTATGAAGGTTGTAGTTCACACGGGAATTCAGAAATAATGAAATCTTTAAAAAAAACTTGAAATTGCTCTGGAACCTATACTTTTCTAGGCAAATAGCTAAAAATTGAAAACTCATAATGTAATCGTCTCAATGAATATAAACAGTGAACCAATTTTGAAGATTTTGTCTTCAAAGGCAATGAGACTATTGATAAAAATGTTGAATATGGAGCCAAAACGGCACACTTTTATTCGCAAAGTGCCAAATATGAACATATATGATTGTTCCTATGTATGTGAACATAGAATGAAATTTTGAGGTCATGGTTCAAAAAGTATTGCAAGTATTGAAGAAAGTAGCAAAAAAAACTAAAATGGCTATAAACTGCTACACAATGCTGAGCTCTCTGAGCACTTTCTTTTAGTTGTCAAAGGGCCAACGTTCAACATTGGTTGTGGTCACCAGTCCCATAATATTGTATGAAATACGCAAGTCATGTGTCAAGCTAAATATGCCAAAATTGGCTGCCAATGGCCTATTGGAGTATACACTTTGTTTGGCAAAGTGCCAAAATTGGACAATGATGATGGTCACAAGGTATATAAGCATTGTATCAACTTTGGAACTCATGATTCAAGCTGTACTGAAACTGTTGAAGAAAATGACAAAAATGACCTAAAATGTCCTTCAGAAATCACACTTAAATTGATATAGTGCCAAGATTGAATACATATGATGGGCTCTAGGCATGTAAGTATTTTACCAAGTTTGAATGTGTTCATCCAAGCAGTTTTAAAGATACTGCAGAAAACGTCCTAAATGGACCATAAATGGCCCCGTGTAAAGCACACTTTAATTGGCAAAGTGCCCAAAATCAAATCACTCCGGTGTCGCATCGTGCCACATAGTTGTGTAAAGTTTGAACAAGTCGGTTTATCGGTATATCCTCTAACTTGTCCAGAGACATATATATATACACGCATACTGACATACAAACGAAGTGATCACAAGGCTTTCGCTTCAGCTGCTGAAGCGACGCAATGACATTTAGTGCTCGATATACTTTACAATAAACATATCTAATATAATTTTATAGTTACAAACTTATATACATGTATATACATTACTATTATAATTATTTCAAGTTTAATGATAATCTAATGTCTATCTAGTTAATTCACACAAGAGTCACTGAGCATATGCCAAGGTGAATAAGTGAGTTTTAAGATCCGTCTTGAATTGTTCAAGGTCACTTGAGCTGCGCAGCCATTCTGGTAGCACATTCCAGGGTCGTGGAGCGGCAGATGCAAAAGATCTTTCCCCAAATGTTTTAAGGTTGACTTTGTAAAGTTTCAGCAGGTTATTATTGCTTGATCTCAAGGCTCTTGTTGGGACATATCTATGAATCAATGATGACCGATATTCTGGTGCCTTGCCTTGTAAACACTTGAAAACTGTCAAGCAGATCTTGTAAACTATTCTATACTTTATAGGAAGTCAATGCAACCGCTGGTGTATGGGAGTGATATGTTCATGCCTTTTTGTTCTTGTGACAATATACGGGCAGCACTGTTCTGGACTAATTGCAGTTTATGCAAAGTCTGGTCACTCAAACCATACAGAATGCTGTTAGGCATCGACCATTTGACATCTAATTCTTTTTTTTCTTAGATTACTGAACCTCAATTATTATTTTTTTCATATTGCAAAGATGTCACTGTAAGTGTGACTTGACAATTATTTATTTTTTTCTAGCCAAATGAAACCTTATTTTTTTCCACCAATTTTCAGCCTTGCGTTATTTTTTTCAATATTTTTTGCTGCCCCCCCCCCCCCCCGACCCCGAGATCAAATGGTCGATACCTTATTCCCTCTTTTTTAGATCTAAATGTTACGCAATGACGTTTTGACACCGATTTTTGTTGCAGAACGTCGTAACATATTCATTTCGCGGAATTTGAACACGTATGTACCACGTACAAATGTTTTGGCATTTTCTTGATACGCGGGGCTCCGTGGAAAAAATTACAAAATCCGTAGGTCTTTACGTGAAAATTAAGCAGATTTAACACGAATGATACACGCACAAAACACTTACAAAACACGGATGATACACGGATTGTCCACGTACAGTTCACGTACGTTCCACCGGACGGTCCGCGCATGTCCCTCGTAAAGTCCGCGTATTGATCTCGGATTGATTACGCACTCACGTACGAGCTGTGCTGCATTTATCACCATAACTTCGACGGCTGTTGACCCGAACAATATTGAAGTCTGTAGTGTTATTTTGTATTACATTTTGTATAAATTCTCCAACGTTGTGAGAAGATGGCTCCAAAGAAGATGGCTCCAAAGAAGAGGTTCCGTTGTATCTTGCCCTGCCTGCATGCTCTGTTAGGGGCTTGTACATTATCATAGACAGTATCCAAGAGGTCCTGTCCCTGACGCCAGTCACCAGCCACCATGTTTCCATCTGCACCTGGATGGTCCACGGGCCTGTTCTGTAGAACGGGAGAGCGGTCCCTTATGAGGTTATGAAGGAGGAGACAGGCCTTGACAATCATTTGCACATTATCCACATGCTGGTTCATGGTGGTGAGAAGAATCTGGAAGCGATTGGCAAGGATGCCGAAAGCATTTTCAACCACTCTCCTGGCTCTGGACAGACGGTAATTGAATATTCTCTTCTGTCTTGTCTGGTTCCTGTTACTGTACGGTTTCATGCAGTGCGTCCTGAGTGCAAAGGCATCGTCGCCAATAATGAAGTAGGGAACATCCTGGTTGTCGTTTGGGAGTGGATCTGGACGTGGCCAACCTATGATATCATCATTCTCAAGCCCAGCTCGTAGCTCACTGTGGTTACAGATTTGTGCATCTGACATGGACCCTTTTTGATATATAACACCCGATGAACTTGTAGTCTGAAGACACCATGCAAACAGAATGATAGTAAAGAATGGCTGGCGGCATTCTCATAAAGTTGTGGAATGCTCTTGGATCTTCATTCCTAAGCTCCACCATCCGCCTGTCATACATACAGAAAACCCTCTTCTAGCAATCCATGGACGGATCCAGACTTCCCCATGTCTTCTTCTGTTCTGCATCCTTCTTCTTTCACGACGATTTAGGATAGCTTGGAGCTGGATCAACTGGTTGTTGTTGTGCTGTAAGAGAATGACAGCCACATCTCGCTGTTTGGGGTTCATGCTTAAGATTTCTAGGTGCTTCAAATGAGTCTTTTATAAGAATCATAGATGTGTTCTCCTCGGCAGCTATTCACAAATTGATGTGTTTAGAAAAAGATTTGGCCAATTTATAGCCCCAAACCAGCAGCGCAGATGAACAGCGGATAAATATCGTATTGCACGGACGTTTTACGGACAATGTACGTTTGTATCGCGGTAATATCGCGTACAGTCCACGTCCGATATGAAAATCTATCCGCGCAAATACTTTTGAACATTCCAAAATGATTAGCGCGGACATCTCGACCCGTAAAAACACTCCACGTAATTCCCCGTATAAAAACGAACAAGGCACTGATGGTCGGCGTATCTCCACGGATGAACCACGGATGAACCACGTAAGACAAAAATCTATCCGTGGTACATACGTGTTTCATCCGTTTTCTTTATGTGACAGTGACTTTAAGTTTTATGTTTTCGCTTTGTCTTAAATTGAAATATTGCAATATATCATGGCTTCCCTATCACAAACTCGCCGTCGGGAAGATAGTTCAGACGATGAAGATGATCCAATTACTCTACACGCAATGTTCAAAATTGTGGGTGACCAGATGACAGAAAAAGACGTTAGTGTTTTAAAATCCCTTTTTTCTGAATCTTTGAGTGATGACCTGAAGTCGAAGATTACTGATGGATTCAGCTTCCTACTGGCTCTTGGGGCGATAAAGAATGTTGATGAATACAACTTGGGGGCTGTTGTGGACGCATTAAGAATCATAACTAGGCATGACCTCACGGAATTTGTTACGTTGAGAAAAATTAGAAGAGCTAGACCTAGTGGTATTGAAGCTCCAGTTGACAGCTATTTGGAGAAGCACCACAAAGGCCACATAATTATTCCATTCAGTAAAACAACAGCTGCTGAAGATTCTTTGATTCAACATCAAGCCTCAAGTTCATCAGACTCAAATGCATCTGTCAATGCTGACGAGAACCAGAAAGTTTCTCTGAATCAACCGCAAACCACTGATGAAGTTGAACAAAATGGAAATGCAAACAGTTCTCCACCGACCAAAAGACCGAAGAAGACAAATGATGACGTGGAGAGTGAAATAACAAGGAAGGAGTCATGTTATATTACACTTCACGTTAGAGCCGAATTCTGTGACAACACAACTGTTCTGCGAAAGAACGTCTCCTCTAATAAACCCACACGCATTGAACAGCAGTTTGAAAGGTTTCGACAAGCGAATAATATTCTTAAGAACAGAGATCTCGGCTACATCGACTCCATCATAAAATTCACTGATCTAACATACTTAGATGCCTTTTGGCGAGATTATTTGAATGGGTCATTGGTGGAAGCTCTGAAGGCTGTCTTCATTACAGATACTTTGAGACAAGCTCTCAACCATGAAGAAATAAGATTATTGGTTAGTGTTAATGAAGATGAATATTTTGCGGGAAGACTTAAACTCGTGAAAAACCTGATGTAAATTTCGAAACCATGAAAAACAGTCTGTTGCTTAAGTAATAAGTGTATGATATTTGTGTTTATGTTAAAAAAAATTTAATTTGATTATTGATGAATTTTTACATTTAATGATTAATTAGCATGCCTTTAGACATATTTTAATTATTGTTCATTGTTCAATAAATATTAGTTAAAAAAATAAGTTGGGATGAGTTCTAATTATTAATACTTTAAAATTGGTAAGCACAAAGCAAGACAGTAAACACAAAATTAACATTAGAATGTAAAATGACAAATTACCATTCTTTAACACATATATAAAAATCGTTACCAAGAATTTAAACATACACCATAGAAAAATTTAATATTTCCATTCTAGGAATAACTACAAATATCTTGTGCTAATTAAAATCATGTAAGACGCCCCAACCTGGATAAGTTCATGACGACTATTGCTAGAATAGAAAATAAACCTTGGCGAGTTATTTACAGAATAAAATAGGATTCCATTAAAAGCAAATTATCATTGAATATGAAAACAAAAGAGTTTGAGAAAGAATTATTACAATATTATATAAGGGGCGTGGGACATAACAACCAAAGAGGAGGGAGGGATGCGCAGGACAACTCCCTCTAAGATTAATTTCTTGGTTCAATGTCATGCTGTGGCAGATATTAAAATGATATAAATTAAAATGCGCGCGGGAAAATAGCAACAAACTATTGTGTTCCACTATAACGTGTCCCCTTTCCCTCTCAACTTCAGTGCACACGTTGCATTTGCTTGGGCCCAAAACGGAAGACCACAGAATCTGATGGTGCAATTGGTATTTTTGTTACATGTGTATAAACGCCATAGTATTTATGTGCCCAATAAATGATTCTATAATGTACATCCAATGGTGTGTTTCACTCATATTCCAATATAGGCCCATCATCAAAAGGGGTGGTTAAATACAATATTCACTTATACAAAAAAGGCATCCATAATATTATAGTACAGGGTGTCTAACTACAAAAATACAGCGGTATAAGCTAAGGGTTCCAAGTATCCATTTTATGCTGGATTTTTACTCTACGTCAGTTTTAAAGGAATAATACAAGATTTTACTGTAGAACATTTATTTGTAGCAGTTCTCAAATCGGGGGTGGAATATAGAATGACAACTATTAGATACTAAAATGTATACATACACATACACTGCACTGCAGGTGCCTCAATGTCTCACAGATTGAAAGTATCATAGTACATGTACAAGCCAGATATATAGATCTATTGAATGAATTACATTGGCACTAGTGCTAATGTTATCATTTTACATTCTAATGAGTTTTCCCGCTCTTGTTTGTGAATTCAATTTCATTCTCTTTTTCTCTCGCCTTCTCTGCTCT
>CM032664.1:31799270-31815679 GCA_019095985.1 Streblospio benedicti | reverse complement strand
GATCGTACGTCCTTGGCCGCGTGTTGCACGACATTTTTATCCACTTGCATGACATAGTCCAACATGTAGATGTGTAGTGGCACGTGCGACTTTGTCACTTTTATAAACCACCGGCGACTCTACCGTGCACCAGACACAAACAGATGCACAGCACTATATGTTGTGCAGCCGTTGTACGTCCCCTATTCTTATTGGGATTATGTTGGCGACCACCTCTTGAACACGCATGGTCGTACGACTTTTTGGTCGCAAGTGGTTGCGATCAATTATGAAAGTGGCTTATAAGATATTTTGATCGCATTTGTTTCGTGAAAGGCACTTAAATTATTTAAAAGCTAACAACCATGACCATATAGTTACCTGACATGTGTGGCGCGAATACAAAAAATAACAACACAGCAAACATAATCAGCATTTAAATGGGATTCATGCCTTTTAATTATTAGACAGTTTATACTTTATCGTCACTCATGGCATCATTATCAGTTATCACAGCTACATGTAGCTCATTGTTATCAGAGACTCTGACATGTGTGTGTTTCTCATTGCATTGCGTAATTCTTAACATTCGATTATAATGTTACGTGTATAATATAGTACGTTGAATATAATAATAGTCAATACCTACAATTGTCCAGGCAGTTGATTGGTCGGATGACGCTACAGATCTGTATGTATTTTAAACGGCAGGGGCAAAGTCAAACATTTTTGCAATCCCAATAGTCCCACAACAAAGTAAGTCCTATATCATTTACAGCAAGCCAATAATACCGCACATCTGCGGTTGGGTGACAGCAGAAACAGCAAAAAGCAATAAACTCTTGCATTTTAAATGAGGAGCTGCATGTACCCATTAGTAGCGCTTCAATCTTCTAGTGGGCCAAATATGCACCCGACAAGATTAAGAGTGCCATCAATTTAAAGCATGTGATGTTTTACTTTTTTTCAAAAGTGTGGGTCTTTGTTTCGAGGGTGTTTGGGGTTTGGTTGCCAAGAAATATAGGGTCTTGGATATTTTGTCATCTCAAAACCGGGGGTCTTTCTGCTGAGCATATATACCCAACCAGACTGTGGACCCCCCTCCACCCTCCCCCGGGACCACATGATACCACGAATCCTTCAATCTACAACCAAAATGTTGGCTTCGAGCTGAATTTAAACTCGATGACAGTCTCACTCGCTCTACGGGAAAAACAGAAAATCAAGGACATATGGCACAAAATTCTGAATGTTGGCACCCTACCCATCAGAGAACTGTCCGAATATATATATATATAGAGTTAATATATATATATATATGTTGCTATATATATATATATATATATATATATATATATATATATATATATATATATATATATATATATATATATATATATATATATATATATATATATATATATATATATATATATATATATATATATATATATATATATATATATATATATATATATATATATATATATTGGCAGCCACTCCTGGGGTTTACAGAGCTCCACTGCATTACAAACAATTGGAAATAACCAGCTTGAAACGATGAATTATCTGCTGCTAAAGATTCTTACGACGGCATCGTGACTCTGGATGCTGTAAGTCGCGCAGACATTCAGTGGTGGGTAGACACTATTATGACCGCCACCTGCACAGTGTGGTTTGCAGACCCTACGTTTACAGTCACTTCAAATGCCTCATTGTCAGGTTGGAGAGCCTGGTGTGGGGATCTCTCTACAGGTGGTGACTGGTCTGAGGTGGAATGCCAAGAACATATACATTGGCTCGAACTGCACGGTGCTTGCTTGGCGGTAATGACTTTTGGCTCTTCATGGTCACGTTGTCATGTTCGCATCATGCTTGATAATATGCGTGCATTTCGAAAGTATGGCTCCAATAAACCGAAACTGCTTGAAGAACATTTTTATTGGTGTTCTGAGACATCCGCGGCATATACTAAGCGAAACTGAATATACAAGCCGAGTAATGAATCTGAAAGCAGAACCTTGTAATGAGAATGGGGTTTCCGTTTTCACGCCGACACAATTAATGATGTTCTGGAATATTTACTGAAATGGAAAAGAAAATCCTATGAACAGCATGAGATCAGCACTGTCTTCTATAAACCTTAGACACTAAAAAAAAAAAAAAAAAAAATTGCTTTAATGCAATTGACAGAGTAATGTTACTTGGGACGTGGATACGGTCCTGGTATTAAAAAAGGACCATTTGCGATACATTGCTAACTTATTGGACAAAAAAAAAAAAAAAATGTCCATAACTAAACACACTGTCAGTCAGAGGAAATTCAGTATGGACATCAGAAACATGTCCATCTGTTGATGAATTCAGCACTCGCGTCAGGCGTCTGACATCACAGAGTTGACGCTCAAAGTCTTCGCGCCAAATCGTAGATTTTGTGTAGTGGCTACCCTCAATGCTTATCTGGATAGAACCAGAGAGGATCGGGGGTCACACATGCAACTGTTATTGACCTATAAAAACCTATACATCCATCCTCCAGAGACACCATTCGGCGTTGGACAAAGGCAGTTATGATCGCAGCAGGAATTGATCTGTCTATCTTCTCACCTCACTCAACGAGGTCAGCTTCTACGCATAAAGTAGTTACCAAACTGCCTTTGTCCAACATTATGGCTACTGCAGGCTGGAGTAATGAGACCACGTAAGTAGTAAAAACAATAGGCGACTTACTTGAAGCGTAATAGGGTTAAACGTCCGTAGAAACACCTGCAGAAATGCTGCACTAACACTCGAGCGCAAATTCCAACACAAAAAATCTATTTGTAAGGTGGATACTGTAAACTATAAAACACTTGCAATAATATAATCATACTAATGAAACAGGTGAATAAAAGTTAATCCAAAATGGCGTAGCTGTAAGGTGGCAGACCAGGTCAATGACCACCAAATAAATAAACTACCATTTCGTGCAATTTAAAAATAATTTTTTGAACATAAAAATTTTGATTTTGTGTGATTTTATTTGAGCAATTATGTTGATAACCGTAATGTAAAACTGTTATATGATAATGTAAATTTGATTCCGATATATTTTCTGCCATTCATACCACAAAATAGGCCTTCCGTAGACAGTGCTGGGGATAATATCATTACATAACAAAATGCAGAATTTCAGCAAACTTTTTAAACTAAAATCACTACGCAAACATGCTCTTTTATGGTCGAAATGAGTACCATAGAGGATGGAGGATGGAACCAGCAAACATTCTCTGAAACTATGGAAGCTGAAAGTGTTTCAACACTGCACTACAGAGCAAGAACGGTTGTGACTGATGAAAGTGACAAAGGAGACAGAGAGTATTCATGTAAACAAAGCTCTACAGAAATGTGGGTCCCAAAGTTGGTCTATTGCTCGAGCCTCAGCTCAGAAAGATGAAAGTAACACCAGGAATGGAAAGAAAGACACTGGTAATAAGAAGAAGGCAATGGTAGGCATTCCATATGTCAAGAATGTGCCTTAAGGGGTGAGAAGTATAATGCAGGATTATGGGTGCAGCGTGTATTCCAAACGTTGTTGATTGCGCCAAAAGACCCTGCCAAGAAAGAAGAAATATGCGGAGTTGTGTAAGAAATAAAAGATAGTGGTACAAAAAGATGAGAACTCTGCAAGTTTATACATTGGTGAAAGGCCCAAGAAGACAGGTATTGACCAACACCGCCTCCAAGTAGCGCGTTTCACTTCACCTGAATCAACCAGAGCAAACAAATCATAACATCGCACTTGGGTACTGAATAGGGACAACAATCCATTTGAAAAAAAAGTATGCAAGGCCATTTACATCAGGGACATCGGACCAGATCTGAACAATAATGTGGGGGTGCACGAACTTTCAGGAATCTATGATAACATTTTAGGGGCCGACATATTCCACACCACATTCGTGTGAAGACTATAGCATTGTGGGTAAAATGACATGAGAATGTCCGAAAGCTTCAGGTGAGCTTTCACTTGAACAATTTCAAAGTGTAGTTTTATAACACGAATATTTTGACGATTATGTAAGATTATTAGGTACACAACAATGTGTTAATAGTAAAAATGGACGCAATAAGAGAGAATATTAATCACCTTTTTTGCAGTTTGCATTGTGACTGAGTCTGAGATGTCATTCATCAGCGGCTTTATTACAATCAGTCACCAGTCATGTTTACGTCTGTCTAGATAAACATGTATAATATAGAAACAAAATGTTTTGAAAATATTTATTGTACCAATTTACCGTAGCAATTAATAAGTATCAAGATAGGATTCAAAATGATTTATTGTACCAATTTACTGTACCAATTAATATGTACATGTATTAAGATTAGATTCAAGATGACAAAGAAAGACCCTATTAATAGCCCGCCCAGCTGTAAACTATTAAAATGTAGCAGTTATACATGTAAGACTATATTGCACCGTACATTATGAACATTAAAATAGATTGCACTTGATCCAATACACAAGTTTGGTGTTAGGCAGTGAAAGAATTGTTCTTTATATAGCAGTTACTAAAGCCACTTATGAGAATTGACAAATACAGATGACTTACATTTCACATAATGTACCATGTTAACCCTGAGTATTTACATACACAGTTAGAGCATTTTAACTTGAACTTAAAAGTAGTAGAAACCAATATTGAGTAATATTTTTTTCATTTATTGTAGTTTTAATGAAAAATGTCATAATGATATTTGCTTTTGCTTTGGACCTTTAAAAAAACATCAATATGACTACCATTGAGTATTAGCATACGTATAAACGATATTATCATACAGACGTTCACAAATTATTTTGATAATAATAAAAAATATCACATAGCAAGATAGGCAACAATAATATTGTATAACATGGTATCAAAATAAAAATCACAATATGCATAGACAGATATAAACACTTCCATTTATCATTCTTCACAAAGCAAGAATAATTATAAGACACAAATATTAATAGATACTGACAAGTGTATTATTAGGTAAAATAGAAATATACAATTCATAGCAGCTGAGTAAAGTTATCACAGAATGTTTGAGCAATAAGTAATATACAAAAACTATAATATGTGTATCTGATTGTATAATGTCTTTTCACTTACACATACACCAGTTCTGTGGCAATACACACACGCACGCGCGCACGCACACACGCACGCACGCACACACACACACACACACACACACATATATAGAACAAAGTGATGTGCCCCAGTTTTGCTGGGTGCTTACGCCAAAATATCCTACATAGATCATCACCCGAACACCTACATTGGAAAAAGTCATAAGAGAACACGTGCCTGAGGCTCCTCAAGCTTGACCACAAGAAAAATACGGGTGGGGTGAGGGGCTGTCTCAGAGTGGGGGTATAGCTAGCTATGAATATATATTATATATGATCATGATGGTTTTGACATTAGGTTGCTGCCAACCTGAAAGCTCATGAAAGTAGCTCTTACTCTTTGCTCAACAACAAATATGTAAAAGCAGCGTTTATGTGATTATCATATAGACATGAACCTTGACAGGGGGGTGGTGGGGTGGGGGTGGGCGATCTAGCACTTGGGTGCTGTCAAAAAAAACAGTTGTAGTTATTTAATAGCATTTAAACTTACTTTCTGACATGTTAAGTGAGTTGTGATATATCTACTAGTTGAAATCACATGCCATGTTTGCTTTATGCCCTAAATACATTTGTACAATTATGTCTGAATTATGGACATATATATTCAAATGTATATATACAATGGCACAGTTGAAAATCCATGTCACCAACTCGACACCATGTCACGAGGGGGGGGGGGGCCTGCAAAGATGAAGAAAGGTGAAAAGGAAGTGGGGTAGTGGTAAAAGGGCCATAAATGAGGTGACGTCATTTGTGAACGATCCCTTACTACGATATATTATATAAAGAGAATGTCAAAGTATCGGAAGTGTGGCAGAGCATAGGTACCTTGGTAGACATTAATTATTATGCAGCTACCAACAATGATATGAATAATAAACACAACTATAAGATAAACCTACAAGGTTAGAATTATAATTTGTGAAATGGGAAATATTATACAATACTTTGATATGTTTGATATAAATTATAATGTTTATAACATTTCCCTTTCATCCAGATGCATTTGATATAATTGAGAATACTTGCTCATGTATAACACACACACACTAATTTCAAACCATCATGTATGTCCTCTAAATGAGATTCACACAAAAATATGAAAATACAATCAATCTATTTCTCCAGTACACACGGTTAAAAACATTTTTATATTAAATTGGTCATGCGATCTGACTTTAAGGACATGAACCCTGCTCCATAGTTCAAGTCCCTGCAGAGGCATGGTGATATCGCCCAATATACTTGGAGAAAGAATTGTCAATACATACACCAAAGCCAATTAATTCCAATACATGTAAGGTATGAATACTGTTGCAGCACATTTGAATCCATGCAACCACTTGCAGCAGGCTTTAAACTCAACGACTCTGTCTAGAAATGTAAAGAGTTTCCCTTCTAATAATGGTTAATGTTGTATGTCAAATTAGACAGCACTCACTTCCAAATAGTCATCATATAACATCAGACCCTCCCTCTCCTCACTGTGTGATGAGGAAGGAGTCGAGTGTTTGTCTTCTATCGACTTACCAATGTGAATGCTCTCTAGATCATGTAGATTGAAACTTTGCAATGGACACGCGGTCGTATATATGTATGGATCTTGAGCTGTTGGAACAACGAATGGTTCAGCTTCTGAACTAGAAACACTATCACTCTGTCTTCGTTTAACTGCAGGTTTTCGTCTGACTTTTTGGGCACTATTTTGATAACAGTTTGTATGGTTCTTACTTTTCTTTGAGGATGGATTATGTTGTCCAACAAATGATGCGTTTTTTGTTTGTCCTTCAGATGAACTAGTACTATAGTGTCTCTTAATGCTTGAATGTCTATTATGTGATCGAAGACTAGACTGTCTATTAAAACCTGCGTTTCCGTCACCTAAAGTAGTAGATCTACTGATATGTCTTGCATTGAAATCTACAGAAGTAATACTACTGTGCCGTCTTGAGCTTGTATGGCTTACTGAAGAACTTGTCCTGTGGTGTCTTTCAGAAGAACTTCTCTTTCTAGGAAGATGTGCAGTTTTCTTCCCTTTTCTAGAAACAAACACTTCAAAATGTGAATTTTCATCACTGTTCCTGTCGCCAATTGCACCATTCAAGGCATCCTCCTTTATATAACAAATACTTTTTTCAAGGTTTAATTCAGGAAATGGATTAGGGGCGCTTTTTCTGCGGTGTGATTTCCTTTTATGCTCCTGTGCAGTGGCTGGCATACTATGTGATCTTTTGAACACTCTTTGATTTTGATTTTGACAGTCATCAACTATATAGGATTTTCCCTTGAGAGGGCGTTCCCCTGTTAACACATACTTGTCATCCTGACATTGGGAAGAAGAGTAGATTGCATTCTGTAAGAGGTCAGATTTCACACCTTTGGCAATGGCTGAACTGGCTTTGCTAGTACCGTCAGACGATGTTGAGGAAGTACCTGTGGGCAACATACATTTATATCTAATGGAAAGATTCTTTAAAACATACACACTCTGCTTTTCTTGTTATAAAATCTGTCTATAGTCTAATCAGTATAGAAAGTATAAGAATCAGCTTTTGTTTGTACTGTACTTAGTCCCTCTAAAGGCATACAACTGTTGTATACGATCAGTATATAATATTGGCAAATATATTGTAGAGACTTTGTTGAGAGCAAATCATTATGGCCATATGTGGTAATCACTCTTAAATTTACAAAGTTTCAAAACCAAACACATGTGATGCTTACAACATATACATTGTGTAGGTGTATAAGCATTGTATAAAATTTGAATGTATTCTTTTATGCCATATTAAAACTATACCATAAAATATAAAAAACAAGCCAATAATGTCCTTAATAAGGAAAGCATGTACGTATGTATATACATAAGTAACAACAAACAAACACACACACCCACACACACCCACACACCCACCCACACACACATGCACTCACACACATACACAACACACACACACACACACACATACACACACACACGCACACACACAAAAGGTTTCACTTCTGCTAAAGCAACACAATAAATACCTAACATATAGGACAGCTCCTCTTTCTTATAGGAAGTATATTTTTTGTCTCTTTCAAGCGCTTCTGCAGCCTCAGCAAACTCAGCCTTGTCCTGAGGATAGTTGATCTTGAGGAATGTTTTAAATTCTTTATCAAATCTTTTTGGACACAAAACCTTTAGAAATGTTTGCACTGCAGTAAAAGGTTTGCAATTTGTGTCAGTGGAACACTGAAATATATATATAAATGTATGCAAATATGATTATACAAATGCATGAAAAGTATGATTATATAAATGTATGAAAAATATGATCATTATGTATTTTCTGTTATTTCGAGCATGCAGTGATTTACTTAAAATTCAGTTACGTACCCAATATGACTGAATCATATGAACAAATCTTTGTAGTAAAATCTAAAATAATAAAATATATTACACTGATAGGTTTTGGAACATTGTCACTGAATATATGTAAAAAAGGAATAGTATGATTTTCACTGCATGATATCATAATGCAAGAATTAGATTAAACTTACTTTACGACAAAAAACAAGCCAAATGATGCCCTGAAATAAATACTAACGGTAATAAAGATATGGACAAATTGAGTTATCCTTAGAACTTACATGCACTGCATATCAAATGAACTTCAACAATGTCTGATAATAGTTCATTGAAACAATATTCACTCATATAGATATTTTTACATGAACAAGAAAATAGTGATACAATGCTTGCACTTACTAGTAATAAATGGAAACAGCAAAATGAATACTGTAAGTTTAAGGACTGGGCATGTGTTGTCATTGCAATACTGAGGATGATGTCAATCACCACCAGTGTACTTATGGTGAATGATCGACAAATTTCAAAGCTACAACAAAAAACAAAGAAAATGAAATTGCAAATGAGCAGCTTTCAAAGAATATGCAGGTAGCCGAGTATGCGGTACATCAAAGGAGATCAAACAAAACAATTCCAATGTATCCACCAATTTACCACAACAACAATGGTTGTATCTAAATGAAATTTCATAATTTCAAAACATGAATTCTCATTGTTAAATAGAGGACTATCAATATATATTTACTTACTTAAATGGGTATTTGCTAATGTCTTCAAAGAAGCCAGCATGACTAGTAGCATCTGGATGGTGCTTACGTAATGGTGTCACACGCCAGATCATTAACATTAAGTAACTCTGAAAGCAAAGATTCATAAAATATATTAAAACACTAGTCTAAGTTATATTGCCTCGATTTAAGACCATTGTCCATACTTGAGCAGCAGCGGCAATGGAAAATAAGTGGTTGCTGCTGCCGCTGTTCAAATCCATACATTTCTTTTGATACATGACTAAAGAATACATGTACATTGTATAAGGTACATTTATACATATATAACGTACATTTATGGACAAATATCGTGAAAGCGCAACTTAATGGATTATTCTGCATTTGAAATAATGTAAATTGATTCACATGGAGCCATCCTCAGCAAGCATTTTTTGCCGCTGCCATTGGGGTTTAAGGATGTTGGAACTTATGGTAATTTCTCTATTGATACTGGAAGCAACTCATTATAGTAATCTGACTTACCATCAAAACTATTGAAGATGGAATTACAAATGTATATATTTCAAAGTCATAGACAGACATCCAACAACTGAAAATACAGGTAAGGCTATTGAAATAATATTACTTATGTCACAAAATATCATTTTGGCCAATAGAGGCATATCATTAGATACATTATTGATATTAAAAAATTAGTCCATTACTTAGAATCAGCAAAGAAATGGTAGTTTATGATTATTGCAAAAACCTAGATACATGTATATATGTAAAATTCACACATTTCAATTATTATAAAAGTATTTTTCAATATGCTAGTGCTAATGTATGAAAAACTGTACCTACTGATGTTAAAATAGCTAGCTAAAACATATTTCACTTATAAAAAACCTATTTAAGGTTTGTTGTACAGAAAAGTATAATAAATAAATAATCAAAATGACACTGTTTTATCAGTTTTTATTTTAAACAAGTCATAGGCCTACTTTGACTTGTTGTTTCTATCACCATTTTAATCAATTTGTAAAACAAATGCTATTGTAATTTTAAAGTCATAAAATTACAATGTATTATACACATGCGGAGGAACTTGATAAGTAATCTATTTCTTTCCTCCCCAGCCATTCATATTACAACATATACATGTATGTGATTTTAAACGTTTTTGTGTTTTTATGATTATCTTAAATTGCCTGAATTTTGTATTATTAATATTCTTTGTACATATGGCAAATAAATAAATAAATAAATAAATAAATAAATTCAATAAACAAACAAATAAATAAAAAATGAATAAATAAGTAAATAAATAAACTAATGAATTAATAAATCAATTAATTAATTAATTAAGTAAGTAAGTAATGAATTAATGTATATATATTGGCATAATATGAAATTGTAAAATTGATCTATTTTCATCTTAGGGGCTGTCTATAATAATATCAGTATTGCATAAACTATTTCTTTCAACCCATATTTGAAAAAAAAGACGGAAGGTAAGTACTTACAATGGTGCTCTTGGTGTGGTGTAATCAACAGATTCTCCAACTATTACGGACAATATTATACTAATGAGAGGAATACCTAAAAAATACACTAATACATTAACAATTCCTTCTTGACAAGAATCCTAGTCCTATTCCATTTCAAAATGTCAATGTGTATTAAAATCAATTATGAGTAAGAAAAATACAGCATAAATGTATACTCAATAGAAGAAATAATTATCAAACACATACCAAAGCCTAATATTGGATCTTTATGCTTATAAACAAGGGACTTTTTAAACATGTAGAAATCCACATTTTTCAGGTGCATATGAACTGCCTCCACAAACAGGAAACTAATGGTAGATCCATAGAAGTAACACAGCATCAGGCGCATCACACGGCACCAAGCCTGAAACATTGCAAAGGCAAGTAATATATTCTTATTGGGTCACTTCAGCTGCTGAAGCAAAGCCTCGCTTTTTGTTCGTTTGTAACTAACCAACAAACCAACCAACCGACCGACCGACTGACCAACCAACCAACCAACCAACCAACCAACCAACCAACCAACCAACTAACTAACTATTGTCTCTGGACAAGCTAGAGCGTTTTCCAATGAGCCGATTTTGTTCAAACTTTACACAATTATTTGGTATGACACTGAAGTGATTCGATTTTGGGAACTGTGCCAAGTAAAGTGTGATTTCTACAGGGCCTTTTTAGTCTATTTTGAAGATGTTTGCTAATACTTTTGAGAAAGTATTCAAACCTGGTACAATGCTTACATGTCTACTGAACATCAAGTGTGTTCAAATTTGGCACTTTGCCAATGACAGTTTATCTTTCGGTGAGCCAATTCAATTATTTTCATTCTATTTTCCCACAATAGTTTCAATACTGTAATTCAAATTGTCATAATGGTTATATTGGATTAAAAGTGCTAAGAGTGGACAGCATTACGATATTAATGTTGACTTTAATGGGTAATAGCCATGTTTAGAAAGCCCCTGCAATCCAATGCCAAGAACATGTATTTAGGGTGAATCACGCATCAAATAACTCTTTCTGCTTTAATGCGTTGACGTTGTTCCAGCGACGCTGTGCTCTCTGAGCACATGTGATCTAGTTGATACATTGAATTGTGTATAAACACAATATAGCCTACACCCCATTATCTATTGCGTTACAACTGTAATACCTACTAACTGCCATAGAAAGAAAGACCAAGAGCAGTTCTTATTATCATGACAATAGCTACGTCATATTAAGAGGCACAGACAAATTTCATGAGATGTTGCCAAGCAATTGCTATTAATATAAGTACAAACACATTGTCTGTGACTCAAAAACTTACTTTTAGCACTATTACTGCAACATTTTGTGGGACGTTTTCCCTTCTACTGGCAAATGCGTAAATGCTTTCTATTTGTAATTTGTTTTTGTCTAATTCTTTATACATTTACATAGTCTATACACATATTTCAATTGCAGAAGGGTGCTACTGACCTTGCTAGAGTGCTCCACAATGCCCACCACCATGACCACATTTATACAGAAGTGCATGGCCGTGAAACATGTCCGCATCAGACGTGCTTCTCCTTTCATGAATCTGAAGTACACAGTCACAATACTTTACTGCATAACTCATAACAAGGCCCATGGGCCTTAACGGTCACCTGAGCATCAACAAATATTAGCGAGATAAGGAGTTTGTGATGTTTTTTCAGGGATTCCTCAATAATTCCCTGGGAGTAATGAAATTTACAATTTTTTGGTGTGTAGCATCTGTAGGGTAAGGAGACAAGAAATTGTAAATTTCATGACCCCCCCCCCCGCCCCCAAGAGAAGGTATTAGACACTACCTTGATCCTCATTACTTTATACACAGTTTGTCTGATCCATACCTGGAAGGAGGATTTTTTTTAAAGAAATAATGCATTTTCACTATTTGACTCATTATGGCCACACCTTAGCACTTGAACCCCTGACCCGGGGGTCATGAAATTTACCATTTTGTAGACCCTTCCTTGGTTATCATTATAACATACTTGGTTTGTCTGATCAATGCCTGGGAGTAGAGAAGAAGATTTTTTAAGAAATTAAGCAATTTTACACTTTTTACCCCCAAATTACCTTCTCTTGGGGTGGGAGTGGGGGTGGGGGTTATGAAATTTACAATTTCTTGCCTCCTTACCCTACATATGCTACATACCAAATATGGTTAAGATTGGCCCAGCAGTTCTTGAGAAGAAGATGTTAAGGACGCACGACGGACGACGACGGACGCCAACCCATAGCAATAGGTCACCTGAGTAATTACTCAGGTGACCTAAAAATGTAGTTCATGGGCCAACAGCCTGTATTTTATATTTTGTACCATCAAAACACAATACATTACCTCCAGTAAAATGCGTAAAGTATCATTGTTGCTAGATATAGAAAGATGCACAGGCAGCAGGCGACCAATATTGGAATAAAGTTCAGATCCGTCACCTAAAAAGATTACACATTGATGGATAACAACTATATATATTGATAAAATCTAATCGGGTCTTTCTACCTACACGCTAGTTTAATGAAATTCAAAATTCAAAGTTTTCCAACATTTTAACATATTTTACATGTGTAAAATGGATATTTTAATAATTTCTATTGCACCGCTTAGGCCTAGGAAAAATTATTGTTTAGTGCCGGTAACATAATTTTTTACCGCAAAAAATGGTGGATATGGGCCCCCTTTTGTCCTCCATATAGAATAGGTTAAGTCTCATTCGGATTTTTTTTAACTTCCCAAAGTCAAGATTTTATTATTTTTTCAAGACTTCCACCATGATATAGCAAAATGAGTAGTCAAACCATTTATTGATACCCCAGTTCTGTGGCAATATAATTCATAATGCTAAAGAACTAGTGATGTGCCCCCGGTTTTTCTGGGTGTTTATTGATAGTACAGAACCAGTTATATGAAATGTGTATGACCATAATACAAAGGTATGCCATAACAATGCAGCCATCATAATAAAGAAATTCATCACTGTGTTCTTGTCACATCACAGAACAAAACATACAAACTGTAACAACAAAATATTTCAACAATGAGTTCTTGTCTTTTTCTATATGAAGGAAACCATTAGGAGTTACAGCTTATTACAAGGTGCAGACGTTTTTAGTTCACCCCGTATACAATTTCCTGATCACGTGCTGGGCTTTGCCAATTCGCAACTTTTAGGAAAGAAAATTCGATGTAAATATTCCTGCGACTACACCATCAAAATCGTCTTTGTCACTTCCGGACAATTCTAGACTAAAATTACTTTAAATATTTAAAGGTCATTTTCAAGTATCATTTATCGTATGCCATCCGTGGAAAGAACTTTCCCAATAGTATTTTGGGAAAGGATTGTGAATCTGTAATCGGATTTTAGTTAGCATGACAGCTGACGAAGATATGGGCAAAAGACCTGTCTTCAAATGGCAGACGACTATAGTAGTGACCGATACAAACTTGCGAGCTTCACTATTACGAAGAATGCACGTCTCAAATATATGTATTTACTTAATTTTCCAACGTTTATCAGCATGGCAGCCATCAATTGTATGTAGAATACACATTTTGAATTACATGCATGTAGCATTAAATGCGATTTTAAATTGGCTTATAACACACACCGGAAGTACCTTTAAAAATATGTCTAAAAATTAAATAAAAAAAGACGAGTGCGTCACTTTTCTGTGCTACCTGGAATTGGAGAATAAAAAGCGAAAGAGAGCAAGCATTCTTAGAAAATGTTATTATTTTATCCAATTTTCGTATTTCAACATCTTGGATCTCTGATATTAAGGCATTATTTTACTTATGAATACATAGGTGCGAAGTTTTTATTTATAAAAAAATCACAATAAAAAGTTGATTCGGGGGATGGGGTGGGGTGGGGTGATAAAATAGGCTAGCTCTGGCTACCGAAACCACAAGATCCTTTTTTATATAGTTTTGAACAATTAAGAATAATTTATGTATTTTTATATATTTTAACTAAATTATACCTCGATGGGTGCTTTATGAAATGAGTCATCAAGTACATAAAGTACTGCATAATGACCAGTCCAGTAGCATAAGCACTCGGTGTGAGTACTGTTGCAATTTGTGAGGTTACAAACGTCTGGTACCCAGGAACCCATGCCAAGATTTCTAAAAATATATCAAATAAAATTTGTAATAATATGATAATAAACTACTTTGCTAATATCGTTCCAACAGGATATCAAATTAAACTGATGAAAATAAATGTAAAATATATTTAGTGGATTACAATCTACAGATAAATTGTTAAGACGTTATTTACTTACTGAGCTTCCCAAACGGCACATGTTGTGTCTGCTTTAAGATTCATCTGTAATTAAAACTATTTGCTATATTTGGGAATCATGCCAAAACATGACACATAAATTCTATTTTAAACTCAATGCAGTATTTTGCAAAATACACTTACTGTTGGTTTACACAAATTATAGAAAGATTTACCAGCACTCAAGCATAAATTGTGAAAGGATATTATACACATGGAGATGTACAGAATGTTTTTATTCTTACACTTACATGTTTCAAACCAATTGTACATTACATAACGACATGTACTAGATGAACCCATTGCAGGCATATTGTTTTTCCCTTATACCTTGTGGCTGTGGGCGAAGGACACAGTGACAGGGTCATGTGTCTGCCAGCGATAGGTCATCTGTGACAGCTGGCATGGCTGGTCACATCGCTTGATGTCAACGTACACTACGTCAGACACTATCTCTCCACGGGGACTCCTAAACATAGTAATCAAACACTGTAGCTTTAGGGCACATACTCTTGTAACCTCTCCAGGTAAGATTCCACATTCAATATAAGAATCTGTAAAACATTTATAAATGCAAACTGTCTTATTTTAAGATTGAATAAAGAACATTTCACCTACTGTGAAATTTTCCTTGGGACAAATTCACTCAAGTTACTGTACACCATTGTGACAAACATCAGGGTGCTACTCTCTGAAAAAGACGGTAGTCATTAAAACAGGTCTTAAAACCCATTATTTCTCATTTTGGGTGCCAATTGCACCATTACATTATGTAGTTAGATTGAAGATATAAGCAGCTGTTACAGTAGTAGTGGGGGGGGGGGCTATTATAATGGTTACTACAAATATGCCTTTTTTTGGGGTCCATTCTCACACTTCCCTGTATATCAGTGGGGCGTACTTTTGATATATTAGTACTATTGGAAACTCTTTTGGAGCAACTTTGAAGCAAAATCAATAAATGATGTAAATAATTTACCCATGCACAACCCCCTAGCATGACATTGCAATGGAATCATATAGCCTTTCCTGAATATACCATTTGAGTGGATTTGCATGCTTCTAGGCCAGGAGGTCACAAGGCAAGGGGGTGTACTGATTGCGAATTCGCCCGCCCCCTTTTCCCCAAATCAACAAACTACCTGGACTACACTTTTCAGTCGTTTTAGAAGTGTGAGGTTTCACGTTTAACACAGAAGCCAATATGATCATGTAACCAAATCATTTATAGGTATATTTATCTAATTCATAAAGATACATTTTTATTTTAAATTACACATTTAGCATGCATCTTTAGCTCACACTAACTTAAGACTGATGGCTTTGCCCATAGTTATATAATAAATATCA